>JAVIWC010000323.1:1200000-1740494 GCA_031894815.1 Creontiades dilutus
GGTCGACTTGGTCACGTTTCCAGTATCTCTGACTCCCTATTAAGGCAATTCCAAAACATTGACGTAATCTTCAATTTAATCATCAATATAATGTAAAAACTACTCTAATCAAGTCAGAATACCCCTGACATTCGCAGTTTTAGCTATTTGAGGACTTGACATGTTAGAAACTGTAAATAATAACAAGAATGTGAAACCAAATAAGGAAAACAAACCGATATGCCATTTAAAATCTCACACCTATTTTTGAAAATAATCCAGCTTACGGCAAAGTTCCTCATATAAGCGTTTCCCCATCAACTTCCAGTATTAATTAGTTCGGAACTAGTTAAATACCAAATATTCCGCTGGTTTTAAAGAACTTTCAGTTTCAAGGTATAATTGAATGAAATTAATTTTCTAGATCCTTTACAATGTTTGGAATTCATGTAAGTTCAGACCATTCATTATGACATAATTTTACATTGTATTTTAATTCCCAGGAAAGTACCACAGTTTAGGAAATTCAGAAATACTATACCCCACTGCTACACGTATTTAAATATCGAACTTCTTCGTACATAAACTTGAATAATCAAATACTAATATCCAACATCAACAACAATTGAATCAAGTAGGAACTTCAAAGAGAAAATATAAAACAATGTAGATAATCTCGAACCATAAACGTTTCAAATATGATGAATCACTTGATGTAGATGAACAGAGTTGTGTGGAACCCTGTTTTTGCTCTTGTTTGAAAACGATTAAAAAGCAGGATTAGGTACCATTGAGGTTCATTATGACTAGATTTAGTTGTTCTGGGAGGATTAATTTTGGGGATTGCAATACATGTCATTTTTTGTTTATTTATTATTCGCTTTTGATTTCTCCGCTAATTGAATAACAGGAATTTCGTTAGTTTTAAATAACTTCGGTTGAGTTTCAGGTAATATTGAAAGAAATTATTTATCTAGACAGTCCATGATGGCTTGAATTCGTGTAAGTTTGCCGCAGTCATTATGTATTTTAATTCCATGGAAAGTACTTCCTAGTAAGTACAGCTTATAAAACTCAAAAATACAATATTAGAATTCCACAAATGTTTGAAAAAAAACTTTTAAGAACAAAACCTTGATATTTTAAAAACTGTGATCCAATTTCATCAAAAATCGCCATTGAACCAAGTAGGAACTTGAAGAGAAGATACAAAACAAAACATAGAAATATTTTGAGGCCATAAAAGTTTCAAATATGATGAAGGTATATGAATCAATTGTAATAGCTGAATGGCATTGTGATGAACCAACCCCTATTTATTTCCTTATTTGGAAACGATTAATAGCTGGGTTACCGTTGGGGTTCATCATGATTGTTTGTATATAGCTATTCTGGGTGGGTTAGTTTTGAGGATTGCGATGTATCTCACTGGTTGTTTATTTATTATTCGATTTTCATTTCTCATTGTAGCCAGCAGACCGGAATTCAATAATGAAGACCGCAGATGGAACCAGCCCAAAAACAATGGAGTCGCCCCGAGTCGGTTGGATTCAGCCATGTTCGCACTGCTCCTCACCCTCGCTCTGGTCGCTCTATGAACGCCCCGGAAAATTTTTTTACCTTTTCAGGAACCGAAATAATAAACGAGGTGATTTCAGCCTTTACCGGAAGGCTTAGAAGAAAAAAAAACCATTAATATTTGTCACACCTGTGGTACCTTTCTCTCTTGCGGGAACCCCCCGTGGGGAATGGGCCCGTCTTTCCTAACCTTCAATCCTTGAACTCCACGGCGAGATGGATGGATTGGAAATTTATTGGCCCAAACGAGACCACCACCCTCCTTCTTGGGTCCTACACTTTCGAGGCCGTTTAAGATTTTCTAAGGGTGAAAAATTACGAGGGTTGCCACCCTTCCCTCCTTTTTTTATATGATGGTCGATACCACCTTCGCCATCAAAAATCATTGTACTGTACTATAATACTATAGTTATAATGACACCATCGTGATGAATGAACAACCAGAAATTAACTCTGATGATTTATCGTATATGTGAAGGGCGCGAGCTACTTACTGCAGTTTTAAAATCTTGAAGGATTTTGGGAAGAATTAATTAATTTTTTGGACTTTTAGACTTTACCGCTGTCTGTCATAAGTTATTGATAATGAGGGAACGGTCATAAATTCCATTATGATGAATGAATTTTGTATTTTGAAAGGATAATCAACAAAACAAAGTATAAGATATTTGTTCGTAAATATTTAAAAATTCCTTAGGATTAATAATGATTTCATACACTGGTACTCATGTACACACTAGGATTTGCATGATGTTTTACTCGGTAGATTGTAAACTGTAATGAAAAAGTCTACCAGCTTTCTATATTTCACTTTGTTGAACCAAGCGGTTTAAATCCATTTGAAGAAGAAACAATGTCAAAAAACCAAATAAAATCAAACCGTAACAATCTAATTCCATTCTGCTATACACGAAAGAAAGTGATACACCTACAAACTTTTGAGAAGAGTAGAAACCTAAAATAAAACCCTAAAAGCAAGTGTAGTATCCGTTATACCGTCAAGTACAAACAAAGTCATCATCAATTGAAGTATTCCGATCGGAGCATTCGACGCATACATTTGATGGAATCAATTTAAACATAATCGTCCTTCAACATTTCCCAGTTAACAATAACTCTTGATAGATCTTCATTCCTATTCAATACCCAAGTGCCTTGATTGTAGTGCTTCTTATATCCTAATTTACCGTTGTCCCCGAAAAAATAAATTTTGCGCAAAAAGTATTTTTATAGGTACGTGATGGATGAAACGATATTTTCAATACAGCGGACCGTTAGTTTATCAAAATACATTTCGTGATGTAAATAACTTTGTGATACATTTATATCTATTTGAATACATGAGTTAGATTTTGATTAAGTAGAAAATTGTAAGAACTAACAATGAAATTGTATTATTTAGTTTTTTCAGTTATTACCATACTAAAATTAAGATAAGTGCAATAAATCGTACGCTTTGTTGAATAAGATCATTTGCTGTAAAGTCTTAGATTTATAAAGCTGGTTAGGTATTTATTAGAAAATGCACCAAATTGATAAGAATCACGGTGTAATATTTCCATTTAGTCAAGCACGAATTGGCAGTTTTGATCCCTATTACGATCAAATATCGGCTAAATTGAAAAATAGACGGATAAAAAAATTGTAAATGCGTTAATAATGATTAACATTTTTATTACAGTAAGAACTTTAAAATTCTACTGATGGATGGAACCAAAAAAAAACTTTTAAAAAATGGGATAAAAAGCCGTTTTCATTTGATTAAAACGGTGTCTATTGATACTCTTTATTGTGTTGACCATAATAACTTTTGTTAATGATTTTGTGAAGGTAATTATTAGGTACCCAACCATACATTGTGAAGTACAAGTTTTTGAATTTTCAAAAAGTTTAAACTTGCTAATTGAATTTGAGGGTAACCATTTGCTGAAAGCATCTAGTTGAGTACAATCAGAATCAAATAATCAACATACTCTAGTCATGGTTTACCTAATTAACATCATTTGTGACTAACTTTTCCTTAAATTAAAACATGATTAAGATTGATGGCAACATATAAATAGATCAAAGTTACCTAAAACTACTGTACTTAGGTATATAAATTAAAAACTTGTAATGGCCTGTATTCTGTTTGAATCAAATTTGATCCATATCCACCAAATATCAACCAAAAATTGTGATATCCACTTTTACAAAACGCAATCAAATTCTTTAGGAAGAACCACTACAATGACCGCGAAATATTTAAAGTTCACTGTGATACAAAATTAACCAACGGCAAACATACCAATGAATGCGAAACATATCGAAAATTATATCGGCCAATCATAATCAAGAGTTTTATCATTCAAATTTAGAAGTAGGGAGTCTTTTTATTAACTATCAAACGAAACTTGCAGCATTCAAAGATACAGATTTTGTCGGAATATACTTTACATTCCTTTCATTTGTTATGAAAAACCTAAATTAATTTAATGTTTTCTACCATGACTGAGCTGTGGAACAACCAACGGTGGACATATCATGTGTTTATAAATTATTTATAAATTAATAAAATCTCGAATATATTGAATTCGTATGTTCTGTTTGTTAAACCTCATCCCTGATTTGTGTGTGTGTTATTTTAATAGTGTCAGGAAATAGTTAACCTTTTAATTGATAAGTACATTAAATATATTTAGCTATGTACCGGATTATGGTTGATGTGAAGGCTGCCAATGTTTTTTGTTTGATCGGCTATAATCAAGGGTGTGATATATAAGGCACGGCGCAAAGCACGCAGAACTGCATCGCAGGAGTTCCCACGGCTAGGAACAGCAATATCGAAAGCTAACGAAAACAGCGAACAAATGTTAAAAAAAGTCCTCGCGCAAGGGGAGCTCCAGCCTCACAGTGGTTCTGTCTTTTCAGTTCTTCAAAGTGTTCTAATTTCACAGGCATAACGCTTTTTGGATTTCTAAGTTCCACCAAATTTAAATGTAATCGCTGGAGCGAGTATACAACTGGAAAGCTTATAAAAAACGCTGCAAATTCTTTCACTGGGGTTTATTATTCAATTGGCTTGCGTTCATGATTTGAATTTCTACTAAGCGTTGGATTGTGCGTGTTTCGCAGGTGATACAGCGATTATTGAATTTCAGGGGATATGCATAGAGCACGTAAATCGATTCTCAACCAAAATACCTATTTTAATTGATCAGTTGATCATATTTGTGTGCCTTTTGAATATCAATAATCGCTCTATCACCTGTGAAACACGCACACTCCAAAGATTAGTAGTAATTCAAATCATGAACGCAAGCCAATTGAATAATAAACCCCAGTGAAAGAATTTACAGCGTTTTTTAATGGTTATCAGAATGCTTCAACCCGTGTATCGGCTACAAATACTTTTAGGAGTTCACTCCAGTATCCACATTCACTACATACACTAGGTTACTGCAATAAAAACAAAAACAATAATAAACCAAAATAAACGCAAATGTTTGCAGCATAAATCGGGCCGTATATCGGGAATGGTTTGCGCTACAGACCTGGGGAGAGGCTCATTCGATTCCTCATGGAAAGTTCTTCAAAAAGAGTCTAAATTTAGGCCGCTTCGACTTCTTTTGAGGTTTTTAGGGATTTCACAAAACTTTGACAACCCTTAAAGGGCACTTTAAATTATGTGAGAGAGCTGGCTCAAGAATTGGAGCGTCGTCGGACCAAGATGGATGTTTCCAGCCGTTTCGGAGATATCGTGCGTACGGCGTACGGCGGACGGACGGAAAAATTTTTATTGTAGATTTGGATTCTACACCCTTTGAAACGAAAACCATGAAATTTTCAGGGGGGTTAAAATTTTTTTCAAGAGATTACAATGGTTAATTATTGAATAATAAACCAAAAGGATTCTACACATCTCAGGATTTGGAGAATTAAAAACGTAAACCATGAAACATTTTTTTAAATGGCCAGTTTTTCCTTTTTCATAAACCTATTCAGGTGATCTTTGACAAATACTGCTAGACCTCTCTCATTTTTTGGATGAAGATGAATAAAAAATAAAGACAAAATAAAACCAATAAGTACCAACAAAAAGATGATTATTGAAACTGCGTTGTCGAAATTGATTGGAATTCAACCATTCAATACCAACCTTCATTATATAAATCCGTGGCGTACTCCACGTCGTAATATCGAACATTTGCGTGATAAATTGGCAATTCTCTCATTTCGGTCACAATTCGAGTTTTTTGAAAGGTAAAATACTGGTCAATAAATGGAAGAACCATTTATCATCAAATAGAGCATATACGTCAAAAGAGTATCGTGCGGGATCCTCTGGGGAAATCCTCCTTTATGGCAGACGGATGGCTCGGGAGGATAGCAACGTAATGGAAACTTGGTCTTTTGATCTCGTGTTTTCTCTCATTTGTTCATCGTTTAGTGTGCATTCTACGAGGGAGATACGGCTGAACCTCACATTCACTGGTTTATTTAGTTGTGGAGATTCTCATTGCCTGTCTTATATTACACAAGGAATCGATAGTTTGTCTGAATATAGAATTGATCTTGAAACCAGAAAGTTTCTCAAGATTGTCCATGGGCTGGTACTAAACTGCCCCTACTGATGGATAAGGATAGTTCCCCCTTCTCCTTCTCTAAGCATAAACCTGAAACGCTAGCTCGAGGTGTTGTAGGATCGTCGTTGTAGGCTCATCGCCGCAATCGTCGGAAGGAGTCCATTCAATCACCTCCACGGTATATGGTAGCAGAGGGTGGTTATGAACCACTCCCCCTCTAGAACTGACTGCCCTGGTTAGGGATGAGGCGATAATACCGTAACCAGTTACGATAACTAGTTACTGTATTTTCGAAAAAATTTCATAGAGATTTCGGTGAAAACCTGAAATCCAAATGAAAAACGGGCATTTACCGCTTGACAGTTGATTCAGTTGACAGGACTGACCGCTTTGGTAAAAAACACCTTGTAAAAATTAGGAACTTCTCACTTTTACTCTCTCTGGGTGAATGTGGGGATTTCCCCGCTAAGGAATGTTGAGATTTATCAAAATCAGTTAGTGAAATTTAAATTTAAATTGTTTTATTAAATTTTGGTTTATCAAAATTTAGCAAAAATTCGGAACACGATCTCTGATTGAAACAATACTAGCTTTTGCCAAGCTTCTTATAATATCCTAAAATTTAGTGGAAAAAGTTCAATTTGAGAACCAACACTGGGCTTTTATCAATGCTATTGAAACTAGGATTTTCTGGTTATCCTAACATTTACCGCACCGAGGTACTGTACTGAGTTATACAGTAACGTATATAAAGCGCACAAATGCCAGTGCCAACACCATTTAAGAATCTTGGTCAGTCGGAAATGAATGTTATTTATAATATACATCATACACCAGTAAGAAAAATAAGTACCTAGGTATTTAAAAACAATGACCAGTGGAGACATTTGTTAACAATACTTTCCTCTGGAACAAACTTTTTTGCAAGTTGAAAAGTAATGCAGTGAAATAATCCCAAACGCACATTTCAACATTTCTAAACTGAAAATTATTTAGTTTACACATTCCTGCCAAAAGGCTTTTTATTGTTCCGATGTTTTTTCCCAAATGCAACGTTTTCTAATAGGGGCCTTACCTTTCTGCGAGGAAAGATGAATTCCATATTTCACACAGAATGATCAATATTGAGATATCGATCAAGTCTTCCGGATAGTCCAGGACTCGAGGCCGAAAATTGGTTTCTACTAACTGCTGGAGATGGTTTGTGATCATATTTTGAAAATTTACTTCATTCTGAGTGGCAAAATATTAAAAAAAAAAAAAAAAATGTGTATGCCACAGCAGCATAGGTGGATTACAAAATGGAGGCGACAAAAAATGGCTAAAACTGCACATTTTCAAGTTTTTCTCGAATGGTACCAAAACCGTTCATGGACTAGATTGTTTTCAAGTATCAAAACCGTGTAAACCGTAAATGTATACATTTCTGCTGTTTCACACTCACCGAAGTTGTATTAGCATAAACAAACAAAACGTTTTGACCCTACATTAAATTTTGTTTCAGAATAAGGAAGTTACAAAAACTAGAAAATTGGCCATATTTTGGGTGAGTCCCCCCCCCAGACTTTTGTCCTTTAAAATCACCTAGCGGCCTTAAGAATGAATTGAAGTTGATGAACTCAAGTCTGCAAAACTGGTTTACTTTATTCAATTACTTTCCGAGGTTCATGTCGAGCAAATTTTAGCTCAGACCCTTTTCAATCGAATTTGAACATGAAATCTCGTTTTTTCGTCGATCAGTTTTCTGTGTGCAATGACACATTTATCCTATAAGGCAATAAGAAAAAGATGTGAGCTGAAACAAACGCTGCTATGTATTCCTGAGTCTGACGAGTTTTGACAGACCTAAATCAGATTACTATTGAGGTTGACAGGTGTTTTTAAGAGGTAAAATCCAAGGGAGAAGGGGAGAGACTCACGAAGAAATGCTCTTCAACTTTGGTAACTAAGAAAATATCTGTAAAATTCACGTTTTAGGAATTATTAAAGAAAATTCTTTAAATGTGTAATTTTAATAATCTTTTTGTTGCCCCCATTCGGTAGATCGAAAATTTTGAGATGGCAGACAAAGACTTTGTCAATCAAAATGAACCTATTGTTGATTGCTGACACCGATTTTTTAGCGCAAGAACGAAACTTTTAAAGATGATAAATAAGAAGCGTGTCGGGGTTTTTTCCGTTTTTAGGCCATTTCCAACCAGTGTGTACCATCCTGAGAACCCCTATTTGAGAAAAAAGACTACGAATTTGCTGAAGAGGTTTTCAAGCACACAGGATGGTTTCCATTAAAAAACCATTTCTCTTTTAAAAGAATATAATTGTTTAGTTGACAATTTTCATCAAAATAGATTCAAATCAAGCACTGTTAAAATTGTAAAATTGTGGGAACATTATAAAACAGTAGCATCATATTAATTAAGACAGAATGTATTTTTTGAAGATATGTAACGGAGAGTTTCTTTGCTCCATGCTCAAAAAACTCGTCCTTTCTGTTGGAATACTTAATTTTTTTTAAATGAATTTATAGGAGAGTTAGGTCAGTTTTATAGACTTTTGGTTGTAAGTATGGTGCGAGACTCGTGGTTTGCTAAAATTGGTCGTAGAATCATGCAGCACAGCTGAAGGCTGTTATTTAAAGTTCTTCATTACAACCAGTGACCCAGTCTTGAGCGTCAGTCACCTTAACTGCTGGACTCATTAGAATCTTGGGCCTCGTTATTAAGCGGGTGATTCGAACAACGGAGAACGAGATGTAACGCCCATCGAAAGTTCAACCTTCCTCCTCCAATCGCGGATTTCCCAAATTGTCTGATCCCAAATGAAACGCCGAAGGGCCTTTCCCAAACCTTCGCCAGAAATTACTGTCTACTTTCAGCCTAGGCTCAAGGACTACCAAAAAAATCTAGAGCGATGACAACGTTTTCCCGGATTATATACCTATCTTTGTTGGATTGCGCGAGGCTGTCATACGAGCTGTTCTGCCAGTTCTTACTATTTCGATACGCTTTCTTAATCCTCAATGACCCCCTGTGCAGACCGATGGATCTGCAAGACTTGTAAACATAGATGAGGAAGACGTTTAAATGGCAAGTAGGTTGGTGCCTATTGAAGTTGAAGTTAAAGAAACAACCAATGGACGGTTATACCATTCCGCATAGCTTGAATGTGTTGCGGGTCTTAGTATTCGTCCCCCGCTCGAACTTGAAACCCCCTCATGTCCGTGTACCATCATACCGGAAAGGATTAAACAAAATCAACTAAAAACATCTTCAGCATACTGTAGAAGTAGATTCCTCAACTATTGTAACATGGTCACTTGAAGAATCGGTGGTGTAGAAGACTGTTTAGCTTCCAATTTTGAATTGTGTATCAGAGATACGTTCATGGCAAAGTTAACGAATGTCGGTAAGAAACTAAATCTAAGACTTAGCGGAGGCTATTTATTATGTTTTAGCATAATGTACTAATGATTCACTATATTATTAGTATTAGTATTTTATAAGAAAACTATCCAGTTGGCCGTCTCTTGCACGGGCTCATATGAGTTATTGCTCTCTCGAATGCTGCGACCTCCTCCCCATCGTCTCATGAGGCTATGTTTCAAATCTCAGCGCTCTAAGATTAACATCAATGGTAGTTACCCCTAGCTCGTTCAATTCAAAAAACGCTGCAAATTCTTTCACTGGGGTTTATTATTCAATTGGCTTGCGTTCATGATTTGAATTTCTACTAAGCTTTGGAGTGTGCGTGTTTCACAGGTGATAGAGCGATTATTGAATTTCAGGAGGCACACAGATATGATCAACTGATCAATCCAAATAGGTATTTTGGTCGAGAACAGATTTACGTGCTCTATGCATATCTCCTGAAATTCAATAATCGCTCTATCACCTGTGAAACACGCACACTCCAAAGCTTAGTAGAAATTCAAATCATGAACGCAAGCCAATTGAATAATTAACCCCAGTGAAAGAATTCGCAGCGTTTTTTTTATTGAACCTATATATATATTTTTTTTTTTCATACATATCATACCATACATCGAGAATGGTTTGACCTACGGACGTGAGGAAGGGCTCATTCGATTCCTAATGGTATGTTCTTCAAATAGGAAAATATTTAGGCCGATTCGACTTGTTTTGAGGTTTTCAGGGATTTTACAAAGTTTTGACAACCCTTGAAGGGCACTTTCAATTAAGTGAGAGAGCTGGCTAAAGAATTGGGGCGTCGCCGGACCAACATGGATTTTTCCTGAAAATTTCAGCTTTTTTGCTTCAGCCGTTTGGGAGAAATCGTGCGTACGGCGTACGGCGGACGGACGGAAAAATTTTTATTGCAGATTCGGATTCTACACCCTTTGAAACGTAAACCATGAAATTTTCAGGGGGGTTAGAATTTTTTTTTTTCAGAGCGATTACAATGGTTTATTATTGAATAATAAACCAAAAAGACAGTAACGGACGGAATTATTCCAGATAAAATCGGCAAAGGAATCCTCGTTTTCCAAATTTCAGGGTCCTAAGTTGAATAGAAGAGGATTATTTAGCTTTATTGCACACCCACCTGATCTGACATCCTCCCAACCCCTCCACGTGGTCTCATGAGCTGTGTGTTAAATTTCGGCGCTCAAAGATGAAAGGAAAAGTTAAGCTCATTAAGCTCAATCCGCCCATTTGCCTACTAGCTGTCTTGAGGGGCCCGAGTAGTTGGTAGGTACCTACGAAATAAACGAATCAAAATCGTTATAGAAGCAATAATATTCTCTGTTCATTTGGTGACTATCATTGCGTGATCGTACACATCAACCAAGAAACCAGTGCTTTCGATTGATTCGACAAAAATCGAGAACACGATGTTTTCAAAACTAAAGCTCTACAATCTTCCCCAATGAATGACAAAAGAACGGCCCAACTCACAGAAATGGTATCGATATCGTTGGATCGGTGGTTTGAAAAGTCCGTACCTATTTGATTTGAAAAGTTGTACAACCATCTCTACCTTTCCCTATTACCGAAAGTGCTTATTCAATCATCGTCACTAAATCCGGCCGATGCCACGATGAACGAAAAATTTTTGCAACGGAACCTTACCTGGAATTTGCTGATCTTAATGGAGTTATCCGTGTCAAAATTGGTTCAGCAGTTTGGCCGTCTATAGTGGCCATCACTTGTCTGTGATTTGGGAATGGGCTAAAAACAATACTGCAAATGCGGTAGGTAGGTACCTATACATAAAATCATGTTTTATTAAAATATAAATCAACAAAGAAATATCATTTATAGCATTTCCAAGTCAAATTCAACTTTTTCTTTGAAGCAGTTTTTTGAAGTGAAAACTTCTTTAGGCACTTTTCTTGTATGGCCATTGAACGAGGCTGAGCCGTCACGCTCGGCTGTGTAACCCTCATTCAATTGAAGTCGGTTCGAGTCGACTAAGTGATATTTTATTTTTATTTTTTTATTGCAGCAACCTACTGATGTAGGTAATGTGGATACTGGAGTGAACTCCTAAAAGGGTTTATAGCCGATACACGGGTTGAAGCATTCTGATAACCATAAAAAAACGCTGCAAATTCTTTCAGTGGGGTTTAGTATTCAATTTTATTCATTTGAGTTGCATTCATGATTTGAATTTCTACTAAGCTTTGGAGTGTGCGTGTTTTACAGGTGATAGAGCGATTATTGAATTTCAGGAGATATGCATATACTACGTAAATCAATTCTCAACCAAAACACCTATTTGGATTGATCAGTTGATGATATTTGTGTGCCTCCCCTACATCAGTCTACCTTTCGCTAAATCTTTAAATTTGGATTTGGGAAAGTTTTAACGCAATACGAGTGCTAAAGGACTTGATAAATTATAGATGTTTTTATTATGGGGGGGTATTGAGGTTCAATTAAAAAAACGCTGCAAATTCTTTCACTGGGGTTGATTATTCAATTGCCTTGCGTTCATGATTTCAATTTCTACTAAGCTTTGGAGTGTGCGTGTTTCACAGGATAGAGCGATTATTGAATTCCAGGAGGCACACAAATATGATCAACTGATCAATCCAAATAGGTAATTTGGTTGAGAACCGATTTACGTGCTCTATGCATATCTCGTGAAATTCAATAATCGCTCTATCACCTGTGAAACACGCACATCCAAAGCTTGGTAAAAATTCAAATCATGGATGCAAGCCAAATTAATGAAATTGAATAATAAACCCCAGTGAAAGAATTTGCAGCTTTTTATTTAATTGGTATGGAATGTTTAGTAATATTTTAGTATTAGAATGTTTAGTATTTGGATGGATTAAACCCGTCTTGTTGAAGTTTTCACTTCTATCGTGTGGTCTGAAGCACACACTCATTTTTAATATCAATTTATTCACATTTTTGGAAGACATTTTCGCCAATTGTTCCTAAAGTCTTTCATTTGTGCTTACATTATTATGGAAATCCCAAGCGAGTGATCACATGGACCAGTAGGCTCAAGAAATGTGAAGCGTTACAAAGCTGACTTTAGCG
Organism: Creontiades dilutus; assembly: GCA_031894815.1. Lineage (NCBI taxonomy): Eukaryota > Metazoa > Arthropoda > Insecta > Hemiptera > Miridae > Creontiades > Creontiades dilutus. The sequence goes on from JAVIWC010000323.1 coordinate 1,212,638, forward strand.
ACCCGCCGACGTGATAGGTATGTTTTGAGCAGAAGCAAGTCTGTTCACGAACGCTAAAAGGGGGTATCGAATTCATGAGGTGGACAAGCGAATTTGAGTTGGGAAAGCTGTATAAGATGAAACTGCAACGATTAAAAATTAATTAATATACTTTCTTTTTTTTGAGAGAGAGAGAGAGAGAGAGAGAGAAAACATTTATTGATCATTATATGGGGTGGAATGTTGGGTTAGTTGGGATTTGTGAAAAGTATAAATTGATATGCCCAAAGCGGTATGCCAGAAGTTGAAATTGAAATGCCAAAAATATTAAAATTGATTTGTGCCAAAGGTTCAAAATACTTTCTGAGGATCTCTAATGATTCCTGGTGTTCAACAATTATTTCGTGAGTATTATGTCCTTCACTCAACTAGATAAAGAGAAAATAGACTTCCAGTCCTGAAAATTATGGCGATAAAGCCCAATTTTTTCTTATTTTACTAAACCACCCTTCAAACCCCGTTTTAAGTAGAAGTGGTTATCTTACTTACTATGCCTAACCTCAAAGAAATATAAGTTTTTTTTCGGTAGGCAGGTGAGGAAATCTTTAAGGCCCTAAGGTGAAAATCGGATCTCGTGAGATACCCAGAAGGGACCGCTCTTCGGGTAATGTAGGATTCAACCCACTAAAACCTCACCTTCCTATCCCACGTTGGAACTCGGCCTGGAACTGTTCAACACATTACTTCAGGCCACAGAAATATAAATTTAGAAGATGTTTATAAGATATATAAGTTAATTTAGGCTTCAGGAATATGAGTTTAGAATCCGTTCTTTTCCCCAAAAATCAGAAAGCGATCCAGAAGAAATAAGGATCCCTATTATAGCATTTCAAGGGCATAACATAGTTATGAGCTAGTTAGGAAGTATTCAGTTGAAATAAAGTTTGGGATATTCATGTTGGCGCAATAATATTCTCAGATGATGGTACAACCTTTAAAAAACTCTCTAGGAGCTGACCGGCTCAATCCCTTCTGATTATGTGGAGCACGTCCCCTGCTTCATTCCATTTCATAACCTAACAGATTTCGACGAAAGCTTTCTAAAACGGTGCGATATGAAAGGTATTGGACGATGGGATGTGGGACCGAACAGTTGTTTAAAGGAAGGTACATCGTAGTAGAACGAATTCAAGACGATTTACATTAAAGGAATGCAGGGGTGCGGTTCCGATTCTTAGAACTGAAAAATGTTGCTCATTACATTCTATCTCTGAACGAAATTAGGCCGACAGATTCCTAAAAGTATCTGCTAATGGGAAAACTAAGAGATATGATTAATTTCATTCCAGTACAAAATTAACTGATTTTCATTTGAAAACAATCAAAATTTAGGGACGAAAGTAGTAATTTGAGCGTTACATAAACATTTTATTTTCATGGAAAGTCAAAATTAGCCCATTGGATTATAAATTATAAATTAAGTGATGAATAAAAACGTCAGACGCTTTTCTTCCGAACAACTGATCCAAAATCCACAAAATTTGGCTACGAAATTACGTCTCCGAAGATGGAAATGAAATTCCGGTATCAATTACAACCAAACCGAAAGTTTGGGATTAGAATTTTCAAAAAATTAATTAATCAACAATTTATTTTGTAGTTACACTGGGAAGATTATATTCAATCGAGATGGACAGAATAGGATCAAATGTGTATCAAGAGCAGTACAGTTAGAAATTAGAAAAGAAAAATTGTGCTATGAATCATAGTGTTAAGGTGAGAACATATGTGTGGTAGATTTTTATTTATTCAAACAATAAACTTTCAGCGATAATTTGCAGCCCCTTTTGATTCCAAAATTTAAAAATAAAATATGCAATTTTGGTATTGAGGGAAGACGTACCGGGTATAGAAAAATCAATTCTGCTTTTAAGAGTACACAAGTCATTGTGCTAAGCCTACAGCTGTACATCTATCTGAGTTAGACTTGATTGTTCAAATCAAAATGACCAAGTTTCCTGAAAATTTTGTAGTTTTCTGGTGAGAAATGATGTAGATGGATACTACAAAAAAGTATTTTGGTGCAGCAAGTTCGAAGGAAACTTTCAATCGATTTAATTGAAATTTAATCAATTTTGAATATCTATTGCAAGTTATTTTGCATAGCTTGAAACACGAAACGGTCAATTTAGAGTACAAAAATGTGAAACTTAATGTTGAACCGGACTCATTTTTTATAGCATTATGGAGATTTGAAAAAAATAAAGCTAAAAAGTACCTACCGAGCAGCATGAAGGTAAGGCCAAATTTTCCAAAATCATTGTATCACAAATCAAATTTAAATTTGGGAAAATTAAACATTTTTTTTGGGAGCTTGCTGATGAAATTTTTTTGAGTAAATTTTTCCAAATTTGACCCATTTTGTATACTCATAAAAAGTTGTCCAACGAACTCATCCTTTCTTTTAGAATGCTTGAGTTTTTTGCGAAAGAACGAAATTTTTATCCTAATCCTATCGAGAGTTGAATGACACATACATAGAAAAATGCAGACAGGAAGCAATAAAAAAAGATTGCGATGAAGAAAATTGTTAATATTTTGTTTAACCTAGCAATAGCTTTATTTTTTTAAGATAATTACCCAATAAAAAAAATAATTTTTTTAATTAATTTGAATTTCGTTTCAGAATTTTGATGCCGATTTCAAGTTAGTTCCGTGAATCCACATAGAGTGAAGGGTACATTTGAGGCCGGACTCGAGTGAATGGATGACTGGGTTGAAGCAGAATCACCTTCAATTGTTAGGTTTAAACAATTAGCCATACGACCCCTTAGACATTCAAATCAAAATGGTAAATTTTGGTGAAGCAGAAAATGCTGCAGTTTCTGGCTAGAAATTAGATAGTTGGATACTTAATAAAGAAGGGTTTTAGTAGAACAATCTTGAAGAAATCTTTCAATCGATGTATTGGAAATTTGATCAATTTTGAATGTCTATTTTAAGATATATTACATACCTTGAAACTTTTGACAAAACGGCCAATTTCGTGGTATTAATCAGAATGGTGTCGCTAAGGCAACAGCTTGCCACTAAAAAATGATTCAAGTGCTAAAATTTGAAAGTGAGAGATAATTCGGACTTATTGTTTGTAGTATTAAGTAGTTTTGAGGAAAGTAAATATGAAAAGTGGTTTTTTTCGTGGATTTTAAATTAGTCTTAGAATTTTGACGCCGATTTCAACTTAGGTACGTGAACTCACATAAAGTAGGGGGTAGGTACCCTTGAGTACCGGACTCGAGTGAATGGATGACTGGAGTGAAGGGGAACCCGCGGCAAAGGTAGTGAAAGTGGAGGGGAGATCTCGGGGATGAGATGCAGCGCGTGCACGGTGCACATCTGGGGCCGTAGGGGAGAAGCGCGCTACATCGGGCCCGACCTACCGATCGATACTTGCGCACCCCGGCTCGCGCAACCAACTCCGCCCGATCAAACATCGAATATCCCCGCTGGAATATCGATGGCAAAAAGGACAGAAAACCGCCCTTGAAAGGAAGGCGTGCGACCAAAAAAAAAGCAACCCCTCCGAAAAAAAAGCCACCCCGAGGAGCCGAAACGGAAGAAAATTCCACCCTTAGAGGCGGAAGGTTCGGTGTTGAAGGAAAATTCTGGGCCTCGGCGGAGCCGTTGGGTGCGAAATAACAGTGGGAAATCTCGCGAGGAACTCGGGAGTCTGAGCGAAAACTCGGGGTGGGTGGTGGATTGTGTGGGGGTGTATGATAACCGCTCGGGGAGGTTGTATCGAGAACAGTCGGGTCGATAGTGAGGGCAGTGGAGGACTGTGTCTGAGAGGTGGCCATGCCCAAGCATGCACTTTCGGTGCCCGACCCACGGCCCCAAACTAACTACTAGCTGTAAACCAGGCTCCAGGTAAATTTCTTGCCCCCTGATAGTTGTCGATTTTCAACTGTTGGTAGTCACGAGTGAGTGGGTGATTGTGTGATATGGGTGTTGTGAAGTGAACCTCTTCTCGGCGGAACTTCGCTCACAGGAGGTGGATAGGCGATAACAAGGTAAGGTGCCCCCACCCCACTTTTTTTTCTCTCGAAAGCTCTACCCCCGTAGACTATTTCACACGCTTTTTCGCCCTTTTCAACCCCTTTCCGAGGGTTCGAAATGCCGAGAAACGCTTCGAAATGACCGACAAACTCCGTAAACCTTCAAACACGAACCTAATAAGCGATACCGCTCAAAACCCCTACCGAATACCCCCTCTAGCAAACCACGGAACTCGGTTTTGCCCACTTTCACCCCATTTCGATCGTTCTCATCCTCAAACACATTCGAAACCGAATACAACCCATTAAACCCTACATATTCAATCGTGAAAACCCTTGAAATCCACATCCGCCATCCTTATTTGCCCTGTGACCGTTCAAATCGAGGAACCTAGCCTATTTTGCCACTTCCCCTCTTCTGTGAGAGCTCTGCCGGGTCCGAACAGAGAATCCACTCACGAATCACTTCAAAATGACTGAAATTTAAATTATTGGAGCCCTAAAACAATAACTTTGACACCGATATGACCTTAAAATCTGAAAACCCTTCATAAACCTAGAGCAAAAAGTAGTTTTTTTTTCCACTTCCAAACCATTTCGATCGCTTTCAGATACTAATACGAACCCCGAAGCTAATTTAAGCGTCAAAACCTAGAAATTTCAATGCAAAAATTATTCACGTCCAAATCCGCCATGCCTAGTTGCCCCTGACCGCTACAATTCGACGAGCCTAGCCTATTTAGATAGTTTCCCCCATTGCAAGGGCTTTGCCGGGTTCAAAAAAACCATCAGCCCATGGAAAATCTCAAAATCTCTACATACCTACAAGAATAACCAATATATACACAAACACAGACTGCGTTGTACCTCGGGAACAATTCATCCTGAAAATTCAACGTATTAGATCAATGAACTATTAAAAATCCTTGAATGATCAACCCCACACAAAAACCCCTAAATCGTTTACATCACAACACTAAATTCCGAAGGGCCACTTCTATTTTTCCTTGTGTTCCCTCTTATTTTTCCCTCGTGGTAATCCACGAGAATGATCGAATTCGGGCTATTTTTCAATTAACGTGCACATCTCAGGTTATCTACCACCGAACCCGCACAATTTAATAAATTCTACGACATGAACGGAAAATTGAATTAACGACATTTTAACAAATCTGACCTATAATTATGGAAAAACCGTCTGATCTAACCTGTCCAAGCCACTTTTCCCCTTTTCGGATCGTCCCGAGCGATCTAAATGCACAAGGAAAAACCAAAACCCCAATAAATCATGTCCAATCGCAGATTACAACCTGATACTTCATTTGCAGTTTTAATTATCCTGATTTGTACAAAAATGTGCATTTTTCATGGAAACCCCAACAAAATCGCTTATATGGGAACTGTATACATTTAAAAAACGCAACGAATTTAAAACGCGATGCAAAATGTTTAAAAATGTACAGTTTAACTTTTTAAAACTAACCTACTATATTTCATTTAAATTAAATTATGGTCACGAAAATAAGGTTTGAACTATGCTATTCAAGTTCAACTCAATAATTGATTTTTAACCAATAATAAACTTTGCGCCTACTGATGAAATTATTAATTCATCAAATCATTAAAGGCGAGTTAATGCTGTTCACCGTTTAGTTGTAAATTAAGCCTTTTACTCTCTACACCAGTCCGTTTGCACAACGCGGTTGCATAATTTATTTGGGCGTTTAAGTCGGCTAATATGTTTGGTGGTGATTTATATTTTATAATGCTGATAATCTCTGGAAGGTATTTTTCAAAAATGGTAATTCCCTGGAGTTCAAAATTTTGTTTTGGAAGTTTTTGAGCTGGAAATTATGAATGATCATACGGATTTCGAGTTCATGTTCAAGGTCACTCTATTGGGTGTGGATGTGCGTGTATTTCTCGCGTGATTACGCATTAATACGTCGGAGGAAACTCAGTAACTACAGAAAACCTCGACCAAACCGATAGGGGTCATCGATAAAACGTAAACGCAGTTCATTGACGTCGGTTGAATGGAACGTTCCCAGGTTCCTTGCCTTTTTATTCGGTTCGGAATCGGCATTATTCGGCCCTTTTCGAATGACCGTGATTTTGACTAAGTTAAACCGTATTACGTGTAATGAGGTTTTATGGGGGGGGGGGGATACGGCTTTTTAGAACGGTATGCGCCGTTGGCCGAGCTTTGAGGGTGATAACTCCTCGCCAGACAGTAGAGGTATCAATTGTAAGGGTTGGTCTTACCCCCACTCCTCCCAAATCACCCCATTTCGACCTTCTCCGACTTTCCCCTCCCGGACAATTATTTTCACTCCATAACTCGTGTGGGGAATTTTCCTTTTTTTTGTCTCCTTCTGTCTTTTTTTACCCCCCCTCCTCTCCATCTCCAACCCCGTGTATTAATCCGATCGGTATAACAGCTCAAGGGGGTGAAACGGAGTAGGTGCTTATGAATAAACAGATTCGCTGAATTATTCATCAGCGTCATTGGGCAGATTTTTTTATTAATAAATTCAGGTTCACAGGAGGTCAGGTTGTTCGGTGAGTAAGACGCCTTTTTTTACTTAGGCGTTTTTCCTTCGATCGATACTGTTCCGTAGGCAATATTTTTATTATAAAATACAACATCAGTAGACCGGGAAATACTTTTCAGAATCATAAACTCCTTCAAGATATAAATTTTAAACCGCTCCAACCTTACAAATGATGAGTTCAAAGGAAGGCGATGATTGAATCAGTTTTGGCATTTAGTTTAAGGTTCCTCCTCGTATTCTGGTTATAAGAAATATGATATTTTTATGAAAGCAATTTTTCTATTAAATGATGAATTCTAATAAAAACACCTAGGCACCGAAATTTGATGCACATATCCACCAAAACTAAGCGTTGATAATAGTCACTTTTCGTATGGCGTAACTTGAACATTTCTCAAGAATCGTATTTAAACATTTTTCAAGCATGTTTTATGCAGAATTGACGTATATCATTCTAAAAAATGTTTAAATATAATTTTTTGATATACAAATCATTATTGATCAATGTTGCCTTATCACGCAGACATTGACTGACTGATTTTGGTTTATTATTCAATAATAAACCATTGTAATCGCTCTGGAAAAAAAAATTCTAACCCCCCTGAAAATTTCATGGTTTACGTTTCAAAGGGTGTAGAATCCGAATCTGCAATAAAAAATTTTCCGTCCGTCCGCCGTACGCCGTACGCACGATTTCTCCCAAACGGCTGGATCAAAACAGCTGAAATTTTCAGGAAAGGAAAAGAGATATGCATGGAGCACGTAAATATGTTCTCAACCAAAATACCTATTTGGATTGATCAGTTGATCATATTTGTGTGCCTCCTGAAATTCAATAATCGCTCTACCCTGTGAAACACACACACTCCAAAGCTTAGTAGAAATTCAAATCACGAACGCAAGCCAATTGAATAATAAACTACAGTGAAAGAATTTGCAGCGTTTTAAATGTCTGTATTAGATTATTTTTGTCTGGCTCGAGTTTAAATCCTTATGCCGGTCGAAAACTATGCTTTCAATGTTTTTATGTATAATCCATGAAGCTGGAATAAAAAATGGACCTCCCCTGTGATGATACAGCTGCAATTTGCTTTAACGAAAAGAAAAGCTGAAAAAGGGGTGAGCTCAATTCGTATCCTATTCAACCCAAGAAGGTGAAATGGAGATACCACCGTAAGCAGGGTTACTAGTATAACGCCTACTGACGTTCTGACCAGATCAGTAACCATTTGACTAATCGTTGTTACTCAACTAACGATGCTGAAATTGAAAGGGACTGCTAGGTTACAATGAGAAAGTGCTTTGATTCTTTAAGCCTAATCTTCTGACCAGGAAACTTTTTCAATTACATTTTGTCCTATTTAACTGAAGAACTTTGAAGAATACACTTCCTTACAAAGTACAGAGCTGAAATTTTTAATGCCGCCCCCTAGCTTACAAATACTAGGCATCGTAATGACTGAATTCTGAGTCATTGCTTTCATAATCAGTTATTACAGTAGCCATCAGAGGTGGCTGTTACGGGAGAAGATGTTTTGATGTCCAAATCAGCTGAGAAGTCTTTTATTGTTTTTCCTATTGAATGCTGAAGTTGGAAATGGAGCCCTGCAAAATCTAGTTGATAATCATCAAGATGTAGAATAGATAAATTACAAGAAGAAAGGATTTCATCAGCTGAATGGAACTAATTTTCAATTTCTTTCCCAGTCATTCAATCCATTTTCTGAAATTTTGAATGGTGGCCCCAAGGATCTGCTAGTTTTAACGATAGATCAGCCAAGTACAAATCAACAGCGATTTGTTGTAGAGCCACCAGAAATTTACAAGGGGAGGGTGTCCTGATGTCCACATCACCTGAGACGGCTTTGAACCTATTGTTTTTCCTATTGAATGTAGGTGCTGAAATTTTGAATTGAGCTTGCAAAATGTGGAAGATAAGTATCAAGATATAAAATAGATAAATTACAAAAAGGTATCTTAATGACCTTATCAGCTGATGGAACTAGACCCTGATTTCTTTCCCATTCAATCCATAAAGCTAAAATTTTAAATGGTACATGCAAGGGACTGCTAGTTGTAACGATAGGGTGCCTCATGTATCGATCAGCTTAGTACAAATCAACAGTTATTTGTTGAAGAGCCACCAGACATTTTTCAGTTACAAGGGGAATGTGTCTTGATGTGAACATCACCTGAAAAGGCTTCGAGCCTATTGTTTTTCCTGTTGAGTGAGGCTGCTGAAATTGGGATTTGAGCCTTGCAAAATTTAGGAGATAAGTATCAAGATATAGAATAGATCAATTACATGAAGAAGTTAACTAAATGACCTCATCAGCTAGTTGAACTAGATGCTACTTTCTTTCCCATTCAATCATTATCGCTGGAATTCCAGGGGCTGATAGTTTTAATGATAGGATGTCTTACGCATTTATCTGCTAAATAACAATCAACGGAGCTGTAATATGTCGTATTTCCAAGGGATTGCTGAAATGAAGCCGGGGCACCGAATAATATGAGCAAGCAGACTTAACAGCCTGATGTGCTGCAAGTCCTTTGAGACGAATGTCTTCCCTATTGGACGTTGATCGCAGAAATTCGAAATGGAACCTTCCAAAGAATTATGGATAGAAATGACATTTTACAACAATCTGACAAAACTATGCTATGCACTTAATTTAATTTCTGTTCAATAGACTTAAATCTAATTATTTTTTTATACTTGGGTCTCTCAACATTTCGTTAAGCTGGTAAAGTCTCAGAGACCATTTCCTCTCCTATCCAACTCACAAACATGTTATTTAGAGTAAATCACCCAGGGACTGGGGAGTTCAAAAACTATAGTGTTTTTATGTACAGATCATCTGAGGGAAGTTCATCTTTACGTTTAAAGTTGTACGTTGAAATTTGAAAAAGTGCATTCTAAAATTCAAACCATAACTTGGTATACACAGGGAACTGGAACAGACAGACTCTGGACGAACTGACAGTAAGCTTTGAAACGCAAAAATGAAGAAGAAATTTCGATTTTGGTGTACGATTTTTGTTTTTTCTTCTTTTTTTACTTTTTGCACAAACGGAGCAAGAGAGTTGAGAAATCCACGATTCCTCCTAGCTCTTCACATTTATGTTGTGTGCGCACATTACTTCATCGATATATTACGATCTGTTACCTGTCGGAGAAAATCGGTCTATCTTGAAAATCAACATCAGCTTTATGAGACAGCTGCATCATAACTGATGGAAACACATGGAGGAATAAAGCGTGAATTTGGATTGGTCATAGAGCGTAACAAGAGTAGCTTTAATTTAGGTAGTTCACACTCTGTCATATGTTTCATTCGCGAAACGAACCTTATTTACATTTCATCATTCAAGGTTGAGTTGGACATAAACAGCCCTTTTGCTCACTCAGTTCGTCGGGAGTATCCATAGAGATTTAAAGACTCGATGGCAACAGATACATGACAATGCCGCATGAATTTAATCCAAGAATTGAGGTTAAACCTCGGTTCGACCAATTTCAACAGACCAGATCACAGTTGTTGAACCTGAACTCCAATCATGGATTCTGTGGCGCCTACACGTGTCGCTTGCGTTAAGCTGCCCACACACGTGCAGGTTTGCCTGCAGGCGTACCTAAGAACTGTGGAGGTCAAGTTCGCCTGATGGAAATTAAATTCTCTCTACCTGCGCAGGTCGGTAAATCTGAGGTCGGTCTGTTCTGAGCTGAATCTGGTTCAACTGACGCCTGCACAGGTTTCAGTTCAGTTTGCGTCGTAGGCTCGTTGCATTGCCCTTGTTCAAAGTATTATCTTCTCTATTGGTTTATTAGTCAATAATAAATCATTGTAATCGCTCTTGACAAAAAAATTTCATGGTTTACGTTTCAAAGGGTGTAGAATCTAAATCTGCAATAAACATTTTTCCGTCCGTCCGCCGTACGCCGTACGCAAGTTTTCTCCCAAACGGCTGAAGCAAAAAATCTGAAATTTTCAGGAAAAAATCCATGTTGGTCCGACAACGCCCCAATTCATTAGCCAGCTCTCTCACCTAATTTAAAGTTCAGTAAAAATCACTGGGGTTTATTATTCAATTTCATTCATTTGGCTTGCATTCATAATTTGAATTTCTACTAAGCTTTGGAGTAGTTCGTGTTTCACAGGTGATAGAGCGATTATTGAATTTCAGGAGGTACACAAATATGATCAATCCAAATAGGTATTTTGGTTGAGAACAGATTTACGTGCTCTATGCATGTCTCCTGAAATTCAATAATCGCTCTATCACCTGTGAAACACGCACACTCCAAAGCTTAGTAGAAATTCAAATTATGAATGCAAGCCAAAAGAATGAAATTGAATAATGAGCCCCAGCGATTTTTATTTGTATTCTTTTCAATTTTTCAGTGCGCAACGGCTTCAAGGCAACGTCATCAAATGTTGGAAGAAATTTATTCTCGTTATAATAATGTCAATATAATTCTCAAATAACTCCAATAGTCTTTACGTTCGACTGAACTCTTTCGTTAAATTCACTTGAGTGAATCTGTTTCTCTTCAACAACCTCTTTTGGCGTTGCTTCTCCTTTTCCTCTTTATTTGATACTAGTAATACTCCAATAAACGTACCATCATCTACAGATGGCGTTATGGGTCAAGCTGAGACCTGTCCGGTACACCGGTTTGTTTGTGCGAGTGACGTTACTTCAGGCTTACAAGTACAGGTAAGCGTGCAGGCAACCGTGCACGTGTGTGGTCTGCTTTAGCGATTCAATGTGCGAACGGTCTTCCAATGAGAACGAGTCCCTGGAACTCGTATTCATGGTTTATCCAGTGCACACCCAAGCTAGGAAGCCAATGTTAAATCTCACAATTGAACATGTAGACAACCTTGTTGTTGAAAGGATGTTTTGGTAAAAACTAAAGTAGTTTGGTGTTGCAACAAACGAGAGCTTTTTCTGAGCTAAAATTTGATATCACCTGTATCTGCCTGTCTTAAATAACGTTGACACTTACTATGGAAGAGAAATAAGAATGTGTGTTGTGGGATTCGTGGCCCCCCGAGCCTTGACGTTCCCTCCTTGGCCCTATTCATACGTTATTACCAAAGCTACCGAATGATTTATACGACTCTATTAAGTACGAGAAGATGGTGGTACTCCACTCTCACTTGGGCGACTTGAAATCAAACTGCTCTCTCTGTGAAACACAGTCTTTTTACGACTTAGAAAGATGCCAGTTTGTCATTCGTCGACCGTCGTAAATTCCTCAACTGCCGAACTCGAAGAAATCAAACACATTCGTAAGCTGTCATCTCTCAGCTTGCCGTTCACATTCCCGCTGCTTCTCACAATATGGAAACTCCACGAATGAGCTATAAAACTAAAAAATAAGCTCTCCAATATGATTACAATCAGAATCGAATAAACTTTTTCGTAACCTCGTCAAATGAAATCTCGTTGAATCTGACTCCCATTTGTTGTCGCTGTTTTTATTTCCGTGGATTTTTTGTTTACTATTTTCAATAATATAATGGCCATTGTAATCGTATAGTTTATAAGCCTCTTCTTGTCCTTTTACGTCGCAAGATGCATAGATTCTAAACCTGCTAACCCGTCCGCCGAATTGATGTTAAAAATCCGATCATTCACTTGGGGTCTAGTGTAAGAAGTCAACCTCCATCATAGTTTTACGTGGGATAAAAGCCAACAGGTTATCGCATCCAAATTCACCATTCTTTTCTTGTCTTCGGTACTGAAAACAGTACAATTTTTCTTGTTCAAAATACTTTCACTGAGCTAAATATTCTCCAGCTAACAGGTTATGGGCCCAGGACGCTTCCAATGCGTTAGAAACCAATATGTAGTTGGTCTTAACTTCTAACCACCCCGATCGTCTCACACGCAAAGATGCTGAAGGCCAAAAATTGGTGAAAATGCGAAATTCCGAGGTTTCTACAGATATAGGCAAATGGTGTTTCAATTGATAGTAATATGCAAAAACGAATGAGATAGGTTTTAAGCCCCGTAAGAATTCACCAATAGCAAATAATCTCTATTCCTGAATTTAAAAGTGGGCCCCCAAACCTGACAATGACACAAGCACTCACCCAATATTTAAAAACGATAAGCAACGTGTTGGAATTGACGGCGTTTATTAATAAGGAAACCATGACAGAGGTTCCAAAATTGTATTAAAATTTAACAAAGGCTGAAAATTATTACAAAAAGGTTTATTATTCCTGCTTGAGATAGCCCTTCTCGTTAGTTCACCGATCAATGTTTTATTACTGGTACATGGTACAATGGCATGGTGGACTTTGCGCCTTACATATTTGTTCAAATTTTATTTGTTTAGATCTTCTGGCAAGATTTTGTTTGTGGGACATACTCTTTCACGCGGAAAGTACGACTCGTACACACGCCCATGCACGACAAACAATTTTATGGCCGGTTATCGTAACTCAATTCTATCGTGATCGGTGTAAAATTATGCTTCATCGTATTTTTAATCAGTAGACATTATGGTATTTCAACATAAACCACCGATCGTAGATATATCACGTGTGTTATTCATTATTCCACAAGATGCGCTCCTAAAATCTTCTACCGGTCTTTTAATTCGGAATGACGGCTACCGCGGAAGGGAAGCATACGTTCCCTCAGATTAAACACCGCCTCAAACGGAAAGTCGCGCTCGAGAGAATATTAGGCGTAAAAGCATAAACCAAGCTGCCTACGTTGCAAAGGTATTCATCATTCAAGGAGAACGTATACACCCACAGCAAACATTTTAATCACAAGTTCAAATTGCTTTGCAGACACCTTGAAATTTTAACGACATTGCGTACTCACCACCACATATGCCATTAGGAAAATAACTCTAAAACATACACTTTAGTTAAACGTTTTACCATATCATTTTCTAAATTTTACCCTTTTTAATTTTTTTAAATCTGTCCGATTGCCAAGTGGATATCGAACACTGTGTATGGATTTTTACCACGATATAAGTGGATCATCAATTATATTGATGAATATTTGGCCCCATCGGAATCGGAATGCCAGTGCGATTCAATCAATCAAAATTATAATTGAAAATGTCGATCAAATTGTGTATTATACAAAGGAATATTTTGCGTTGTTCATTGGAGGTGCCATCGGATTGAAGTACCATTCGTTCACTACTTCTAATATACAAAATAAAATTGCACCTAAGCTATACCAATACTTGGAAAATAGATTATCATTTTCGTTCAGAGAGAAAGCTCTTAATCTTGGAGCTTGGATACAATAACCAAAAATATATATATGAACCTCCCCAGCGAGCAAGGCCTTCAGCTGAGAGTGTACTTGTCTACCGCTACACTCCAACTTTCGCTACAATTTGAGATATAATCAGCCAAATAATGATTTCGGCGAGGATTGTAAATTCCACACTACAATCACAAATATTCTATTAGAGTGCATACATAATGTTGAACAATCTAACTCAAACATACAACTATTGTGGTATATTTTCAGTACACCCTTTAACGCCATTCGTTATTGTGCTATAAATCTCTTCATGTATCCATGATCTTGGATTCCAATGTTGGGGTCAGCATTCGTGCCATAACTACATATTTTTGGGAAATACGGATTGTAACGTTAGTTTAATCAGTTTTTGACAATGATTTGCAAAACCAATCCCATCGTTCATATAAGTATGAACACCTAGGTTTGATTTTCGTAACATCTACTACACCCAATATGTCACTGCTTCGAATCACGGGCAGCAGAGTGGGAAGCTGCGAAGCACAATTTAGCTCCATTAAGTTGCATTCGAGTGTGACGAATGGCAGCTACTGTTCCAGTTACATTCATGGAAGCCGACTTCTCTCCATTCCCCGAATTTTCACCCAATCATAATCATATTCCGAAATATAGTTACATCGAGTGCTGGGCGACCCATCTCAAATAGTTCACAGGGCGTTTATCCTCAAATTCCGTTCAAACGCAGCCTCTAAGAGTTTGATCTTCTGTAAGTCACTATGGGGCAGAGGCGATCGCTGGTAGGAGAATAGGCGAATGCGCACCACCAACCAATTAACCAAAAAAAATTAAAAAATCCCTAAGCTACGTGGAATGCAGTTCAAAGAAAGCTTGAGTACCTGATCCAAGCTCAAACAGAAATTAAATGAATTGAGCAATAATGGTATAAGCAATTGTCCAATGAGAGAGCTCGAAAAACACCAAGGACGGATCAGCGATAGTTTGCTGCACTGAGCTTGGGCGTATTTTGACCTCATTCTTCCCTTATCAGTGGGTTTGTAACTACTCAGTCAGTCCATCGCTGTTAGTTAGTTAGTTTCCGTTTCGTTTATCGAAGTTATTCATGTTTTGAGGCCTGTATAAAAGAAACGAGCATCATTTGCTAACAAACTTCTCAAACAATCATGAGCAACATGCTCATTCGGTGTGAACTGTCACCAAATCTTAACTGAGTTTACTAATCTGGTCCACGAACGTTCTCTAAGGCCCGAGCGAATTTTGCTACTTGTTGGTAATTGTAGAGAATTAGTGCAGTTAACTGAAAGGATTCGTATTCTTTGTCCATCCAGTGTAGTAAATACAATATCAGATAGAGAACAAATTGCCAATGATACCTACTGTGTTATTTAGAAGTTTTTGAGGTAGGTAGGCATTGGCACCTTTATTATTTTGTGCTCATTCATTTATTCCATCTCATACAGTTTTAAATTAAGTTGAGCAACGAGGTATAGACAAGTTGAAATTTGTATATGCCTAAGAAAAAAACATCACTTCCATCCCCTTTACAGTTGCTCCAGGTGCACGAGAAGAAGGTACCCAGAGTAACAGCCCAACTAATCTACACATTAATTGAAGGATTGATTTAAATTCTTTTTAATTTTTTAGACGCCAGCTTCTAGACCATCTAATTATAGAAAGCACTGAATTCATTAATATAGATTTTGATATATTTTCCAATTAATTTACAGATTAGAAGGATTGATTTTGGACATGTTTTCATTTTCGAGATGCGGTTTAGTGAACAACCAGATTACCAAACTAAACGGAACACTGACCACCGTATAATCAGTGGCCTACTTAACCTGCGGGGAATTTTCTGTCATACGTATGGTGGTCTTTTGGTTTATTATTCAATATTAAACCATTGTAATCGCTCTTGAAAAAAAAATTCTAACCCCGCCTGAAAATTTCATAGTTTACGTTTCAAAGGGTGTAGAATCCGTGTAGAATCTGCAATAAGAATTTTTCCGTCCGTCCGCCGTACGCACGATTTCTCCCAAACGGCTGAAGCAAAAAAGCTGAAATTTTCAGGAAAACCCCATGTCTCTCACTTAATTTAAAGTGCCCTTTAAGGGTTGTCAACGTTTTGTAAAATCCCTAAAAACCTCGAAAAAGTCAAGGCGGCATACATTTTGACTCTTTTTGAAGAACTTTCCACGAGGAATCGAATGAGCCCTTCTCCAGGTTCGTAGCTCAAACCATTCCCGATATACGGCTTTACATATACGGATTTATGGTGCCAACATTTGCGTTATTTTGATTTATTATTGTTTTTGTTTTGATATCAGTAACCTAGCGTTTTTTCCTTGATTCTTGTGCACTCCCAGTGTTTCAGGGGAGGAGCGCGTGGAAACACCTGATGCAATGATTTCTCCCCTTGTGTTTTTGAATTTTGAAACTGGCTTCAACAAATCTTGGTTCAGACCTTATTTACCTTTTTTCAGATTTCCCCCATCTTACGATTTTTGGCTTCTGATTCTGGGCCAAGCAGTGGTTTTGAACTATGGTGGTGCGTTCCTCTCACTTCCCCTACATTTTAATCTCTTTTCTTACCAGACTCACGAAGGACGTCTTAGTCTTTCTACACCTCGCGGTTTTCCATTCATCACTCGTCGTATCGTCATCCGTGGTTGTACCTTCATCACCGATTTCTTCTGTTGCCGCTAATCTCTTTCTAACATCCAGGCGTTTTCTTGCCGGGCTCCTTTCCGTTCGCCTCATGCCGTCCAGTTTGATGTCTTCCCTAATGATTTTCTCAAGTCGCCCAATACTTCAGCCGTGTCGCCCAGCTTATTCGGTTCAGTCGAACCATCTTTAAATATGTGCCTGGTGCAAAAAGAAGTGAAAATAAGATCTTGTGATTGGGTCTGAGACAGGATTTCGGAAGATCAGGGCCTGATGGTGGTATTCTGATCACATTCTTCTCCTCCCTTGTTTTTGCTTTAGAGATATTCTCTGGATATTGCAGGCTTCTGGCTTCAGCCCTAAGAAACGGCTACTAGTCCATTCCATCACCATCTTGCTATAGGTTGTAAAACTGCGGCTACATTATTTTTAATCAAGCAGCAGTCACTACAGCTAGCAACTGACGCAGTTACCTATTACCCAACTCTGGGAAGTTGAATGGAGAGACCGGGATACTCCGAGAGGCAGGCCGCGGCCCCTCAAACCCAAACTACTCCACAGGGCCCATAACTCGCGTTACCTCCTCCTCTCGCCCTGGAACTCCGGCAGATCCCACCTCCATCCACAGCGATGCACCGCGCTCGAAAAAGTGGGACATGACGTATGAAAATATCGAGACAGGGGAGCCACCGGAATTGAGAACTTGTTCCGCGGAACTGTGATATTTATTGCCCCAGAACTGCGATTCCCTCGTTCTGGGGCCGTTAAATACGGAAAATGTGCTGTCCGTCCGCTGGGACAACATTTTATGCGTAGAATGACCCACCGAGGCTTTCAATTAAGGTAGATAGCTACTGACTGTGATACAATCATCCATACCAAATTACAAATAGTTAAAATGTGTTAAAGTGAAAACGTCAGCCGAATTGGGTGTGGCATAGCTTCCTCATTTGAAGACACACTGTATAGATTGAATCGTTGTAATTGAAATATTTTAATAGTGTTACGACTTTTTTTTTTAATCTTAAAAGATGTAAGAATAAAACTTGTTATAAAGATTCAAGTGACAATGATGTTACAGGTCACGATCCCATAGGCATCAACTCTTTCAAGTCTACTCAACAACTATTATGTGTACTCTAATGATACGATTGTGTTCATTTTTATAAGATGATGTTGATTTTGAGCAATGACACAATTCACAGGAGACCTTCCACAATACAACACACACATCCCCTGTAAATTACACCAAAACCATATGAAAACTGCAGAAATTAGGCTTGTAACAAGGATTTTACGTAGCAGCATCTGATATTAAGATTTTGTTGAAATGAATTGAAGGTTGTTAGACCGTTCTTCGCCGACTAATCTCGAAATTTGAGCAAGATCGGACAACGGGAGCTGGAATTAGAAAATCATGCTCGATGAATTTTACGTTGTCAAGCGCAGATGGCGTGTTGATTTCTGAGCAATCATTAATCGTCACTATCTTATTAAAATCGGATGAAAACTTTCAATATAAATCGGAAGTTTGTAGCTTCCAAAAAAACTCTGCGGACGGATTGTGTTTTGAAATTCTACGCATCTTGAAGTGTAAACCATGGAATTGGGAACTGTAAGGCATGAAATTGGGTGGGAAATGGATGGAAAATTTATTTTGTCGGTGCATTTTTTAATTCATCTATGTGTTTTATCAAGTTTTGAAAATAACTAACCAACAATTTTAGTGAATATACTTGGTTTGCTTACGTTACCTACCATAAGAATAGTATCAACAGTTAAAGCAATCCCATAGTCCTCAATGAGGTAGAGGTGTACGGTTGGAGCCACAAGGCTGTAAGTTAACTAACAACAACCGCTATTGTCAACGGACGCCATCGGTTGATCGTGTACATAAGTTATGCATTAGTAACAGTCGTCCCGCGGGCTTCTCACTTAGCGGAGGTCCGCTCAGAGCATGAATGGAAATTCATTTAGCGTCATTTCAACTCCAATCGCTCATTCGTGATAAACTTACCAGTAGCTGGGAGGGTTAATTACACATCTCGACGTACATACTTTACAGAATGTTGGAAGATGAGTTGAAAGTGCATTTAAAAACGTTGCAATGGGTCATTTATTTCATTTTATTTATTTAATTTTTGTTTATTCTATATTAGATAGCCAGTCGGGTAGAAATTCCGTCCGACTTTGCAATGACCTTGCGCGAAAACCCTTCTTTATTTACCACAACGTTTGGTAATGCGTTTCTTGTCATTTTGTTGGCGATTTAATCAACGCAACATGTTTTATCGGGTGAATGCTTACTCACGGTTTCTAGTCGGGGATGTAGTATGAATTAAAATCTACAGTAATTACATTTAAAAGACTTGGCTGGATCTATTGGCTCGAGTAATGAGCCAAGCCCTGCCCCATTGTCCCTTGAATATTTTTAAACTCAGTGGAAGTAGTTGAAAATGAAGTAATCAGCAGCATGGTCGTCTAACATCTGACTATAGGATGTACGAACGTATAACGTTATCTCTTCTCTTAATGAGCAAAATTGGACTACTAGAACTTGTGAAAAAAGAGCTTGGAAGATTTTGAATCAGCGCAACAACGCCAGACCTCTCAAGTGACGATTTAAATTAGTTTTGTATGATGCATAAACCCGTTCGTTTGTGAAAAGCGTCTACGGCATTCCTAAGCTGTCCGGCCAAAGTCAGGATAATCGAAGAGCCGAGAGACGGCTATTGTTTGTGTTCACAAAACTAACTTAAATCGTCACTTGAGAGCTCCGGCGTTGTCACCGGCGTGGAAAGTTACGTACATCCTGCCTCCGACCCTTTTTCGTCGAGACTTTTGGAAAAACCTCAATTTTAACAGAAAACACACGTTTTTCTCCAGTTAAACACCATTTTCTTAACTAAAAATATTTTTTAACATCAAAACGACTACACCGTTGGAAAGCTGACATTATGGCCACGTTTTACCAAGCCTGCACAGTTCTGCGTCAAGCATTAATGAGGTTTCTAGGCGACATGAAAAACAGGCGATTTCAAGATTTTGACAGTTCTGCCATTTCGCGCAGCAATCGCACGTCTTCAATGCTATAACAAAAATGTTTCCTGACATCAAATAGATAGAAAACTTGACGTTCTTTCCAATGGTGTCATCAAATTTGAGCTATCTCCGAAATTGAGGGAGTTATGATAGTTTTAATGACACAAGATCGAAAACACGAAAAAATCTTAAATCGCGAATAACTTGGAACCGAGGAATCTGGAAAAAATTGCTATGTGGCATTTTTGTTCGGGAATGGGTTGTACAACACGTAGGAGTCGGATTGTGCATAACTCCTGGGACACCCTGTATAACTGAAAAAGACCTAATGTTTGAAAACTGCGAAAGCTACGGAGGTAGCATTGTCTTGGCAGGGGAAGGATATGCAATGACCCGCACGACCCTCCGGTCTTGAAGGAGGGGTTGCTTTGTGCGCCGTGTATTATCAACCCCAATCTGATTTGTCCGTTTCATTGGGTGTTACCAATGTTGGTAATTTGGTGTTTCTGACCAAATTCGGTTTTAGTGAAGTGTTTGTTGACTCGAACATGTTATCCAGTTGTAGGACAATGGTAAGATATTGGGGTTTAAATCGAGTTCCTATAAAGAGTTAGAGTTTAAACAAGATTGTTCAGATGTATAAAAAATACATATACATATTTGAAAATATATTTGAAAATGAAAAATGAAAATGAATTTAATGGATGAAACCTTCGTTTGTGAACGGCGTCTACGGCATTCCTAAGCTGTCCAGCCAAAGTCAGGATAATCGAAGAGCCGAGAAACGGCTACTGTTTATGTTCATTTACGAATGATTGTGATGAGTTGCTTTCAGTTGAGTAGCTATACCACAAGTGGGTATGTTGACATGATTTTTGTGCACGGTTTTGCCAACGGTAAGGCTTCTGAAGCAGCAAAGGTGTCACACTTCTCCTGTGTACAACTCACTTCCTTGCGAACACGTCGGATAGTATGAGGAAAAAATATTGGTAGATAATATTGTTTATGTCACTGATCCTTTTTTTATCTAGTAAACTATTTTTTTTTAATCTACTAATCCTTTTTTGTCACTAAGGTTTTGGTTATTACTACCAGCTATGTTCAATAGCTATAGCGCACCATGATGAATGGGAATATGCAATAGGGAAACCACGCTGAAGGAAATATAGCGAGGAAAGAGACGAAAGGGAAGAGTTGGTAATGATACGGAAGTCTGGTTTATACGGGTCCATAGTGTCAGTAAAAAGATTAATGCAACCCATCGCAATCATCGTAAATGAACACAAACAATAGCCGTCTCTCGGCTCTTCGATTATGACAGTTTTAATGACATAAGATCGAAAACACGAAAAAAATCTCAAATCTCGAAGAACTCGGAAACGAGGCCTCTGGCAAAAAATCGCTACTTATGTGGCATTTTGGGTTGGGAATGAGTTGTACAATACGTAGGAATCGGATTATGCATAACTCCTGGGACACTTTGTATAGATTAGATATAGACAGAGACTGTTGGTCGGCTGTATAACTGAGAATCTTATGGCGAGTCAGAAACCATTACCCAGTTGAAATCCGCTTTAAACTAGGTAAAGATCGTCAGTTGAAACTTGATTCAAGTCATTAACATAAGACGATTGAACAATGCAGGAGACTTCAGACTGAATGGAGAGTCGAGTTCTAAAGGGGAAGTTATGAGTTTGAAGGGTGAAAAGTGTATCTTGTCACCAGCACGTTTTGATACAAGAAGTTTGCGGTAAGCTATGGCTTGAATCTGAGTAGGCGAAGTCTCCCACAATGAAGACCCTCAGTAAGATGGAAGTAGCGGGAGTCACAATGAAAAATCTTTTAGCGCCGATTAATTGTTATTTTTCATGCAGAGCTGCTGATAGATTGGAGAAGATTAAGCGACGGAAATATTTACTTATTTAATTAAAAGGTCAACTACTAGTCAGCCTTTCTTCAAGACTAGTAAATTCCATATACCAATTATGCTATATATCTAGGGATGACACTCGAAGCCTAATGAAGATGGATATCTAATGTTAGAAAGAAATCTACATAAATCTCTGAGTATGTTAGAGGTAGCAGAGGAACGTTAACACGCATGTGAATGTGAACGTGTTTGTTAAGCCTGGTCCTCCACTGGAAGCTTTTGAAGCGATACGATGAGAGGCGCGATGGGAAGCGACGTGACAGGCTTTACGAGGCGACTATTTGCGAGTAGTTGTCGCCAAGTCTAAAGAAGTGAGTGGGTAGAGTAGAAGATGGACGCGTCCGAATGTATTTGCTCGAAAACAGTTATTTAAATGTTGGACGATTGGTGCTAAGACGTCGTCATTGGGTTGACCCAATCCTCGAAGAAAGGGGTACCTAGTTTAGGCAAGTATCAACACCAACTGAAGGCACTGAAAAAGCAACCTGAAAAGTTCTGTGACTTTTACAGGCGGAGCCCCACAACATTTGCCGACATTTTGAGGGCCATTGAGCGAAAAAAACGTGAAAAGACATGTAAACAAACGAACGTGAATCATAGGAACCTGTTGACGCGCAGAAAAGGGCCGGAGTTGAGGGAGGGGAGAGGGGGCTCATCGCCTGAAAACGCCGCTTTATTTCGCTCGAAACTGACGCTTTGAAACTCGCTCAGAGGAGGACTCCCAATACGATTTCTCAAGATGGGATCAGCCGCTCGAATACGGACGTAAACGCGTTGTCGCTTCGTCCAGTCAAAACGCTTGCAGTTGAGGAGCACCGTAAGAGTTCAAACCGCCTAGTTCCATTTCTCGATTTCTACGCCGTGCCCATATACAGTATAGTGCAGCTTTTGTTTTGTTACAAAGCGACTAGTAAAAGCATTTAGGACGTCTGTAAGTCATTTACAAGGTACGGGGGAGGGGGGGGGGGTACTGTGATCAGCTGAGGTCCCTTGAAGTTAATTTTGTTATCTTTTTATGGCATCTAGAATGCACTTACAAGATATGGAGGCGCGACAGCGAGTTTAGATAATATACCGCATACCTATATTTATATAGCTATATTAACATACGTAGATCAGCCATTTTTGAAGAGCCATTAATCTAATTTATAAATAATAAACCTCTATGTAAAGATTTGCAGGATTTTTGTTGTAAATGAGCTCTAGAATTGACCCTCGAATTTTAATGATCATGTACATTCAACTAGATCGTATTATTATTGTATCCACTATAGAATTGAAGAGACAGATCTGCAACACATGTCGATTCACTCATTTGAAGGGGTTGGTGCATTTGGGAACATGTCCCTTGGCCTTTTTTTCTCTTTGAACTGTTCTAACAAACTTATATTCTACTTTTCGAGAGGATTTTATTGATTAAATGAGACCTCTCAGATCAGTTCACTTGTTTGCTCTTTCGAATAAGCTATCTCCTTTAAAATAGAAAAAAGAATGTCTACATGAGTATGAATAAACAGGTCTGATTGGAAATGGTTATTGTTAAGATCTACGTCGTAGTCTTATGTCGAGTCATTTATGTTTTGCGCTACCGCAAAAATGATTAAGCAAATAATTCCTATTAATTCACAGGGCATCTTCCCGAAACCTACACTATCAGTGCAAAAACTTTTTCCTAGGACACTAATCAGTTTTATCTATTACGGTGGTTTATACAAATTACAAACTGACCTGTATGTATCAAGCGACGTACTCATGATAGTACACTTATTCGAGAAGATGTGAGATGCCGTTTCTTACGTCCCTTGATATAATTACACACGTGGTTTCTCCCAATTACTTACACCTCGTTCACAAATTACTTACCCTCCCAAGTGGGCGGTGGCGATCTACTGGAAAATGCACACACCTCGTTACCCAATTGATCCACCGCATTCAAATACCGATTAGAAAGCCTCGCTGCACGTCCGATCGATTCGCGAAAAACGTTTTAAAACCGCTGCTAATTGTTACACAAAGGCTTATTATTTCTGTGTTAGGGAGGTCGTAAACTATTATTGAGTTGAAAGAAGTAAATATTATTCAATATTATTACTGGGATTTATTATTCAATATTATTACTGGGGTAAATAAGTATCCTTTCACTGGGGTTTATTATTCAATTGGCTTGCGTTCATCATTTGAATCTTACTAAGCTTCGGAATGTGCGTGTTTTATAGGTGATAGAGCGATTATTTGATCCTACATCCGGTCGCTCTCTCTTCATTGACAGAAAAAATAACGTAAACAACTGAACACGTGAATGAAAACGAGCTTGGGCACAGTAAAAATGGCCTAGTATCATTTGAGGATCGCTTCAACTAATGTAATTGCAGTGAAATTTTGTTTCAAGTGAATGCAAAAGCCATTTTTTGTTCTAATCAACCTCGAGAGCTGAAATTTTCCATGGTAGCATGTTGATTTGAGGTAAATCAAGTGCTTTCCAACGTAACATGTTAGAGGATACAAAATTAACCCGCAGAGCTTCGTGAGCTGTAATTTTTTATGTCAGCTTTTGTTCCGACCAAAGGAACTGATAGATAATACACTGTATTTAGTGAAGAATCACTTTACAAGTGATTGCCTCACGTGACGTTACAACTCTTCCCAGTACAACCACATTAGCCATGTTTGCAAACGGACATTCCATACTCTCACGAGCTAGTTTTATCGAGACAACGCCAACAACATGTAAGAACGATTTAGGATTGGAATAAAAAAGGGAGATCTCCATAAGGGAGTGAGTCCTATTATGCTGATCAATACTCCCATACCTCAAAATGAAAATGTCAAATATCTAGGCATCAAACTAGACCAAATAACCAATCTTCGGTGATCACATTGAAGGCTTAGTGAGTAGATAAAGATCACGTATTAATTTCTTGAAACCACCCATCGGTCCAAAAACCCCAATTACATCAAGCGACAAAAGGTTAATTTACCTCGAAATGATAAGGCCCATTTGGCGATACAGTAGCTCAATTTGGGGATCCGCCAGTGGCACCCTAGTCAAAAGGGTTCGAACGAGCAAAACCTTGCACTACTTATGATAACGGATGCGGTACGTAAGAAATTCTGCGATTCACCGAGATTTAAGACATTCCTGAAGTTCATGAAGTTATTGTAAAAACGTTTCAACGCCCGAATCCGAATTTTGACGGGTTTGTTGTTCGTCTCTTAAACCAACAAACTGAAAAGAAAAAGACCCATTGAGAATCTTCCAAATACTAACTTGAAACACTTAGTATTGAAACAGACTGTGATGCAATTTAACTTTATGAATAGGTATACTAAATTAAGAATAGGAAATAAAAAACTAAATTTACAATTACCAAGGACTGCCGCTGGGCTGATGCCTTGACAAATGGACCAATGTACTTACATTTGGGTGCTCTGAAATATATAACTGTGATCACAACTGTAGGGTAACATATGTTACAACATTTTTATACGTTAATAATTTTAAAAAATGCAGGTTAGTAGCACCACCTAAACGTTCATGAATAAAAATACATACATTACTCGTTTCTTAAAAAGGCACTTCTAGGTGCATCGATGCCGTAACGGACAACCACGAAGGAAGTGTGAGACAGAAATGAGTTTTTCTCACCTGAATAGAAAGTTTCAATTACCAATATTCAAAGAAGATCAATATTGTCCGCTTTCTCGGCTTCAAATCGTGAAACAAACGACACAACCCTACTTTTAAAAGAAGCTCACTAGTAGACCTACCTGTACGTAACTAAACTTCAGACTAACGTAAACATAAACGTACTAACTAAATAACGTTATTGTCAAACTTCAGAAAATCGTGTTTTGCAACAGTTGATATTGATATCTGCCCAGCAAGAACCATTGTGGAGGTGCAAGCCCAATTCCATCTCTAACCCGAGCTTCGTTCCTATTATTGCAGCAAAGAAGACAAGGGAAGCAGGACAATTTATTACTTATCTCACATCCGTAGAGCCAATCTAGCTTTTTGAAGTAATGAGAATCAAATGAACATGCGAATCGTGGAACGATTTTTGCTTGCCTTTGAGGTTTGTTGCAGTCCTGCCAATAGTGGCATTGGGGGTCCTGCATCATGAATAATCACTCTTTGCTCCACCAACAATTAAGCGAACTCAGGTTTAAAACACTCACTGTATACATCGCGTATTTACAGCTTATACAGTTCAGTCACCAGGGTTGGCGATAATCAACTGATAATAGGATGAGAGTGTGTTGGTGATTCTAGCACACTCTAGTGGGTGAGCGAACAACTATTTGTGTTCCTTTGTAAGCTCTTTAACATTTTGCGCGTTTTCTTTCGGGCTCTCTCATTGGTTCATTCTTGGGACCCGTATCCAATCAACTCTGTGTTCACCTTCCATTCCGAGCACAGACGGGGATTAGCTCCAGGACAGCGAACCCCTAACCCCCTCACCAAACTCACGACTCCACCATTCTCCCACCCATCCTGAGGCTCTGTTCGGCGTGTGGATTTAAAACTCTTCGGCTCTTCAATGAGGATTCATATTATTACTATCAGATATCTTTCTCATTTTGGGCAGGGGGTGCAGATGCGCCTGTGCTCCTGTTAGCAGCCACCGCTGATGGGAACATAACCAGCAGCGTTCCTGTCCCAGTTTTTGTTGAAATAAGGTTATTGTCTACCTCTTTCGGTTTCAGTAATGTCTACATTCATGTTA
This sequence comes from Creontiades dilutus, assembly GCA_031894815.1. Classification (NCBI taxonomy): domain Eukaryota; kingdom Metazoa; phylum Arthropoda; class Insecta; order Hemiptera; family Miridae; genus Creontiades; species Creontiades dilutus. The sequence goes on from JAVIWC010000323.1 coordinate 1,238,862, forward strand.
GATATATGAGAAAGCTATGTGTCACACATAACGTGGTACACGTTCTTCCTTTGCTGACATCTAGACCATCAAATTGTACAAAGTATATCTCAAGTCGTAACCTTAACATTAGATATTATGTCTTACCACGACAAGTAAATGATATATGTACACTACTTAGTCTTGTACGTAGTCATAAATTGGTAACGTCTGGATTTATGGCATTGAAAGATAACAGCAGAAGTCATTTAGAAGGCCCATCGCATTACTTTCTAATTCATTCATTGGAGAGCTGGTAAGTAAAAGAGAATCGGTTAAAAGATTTTCAAGAAAATCTTGTTAGTGAAATCTATTTTTGTTTTTTTCAAATACCGGAAGGCTAAAGTCAGTGTGGCCATATACATTATACAGGTCGGAAACGCGATTTCCAGGGACCGTAATATGAATTGCTTCGTGTAGAAAAAAAAGTGTTCCATCACGCTGTCAGAACATGTTTATATTCATTATCATCAATACTGATTCTTTCAAGTTAATTGAAAAACGACTCTGAGAGAATGATGAAGTGGAGGGGGTGGGAGTTGGTAGCTTCGCAAAAAGGAAATATCGTGCGGAGAAACCGGGAAGGGGCGTGAAGGAAGGAGGGGAGCTAAATGGCCAACAAAACTTAATCATCTCCACCACCACCTGGTCTTGCTGGCCTTGTGATTTAGGTGTAGGGGTCTCTTCCTCATTCATCCGGTTGAGTAGAGAAGCAACATCAGAAACGAAACATTGACATCACAATCATACTACGATTTATCAAATCAAATATCGATTCGATAAGAAAACTGTATATCCAATCATTTTTATAATAAAAGCCACGAATTCTGACATAATATTTGGATTTCAAGTAGCCCTGAACGGAAAATAAGGTACATGATCTCAATACAATTAAACAGATTTATGAGCCAACCGAAAAACGCTGCAAATTCTTTCACTGGGGTTTATTATTCAATTTCATTCATTTGGCTTGCATTCATAATTTGAATTTCTACTAAGCTTTGGAGTGTGCGTGTTTCACAGGTGTTAGAGCGAATATTGAATTTCAGGAGGCACACAAATATGATCAACTGATCAATCCAAATAGGTATTTTGGTTTAGAACCGATTTACTTTCTCTATGCATATCTCCTGAAACTGCAGCACCTGGAGTGTTGAACCAAAAGGGGTGCAGCAGCGAGAAAGTCCACTCAAAACTTGCTGCCTCCGAGAGAAACTGACGGGGGCGGGGCTGCTAAGTGGTATTTGACGTGCCGGTGGTTAAATCTTCTTCCAGGATCCACGGAAGTCGGTCGAGAATTTGAAAAAAGGAATCCACAGGGCTCAGCAATAGTAGAATTGAGAATATGTTTTCCAGGGCGATCCTCCAGAAGTAGGAAAGTATATTTAGTATGGGAGTAAATTATGAACCCCACGTGGAAGGAAGAAAAAGGCAGGATGAACGCTGCACCAACAATCCGCTCTTGAAGGGGATGGGGAGTCAACTGTGAGGTTGAGAATTCGTACGAGGTGAGGGGGAGAGTGGACCTCTGCAATTGTCTATTAGCTGGACACCGAAAGGAGCGAGCCGCTTGAATGACTTTAGCGAAAAGGGAATGTTGATCCACCACCAGGGTTCAAAGGGGTTACAATTCATTTGATTTGGGGAAGGTTGTGTTTGAATGGGGAAATTTCGATTTTCACATGGAAAAAGTTGAAATAGAGGGGGGGGAAACGTTCAGATTGACTTGGAAAACGATGAATTTGACTTTGAAAAGGATGAATTTAACGCGCGAATTGTTAAGATTGATTTGCATGCATGCATTTTCCAAATTCCGGTTGCTAACCAGTGCGGTAACCCCATTTTTGTTGAAAGCTGGAACCACTATTTCGGGGACAACTCTTACACGAATTTCCAGGACATTGGTACGTTCTCCAAATATAAATTACTCCCCCCTCCCCCAGTCATTTTGTACATTGCAGTACGAAGAAGACGGAGCAACTCAAAATTCTGATTCGGGGGATGTTCACACATTACTGTACTGTGCCATTTTTCCCAATTTACTCAAATGTGTAGTGCTAGAAAACCTACGATCTCAGGAGTTCAGTAACGGTCAATTACCCCAATTATCAGATTTTGTGGACATTAATACAGTGACTCCATGGATGCCCAGAGAGTTCACAAATGTATTCTGCCACAAAATTATAATATCATGTGTTAAGAGAGATTCTCTTTTCTCACCATCATCTTAATCGTTAGTAGTGGTTCGGAGGCATAACACTTACTAAGCATTCCGAATCTGAAGACGATCGCTGTCGTTGGCAGTTCCTTAAATTCCGTCCACCATTTTAATCTGCTTTCTGAATGAGTAATACTTGACTTGAAACTCAATGTTATTGACGGAATGTATGCATGCACCTGACATTCAACAACAGTTTACGTCCTCAAAACGATGAGGCTGTCGTCGTCAACATCATCTTTACCAGATACTTTTTAACAAAATTATCACGCTCCAACTCCTGAAGGTTGGAATGCTACGTCCCGAACGATTTGATTCCCCGTTTGACTGTCTCCAGTCGCTCCTTACAGCTCAAGTATCACCGGAACTAATCAACCTGTTTCATGATTACCTTGTCAGAGATGGGGATTGATCGCAATCGAATCAATCATAGACTCTGAGCATGTGCGAATGTCAAATGTACCTATCGTCAATTTGCACCCAACAGTTTGATTTCCCCAACATTTTCAGATCTTATCGCGTTTGGATGTTTGATGGACTGTCGATTCGATCAAAACAGCAATGTTAATTGTAACCGATCAATAATCAAAAAATAAAAAGTGTCTCTCAGTAAAGCTATTTCAAGGAGTTGCGGAAGAAAGACTCCATTCACCTCCATATTGATTGAGATCATTATTTAGTAAGTCGGTTGACAAATCTTAAAAATTATCAACAATAAACAGTTATTATTATTTATATCAAGATACAACATGTGCTTTTTTTATTTCTTGCGACTTTCTAGTAGTGGCAAAAGTCAAAAGCTGGGAAACAGCTAAATTACTCACATATTACTTCCGTTCGGGTTTTCTACTTTTTATAAAAATCGTTTAACACCACCTAATTTGTTCAACAATAATGTTTTGACGATAAAATACCTACTAGGTACCTACTTGTTTCTCCAGGTTTTAAGGATATTACTTCATCTTTAAACATCATAAATTAATTAAACAAAGGAAAATGTTAACCAAAATCCTTCCCACAATCCACTACTCTAATAGGACCTAGGATTAGGATTAAAGTAGTAATTTTATGCCCGAATAATATAATAATTGCAATTATTTAACGTGATTTACGTATTAATCTATTACAAAAACGCTTTTTCTTGAAAATCGACATCAAAAATGTGATTGTTCGGTTTTTTTTTCCAATTGTGTCGAAACAGCGATCTTCAATTTTTTAAGAATATTCAACAGTTTCGCGAATTTTCGTAGAAAATGATAATTCCGATGGATACGTATAGCAAAAATACGTATTTATCAAATGCCATGTTTACTTTCCCAACAGAGTAGAAAATTATGATCAAAGTCATAGGTTCACGAGGTCGAGCTATCAGATAAACGTGGGCTCAAAGTGGGCTCATATGATTAATCGAAGATACGAGTATACGCAACTAAAAACCTCACCACTAGTGCTACTTCGGAATTTCCTTTTTCGTCATGTCTTGAGTATCTCAATCAGATCGATTTCCCTGTTTTATATTGAAAGGAACTGATGACTAGCCCTAGACTACAAGGGTGGGTTGTTTTCCACCGATACATGCCTTCGTTATAATGTGATTCGAAAATGCCTGCCTCCAAACTGAGGCATTTGAAGAAACAAAACAATGACCTAATGCTCCTTGATTCCTTCAACTCCTTTTTTATTTATTTATTAGAAAAAAACGGGACGAGCCCAATTACAATTTGAAAGCGTTTAGGAAAAAGAAAATAGTCAGTAGGTACACAACAACAAAAAAACTAAACAGGATCGTGCAGAGGCTTGGAACTGAGGTGATGAAATAAAGCAGTCCTTACAGATGAGATAGGCGAGGATACGATGTCAATGAAGGGGTGTGACGTGGAGAGGAGGTTCGCTTGGCGAAGAAGGCGACAAATTGGACGGTTTTGGAGGTAGTTAGAAGCGGATAAAGGGACGGCAAAAGGTGGGACAGATCGAGACGCGAGGCGAGGGACGAGGAAGCCAACACGAGCCAGAAGATCCATGGCATCAGCATGCATCGATGGCATCCTCCTTGGTTTTTATAGAAGATGTAGGTTTTGTTTTGTAGAAAATGACCGCTAAATCTATATATTTTACAAAGAGTGCACCCAAGAAGCTCAGGATTTCCGGTATTTATTTTGTTTTTCCTTTGGTCGATTTCAAAAGTACAATACCGAACGTAATACACCAACATCATCGTCTATACCTATATATACAGTAAATGTACTGTATATGTTTGAAGGAGCGAGAGCTACAGTACCATCAAGACCGGGAGGTCGTGCGGGTACTGTATATCCTGGCGCCGTCCTTATATTGTAGCCTCAACAATTGTGTTGATTCAGTCGTTCAAAAACTGGCCGTCAACATCAATATGTCGGCTTGTAGAAACCTATCCACAGCTCTGCGATGTTGGGAACAAGATGGTTTTATGTGTTTCTTTGGTTGCAAGACGATTAAGCACAGAAACTTCCTCAGGACCTCAACTATTCTTACAAAACTCGGCTTAACACACACAAAAAAATGAATTTTCCGTAGGATTTGATGTATTTTCTATGCTGATTCGAATTATGACCCACTCAGGCCTCCTTACTCCATAAAAACCAAATTCCCATGCCCTTTCAGGGCCATATCGGAAAGGAGGAACCATCAAATGTCGATAATATCGTACTAATTTTAGTTTTCAGCTTTCACTTTTCAGTCGGAAAATCCCTTATTATTTAGCGCAATGGCCCAAGAGGGTTCAGCGAAAAAATTTATATAAAATCCGATGCCAAACTCATTTTTTGTAGCAAACCAGTTTTGTAAAAATAAATTTGTAAAATTTTACGGTATAAACCTAATTTTTTCGCATTCCAACGTAATTTTCATAAAAACAATTCTGTGTGAAAAATTTTTTGCTCAAGCAGTTGGAGGGCTGGGCAAGTCTTTTCTGGAGTGTGTGAATCAAAAAACTGGTTTATTATTAAAGAAAAAAAGAAGAATGAAGAAAAAAGCCGTTTTTTCTTAATATCTCATAATTTGATCTGCGGACTAATTAGTTACCTTCTATGTGATGTCAAAAATTAGTCATTTCACCCGAAGAAGATAGGAAATTGACTTTTATAGCATTTTGAGGGAGTTATGGGCATTTCAGTGAAGCAAGGTTGGAAACACATAAAAAATCTTAAAAGTGAAATAATTCGAAAATTAAGCCTCTAAAAAGAAAACTCAAGGACGCGTTTTTCATGGAAATGATCTCTAGAATAGTTCAGTGGATTTTTTATTTACCATTAGGTCTGTAACACAATGTATAATGATCGCCATAGCATTTACTCATTAATCGAGGAAATAAACGCAATTTAAATGAAATCTAAGTCGAAAATGCGGTATTTTCCTAGATTGTGTTGGAAAAATCGACTTTCGATGAGCCTCGATGATCTGACGAGAAAATTAATTTTTGCGAATTTTCTTTGAAAATGAGAATTGAGATGGCAAGCAAAAGTATATGGTGATCATGAAACGATCAAGTATATAGGGTGTTAACCTGAGGAACCTGCCACTGGCTAGGAATAGATTCTACAACTCATTTCTGATAAAAAGTGCCTCTTGGAAATTTTCGTTATTGACTTCGTTTTCCAGTTACTTCAATGTCAAGATTTTTCTTCTGTTGTCGATCTTAATTGACAAAAATGATCATAACTCCCTTATGTACTTGAGAAAATTCAATTTTGATTATGCCGTTGGAAAGAGCGTCAAATTTTCTATCTCCCTAGTGTATAAAAAAAAAATTGTAGTTGGTTCAATGGTTGAAAAATCAATCCAAAAAGTAAATTTTGTCGATTCTTCAGAATGACCACTTTGAACACGGAAATCAATTGATTGAGCAGATACACCAAAGCAGTCTCAGCATTTCCCGCATTCAAACGAAATTTTCTCCACTAAATTCTACTGTTCAAGCAATTTTGAATACACCATTGAAAAGCTGAGATATTTTAGGACTACAGGCTAAATTTGAAGAATAGAAGTTTATTAGACCTACAGAGTATGAAAAAATTCATTGATGATTGGACAAAATTCACTTGTCTGATTGATTTTTCACCCATTTGAACTAACCTAGAATATTGTTTTGATACACTAAAGAGATGAAACATGTAACGCTCTTTAAAAGGGTGTAATCAAAATTGAATTTTGTCAAGTACATAAGGGAGTTACGGTAGTTTTATTAAGGTCGAAAACACTAGAAAAATCTTGAAATTGAAGTAACTTGAAAACGAAGCCAGTGAAAAACTATTTTTAGGAGGCACTTTTTGTCAGAAATGGGATGTGTGATCTATCCCTCGCCTGTGGTAGGTTCTTCAGGTTAACAGCCTGTAGAGTGAATCGATCCCTGGATGTTTGACCATTTAGGTGTGTTAGACCTTGTGTTGACGGGATTGAAATTACGATTTCAATCGTGATCGTGCTGACGATTAAGGTTCCAAACTTAATCATCCTCTCGATCACGTTTTTAATTCTCTGGAATGGGTTTTTTATGGGCCTAAATTTCCCGGTACCATTGTTCTTCCTTTCTAAACTTCCATCATTTATGGTAAATAAACAGAATCTGAAAAATGTCAACATAGAAATTCGTATTTCAGGAAATACGCTATTTTGGGATTGACGAGATTACGAGGAAGGGAGGTAAACGGTGAGGGAGGGAGAAATGAGTTCGTGAAACTAAGCAAATGTTCTATGTTTTCACTAATAGGAAAATTCAAAATTGGTAACTAACGGTATCTAAAGTAGGTTAAGACGAAACCTCGTAAGCTCATGACGATTTATTGATCAAAGAATAAAAGAGATCAACACTTTTTTAATGATGGAGAAGGAATTATTTAGCTACCAAACAAAAATACTCGTAGTAGAACATTTTTCCAAGAAAACCCAATACTACTAAACATTTCAGTCTTCAGTAAGGAATCACTGTAGTACTACCATAAATCACTGGGGTTTATTATTCGATGATTCATGATTTGAATTTCTACTAACCTTTGGAGTGTGTGTGTTTCACAGGTGATAAAGCGATTATTGAATTTCAGGAGGCACACAAATGTGATCAACTGATCAATCCAAATAGGTATTTTGGTTGAGAACCGATTTAAGTGCTCTATGCATATCTCCTGAAATTCAATAATCGCTCTATCACCTGTGAAACACGCACACTCCAAAGCTTAGTAGAAATTCAAATCATGAATCATTGAATAATAAACCCCAGTGAAAGAATTTGCAGCGTTTTTTCAAGAGCGATTACAATGGAAAAATATTCTATTTGAAAATTGTAAATTTGTAAGACGGACCATGCAATCAGAATTCTTCAACCCGTGTATCGGCTATAAACCCTGTTAGGAGTTCACTCCAGTCTCCACATTCACTACATCACTAGGTTACTGCGATAAAAACAAAACAAAAAACGCTGTTGTTTTTGTTTTGATCGCATTATTTGAATTTCTACTAAGTGATGTAGTGTTTCACAGGATGATTATTGAATTTCAGGAGATATACATGGAGCACGTGCAAATCTGTCGGCACCATGATCAATCGGGCCATACATCGGGAATGGTTTGAGTTACGGACCTGGGGAGGGGCTCATTCGATTCCTCATGGAATTCTTCAAACAAATTTACAAGTATCCACATCGGCTATCACTTGACTTTTTTTGAGGTTACAAACAAACAATAATAAACCAAAAAACGCAAATGTTGTCACCATAAATGAAATGGTTTGACCTACGGACACATGAGGGAGGTAAAAAAACACAAAAATGAGGAGAAAATCATTCTTATTTCTAAGGTTATACTGTTTAGATGATCATAGGGAAATATTTTTTATAGTAAATCTTTGCTCCAAGCCTGTCAAGAAGTCCCGAAACGAATGCTGTCATCTCCTGAACAACTGTTAAACTCCAAAAAAAGCGTCTGTACTCAAGTGACATTGTGAGGAGGGAGAATTTCGATGTTAATGCATTTATTGCATAGTAAATAATGATTATGAAAAATAATGTTCGAGCAGAAGTTTGCTAGACAGTTGACACTATGATGAAAGTTTTCAAAAGTTTTGCTAGTTCAACCAAAATATGAGAAATCTTATGAAGACCAGTTTACATCCATTCCCTTGAATGATCCTCATATTAGCTTAATCGAGCGCAGGTTTGCGATTAAAATCTCAGTCGTCGATTTGATGTTGCCCAAGTCTGCTAGAAAGTGAAGAACCAGGGGGAACGCGGATTTCAGAAAAGCCCCCTGCGAGAAACAGTCGGGAGGTGGCCCCTGCGAGCGAGCCTGGGAGTCGGAAGTGGTCCGGTGACACGACGAGGGAAACAACGGACGGGGCCGGTGGGGATTGAGGAGGTCAAGAGCTCGAAGCTGGTTGGAGGGTGCTCGTACACACCCCGCCCCGCACCTTCTCCGCCCTTCTGCTCTCCTGTCCACTTAAAAACATCCCCCCCGAATCTTTTATTAGCGGCAAAAAAGAATCAAGTTACCATGCGAAGTGTCGGGTTACGAGGAGACCGAGGCGTGACGTTTATTCAAACATTCAAAGTGAGCACAAGGGAGCGCGATTTAGGAAAAACTCTAACGGAATACACAAACGACCTTCTATGGAATGGTAATCGATTGCAACACCGTATTGCGATATTTGGGTGATTCTCCCATTTAGAACTAAATTAGATACATGGATATGTATGTTATTTTCACCGAATTTTCTTTTTACTTTGAATACTAGGTGTTTTTCAGTGGTGGCTCCTCACTTAAGATACTCAAAGGTGCACAGCTGTGCTTGCCAGCAGTTGATTACTTTTGTAGTTAACTACATTTCAAACTACTAACTACTTAGTCATCCCTCAATTTCCCACTGATTCAAAAAATTTGTTTTCACCATTTTTTTCTTATTTCAGTGTATTTTTGAAAAATAAATGGCATATCAGGATTTGACTTTGAAAAAGAGCATATGCTTTTTTTATTATAATTTGACAAACTAGGCGGTATTGTTTTGGCTACCTCAGAACACACACTAAATCTTTCTCGACAATATTGCCGAAACTTAGGTCAAAAAAGCACTGAATCTGCAGAAAAAACGTTCTATTTCCAACAAAATTAAAAGAGCTAGTACAAAATGCATTGTATAAAGGGGGTTCCAGCAAAAGGTTACACCTCTCTTTTTCCACAATGGTCTATGTAAAACGCTGCAAATTCTTTCACTGGGGTTTATTATTCAATTGGCTTGCGTTCATAATTTGAATTTCTACTAAACTTTGGAGTGTCCGTTTTTCACAGGATAGAGCGATTATTGAATTTCAGAAGATATGCATGGAGCACGTAAATCTGTTCTCAAGCAAAATACCTATTTGGATTGATCAGTTGATCATATTTGTGTACCTCCTGAAATTCAATAATCGCTCTATCCTGTGAAACGCGCACACTCCAATGCTTAGTAGAAATTCAAATTATGAACGCAAGCCAATTGAATAATAAACCGCAGTGAAAGAATTTGCAGCATTTTTTTATTGAATTCAATACCCCCCCCCCCCCCACAATAAAAACATCCATAATTTATCAAGTCCTTAAGCGCTCGTATTGCTTTAAAACTTCGCCAAACCCAAATTTAAACGATGTAGCCAAAGATAGACTGATGTAGAGGAGGCACACAAATATCATCAACTGATCAATCCAAATAGGTGTTTTGGTTGAGAACCGATTTACGTGGTCTAGGCATATCTCCTGAAATTCTATAATCGCTCTATCACCTGTGAAACACGCACACTCCGAAGCTTAGTACAGATTCAAATCATGAACGCAAGCCAATTGAATAATAAACCCGAGTAAAAGAATACTTATTTACCCCAGTAATAATATTGAATAATAATCCCCAGTAATAATATTTACCTATATATTATCAGAATGCTTCAGCCCGTGTATCGGCTATAAACTACAAGTATCCACATCGGCTATCACTCCAGTAACCACATTCACTACAACACGACGCTATTGGCATCACTATGTTACAAACAAACAATAATAAACGAAAAAACGCAAATGTTGGCACCATAAATCGGGCCATACATCGGGAATGGTTTGACCTACGGACGTGGGGAAGGGCTCGTTCGATTCCTCATGGTATGTTCTTCAAATAGGAGAATATTTATCCCGATTCGACTAGTTTTGAGGTTTTCAGGGATTTTACAAAACTTTTACAGCCCTTCAAGGGCATTTTAAATTGAGTAAGGGAGCTGGCTCAAGAATTGTGGCGTCGTCGGACCAAGATGGATTTTTCCTGAAATTTTCAGATTTTTTGCTCCAGCCAGAAGTTTCGGAGATATGCGTACGGCGTACGGCGGACGGACGGAAATTTTTTTATTGCAGATTCGGATTCTACACCCTTTGAAACGTAAACCATGAAATTTTCAGGGGGGGTTAGAATTATTTTTTTCCAGAGCGATTACAATGGTTTATTATTGAATAATAAACCAAAAAGCAACCGGTATTCTTAGTAACTTTTTCCGTAGAATACGGGAACAATTGACATTGACGAAAGTGATACCAACTTATTTTTTTTACGGACACCAACATTTTTAATGAGAAATCGTACTCCACGCAAAATTTCTTGTCCATAGCGTTCTTACTGGTCAACAAGCGCGTCAACAAGCTGCATGGGAATCAAACTGCTAAAAAAATTGATGTTATTGTTTTTTGATTTGAATCAAATTTACCGAACTTACATGAAATCAGATTAATAAACATTTCATTTCCGCTGCAAGTAGTGTAAGAAATTGGGACCAAAGTCATTCGTCATAATTGCTTACTTGGATTTCAGGAAAAATACTTTCGCCATACGCCATTCGATATATCTTGCAACGACGCTAAAGTAGCACAAATGACAGCAACTATCTATGTTTCATACATAGAGAACCCCACTTTATTATTTCATATTCAAGTTCTTTGTAAGGCCATTGTCTTGGTCAGGGGCTAGGATATGCAATGACCCGCGCGACCCCCCGGTCTTGAAGGAGGGGTTGCTTTGAGCGCCGTGTATTATCAACCCCAATCTGATTTGGCCGTAGCATTGGGTGTAGCAATGTTGATAATTTGTTGTTTTTGACCAAATTATTTTGTAGTAAATCCAGTTGTAGGATAATGGTAAGATATTGGGGTTTAAATCGTGTTCACATAAAGAATAGAGTTTAAACAAGATCGTTAAGATACAAACCAAAAAATAAATATTTAAAAATCAAAAATGGAAATGAATTTAATAAATGAAAACATTCGTTTGTGAACAGCGTCTACGGCATTCCTAATCTGTCCAGCCGAAGTCAGGATAGTCGAAGAGCCGAGAGACGACTATTGTAATGTTCATTTACGATTGATTGCGTTGTCACCATTCGATTCAGCGAGAAAAGTTACGTATATCCCGCCTCCAACCTTTTTTCGTCGAGACTTTTGGATAGCATCAAGTGAATTCAACAGTGTACGTCGATAAGGAGCAATTCTATTAGACTATCTTCTATCTACTGGGCTTCTGTCACTCTTTGGCACCTATCTACGTAAAAATTTTTGTCATTTTGCTGTTCAACCATATTTTATTGTATTTCACTCGGATCGTACAGAAGTAAATAGTGAAATTTTGTTTGAGTGCCGTCGTGAGTCTTAGGTAGTATCTCCGTTATGATTGGGACCTATTCGCAATTAATAATATTTGTTTGTGTATAGATTCGTGATTTATGATGGCTTGTTATGCCTGATTTGAATCTAACCTTGATTTTGAAATATGATCTCCGGAAGTTCTCAAACATATTGAGACTTTTGTAGGAAGCTGTTGGCACATACCAAGGTTGTTTATAACCACTTCCTAATTTCCCTAGTAGTTACTGTCGAACAAAACTTGCTAACGACAGATATCCTGAAATTATTCCCACCAAAAATAATTATTAACAGATATTTATGCCGAATATGTGATTTTCTTGTGTCACTGGCACTTTAGCAGCTAAGAACCTAACCAGCATTATCTCCATAACAGTGGTTTAATGGGTTTCACGGCGACTTGATTAGTGGAAGGAATGTTATGTAGATCTACCTTCCTACCTAGACACTTGCAAATATGATTCTGCCCAGTTAAGTCGGTACCTTCGAAAACTGTCTGAATGAAATTCTGAACGCCCAGAAAACCAAATTCTGGGGTTAGCAGCGAGCCTAAGAGAATTGCGCCTTCTCGACGTCTACTGTCGCGTATATCCGCTTTTATCAATCATTCAATAACAGTTGACAGGACATTATTGAACAGTTACCTACTCGTCATGACAGCAGACGCTTCATTTCAAGCATCGAATGTTCTGCAGTAGATATTATGCATGTTACCTTTTACAACAGGTTTATAATAATCTCTTGGCGTGATGACACTTTGGTGTGGATCTTCCACGTTTATAAGACTAATAAAATTATAAAATAGATCAACGAAAATGTTTTGAAATGCCGCTTTTACATGGGCATCGAAGAGTGAGAAATGTTATGACGTAGTTTTGAGCAAAGTGGAATTTATAGAGTGAGAAACAATGTGGCAATGACGTGCTCATCAACAGCTTCTGAGCTGCATCCTCTTCCGCTCCCCGTTGAAATTTGATAGCTAGGTTCTCCTGCGTTAGTTGATGCTCTCATTATATCCTCAGGGATTGTTTGGTAATCGCGAAGAGGAGCGGAGACCCTGATCACAGCCAGCGGGCTAAAACAATTAATTATTCCATGAGGCTAGGCTCTCAGTGGGGAGGACCCGGGGGAGGAGCCCATTACATCTATCTGCACCAGTATTTCTTTGAGGTTAACAGCATGAATATGCAGCAAGCCCGCTTGATGAAAGAAAATCGTTGGGTGAAACTAGATCGAAAAGGGGGCAAAACACCAGCAACCTCACTTGATGATGTGATATGATTTTTGAAGTTTTTTTTTTTTTTTTTTTTTCAAGAAAGCCATGCTTTATGCCATAAAACCTCACATTTCTCCTCTTCCAAACAAGTTTTCTCAACTCTTGATCAGGTTTTCAGATTCAACGTTGGATTTCCAACACGCTTAGTGCAATTTCATAATCGGAGCTAATGTACATGACTTACTGACATTTTAAAAAACGTCTGCCAAGTGGGTGTGGCACATAGCTTCCTCGTATCCATAACATGACTGTATAGATCATTGAAAATTACTATTGACTAAAGTCAACTCGTTCAGTGATGGTTCAATATGGTTCGATCCAAGCTCGAGGCTAAAACTTTATTTTCTCTTTATTACTCACGAGGACGATCTACACATCAAACCGAACAATTCCTGAAAATTTCATCGAAATCAGTCAAGAACTCCCGGAGTTATGCGTGTAACAAGGATTTCACGTTTCCGCATGCGCAGAGGCTACTATTGATCCGGGGGTCACGAAACCTATAGGGGACCATCTACACCCCAACCCGCACAATCCCTGAAAATTTCATCAAAATCAGACTATAACTTCGTGTAGTTTTGCCCGTAACAAGGATTTGCTGACAGACAGACAGACAGACACGGAACCAAAATTGTTCAGAAAGGTCTAAAACGCAAAAGGCGAGTGGAATTTTTGATTTTAGAGACAAAAAAATTTTCACATTCCGCAAGTGAAAACAGTGCTTCCGCTACCTTGGTAGACCCGGAAGCAAAAATATGAACTTTAACTACATTTCCAAAAAACGTGCTGGGTGTTGTGAAATATCAGAAAAACTTGCAAATTCAATCAGCATTTCAATGGTCCACTTTGCGATTCCATATGATTTCAAGGAAAAAACTCCAATTTGAAGGCGTAAAAATGTTGGTGACCTGAGACAGCTAAGGAGCTATCCCAAGAATAAAAGTATGAAAACGCTAAACAGCATAAATTGAAAAAATTATTGATTCCAGAAATTGGTTCCTAAAGTCTCTTTGAGCCTTCTGCTTTGCTCGGTTTGCAGTGTCCAGTAACCAGACCAGATTATTCAAAAATCAGTGAGGCATTATAAGGCAGTGTGCAGAGAGTTCAGGAGACTTGTGGAGCGCGTTATCTAATATCCCCTCTTTCTTGCCTAACTTTCTAGATTATTCCAAAATTGTACACGTTTTTTTCTCATCCTCAAAGAACCTTTAGCATCAATCATTTTCAACGCACTTACGTTTATTGGGAGGGAATATGTCACCCATAACTGAGATGATGTCAAAGTCTTAGCGAGCTGGGGTGTCAGTCCTCTAGCTGCTTACTTTCAGAGTGAGTACTGATTGCCCCGGTTCGAATCCGGCAGGCACCAATGATTAGGGCCAAAATCCTATCAAGTGTTGTATACCTGTCCTGTCGTTAGACAGTTTACCTCTGATCTCGATATCACGTGAATCCAAAACGCTCCCAACCCAGGGGCGTGAGGCAATGGGAAGCCACGAGCGAAATCGTCAGACCTAGTTCCAATCCTCTCTGGAGGACGGCTGGTGACGTCCGCGACACCTCCGGGTAGTCGGACGAAAATCCAAGGTGAAATCCCTTGTTTACTTTACTTTTACTACTTACTTTACTACTTCATTTTCCTTTCTGAGGGTTCTCCACTTGAATTCCGAGGGGTGTGAGTCAAGGTGTCTTGCTGTACCTTGTTTGTTTCTCAATTTTACGGAACCCTACATTCAATACACGTGCTGTATATGAGCCCTAAAGAGTTCACGGAATGTCCCCGAAATCGTAGTTGAAGTTTACTGTAAAATGGGAGTATCCAGGAGATTCTAACTCAGCAGTCAGAGTAAATGTTCGATCCCGGAAGAATCCTTCTCAATCAGGTTCGAACTGTCTCAACCAAGTTTTTCCTTTGACTCCCACATACTCCTCCCACGACAGCAGAACAATGCGGTTAACCTATTAAAAGTATTGAAGCAAATTTCTTATTTCATCATTATAGATGTCAGGCTCCAAGTTTCAAGCAAGGGGAGAAGAAAATCACGAAGTTTACAAACAAAAATGGTCTATTTCCACAAAATTAAAGAGTTATACATGTTAAATCGATTTCGTCTGTTGACTTATGATTAGTAACAGAACAATAATTACTTGAAAGAAAAGATCTCTGTTTTTCTTGAAATGTGTTACCACAATTTCGGGGCGAGTGATTCAGTGAATAGCATAGGGAGCCTATTATCAAAACCATTTTTAAACCTAATTCCTCGGATAACAACAAGATTTGTCTAATGCACTCTTGCTAACCTCAGTGCTAAACATTCAATTGAGGGGTTTCTTCCAAGAACCAAATAAGTCCAAAAATCGCACGCTAGGTAAATTAAATATTTATAAATGCCAAACCGCAAAATGAGCAGCCTTTCTGCTAAAATTTGAATTTGTTGGGTTCTTGCAGAATTTCATCTGTTTAGTTGAGGTTTTTTAACAAATTACTTTTGTATATGTGTGTTATATTGCTGGTCACAACGCATGGTGGTCTTGGCCTAATTTATTATTTGGATCTATTATATAAATCAACATGATGCACAACAAAGTAACGTGACAATAAAACTGCGAACTGAGACGCAGTAGCTTCTCGCATAGGTTCTCTAGCAAGTGATTGAATGGACTTGTTTGGTTATTGTCTGAAACGCCTAACAGTTATTTTCTTCTTGTTATCAGACCAATGTTTGAAGCCTTGCAGCAAGTGGACATACGCGGTTTTTACATAAACAATGTTTCCCCTACATCGCTTGTATGTTGAGGAATAAAATGGAACCTCTATCTTGTTTTTTCAATTTTTGGACTTATTTGGTTATTGGAAGAAACCCCTCAATTGTAAACGTGTTAACAATAGCAATCTAGTTAGAAGATAGTTCGCACAATTCCACTGGTTTAGGTTCTAATGTTTGTTCTTTCATGTTTGCAGGTATCAGCAGAAATGCCGGTGTCGCGGGGTGGGCTAGTTGCGGGTGGTAAACTAACGGCAGTCCGCACTGGACCATGCTATATAGTCGTCTGCTCGCCCCGTGGTTGCTATGGCTCGTCCTCATGCTGACAATTACTGCCGTTAGAAACAACAGTACCGAGCAGTGCCTTGGGCTGTCCGAGACTCGAGGCAACAGCTCCGAGCGGAACCAGTGTTTCGGGCTGTCCACCAGTCTGGCCGAGGAGATATGCGCCAACAGGTAAGAACCACCGTTTTATATTTATCTCTAAGTTTGGTGAATTTGGGATCAATTGATTTCTTATTATTTTATTGATGGTGATAGGTGCCTATAAAGTGGTCATAACTCATAATACACAAACGGGAAACCCGTGGTTCCCATGAAATATGAAATTCCAGTCCAAGGCTTCTCCAGTTGCCAAGATTGCCCGCTCCTAATGAACTCCCTGTTTCGTTCATAAAGCGTGAGATGGTTTATAAACAGTACAAAACATACGTTCCTAACATTCGTATACTACCTTTTTAATGTAGCACTATAAAGGAGCAAGCCCTTAACTGCTTTTACATAAGATGCCTCACGTTTTGTTGCCTACAAATTGAAATTTCTCCCTTGAATCGATATGGAATAGAAAGTTGACCATACTACCAGAAAGCTGATTAAATTTGTAAGTTGTGCGGATGACACCATCCGGAAAGGAAAAGCAAAGTCAATGTTTTTAATGTTTATAGTTGATGCTTTAGAAAAACATTTCTCAATTTATACTGTATAAACTTTCGCTTCTTTTATTCCTGGGGTTCCTCGCTAATTTTTTTGAAATAAGCACGTTTCGTTGCCCAGAAACTAGAATTTCTCTATAAAAACGATACGGAATAGAAAATTTGATCATACCATCAGAAAGCTGATTAAATTTGAAAGTTTCACAGACAAATCTTCCAGCACGTTTTTTGGAAATGGAGTTCAAGTATTTTCAGAAACTTACAATATTATTTTAATCTTGAACGATTGCACTGACTTTGGGTCCTTAGAAGTTGGTTTTTTATTGTTAAAAAGCACAAGGCTTATTTAGAATTTAACGCAGATTTTGAAAAAAAAAGTCTTGTTCAAGTGAAGAAATGTGGGTTTTTATGCCACGAAACATGGTTTTCTTGGAAATAAATGCCTAACAATCATATTTTGGGAAAGGGTTCAGATATAAAAGCAAAAGCAGTTTTTGCTCCATTTTTGGTATAATTTCAACAAAAAAAAAATGTTTGACACCAATTGCACTCAAAAAAAAAGCGTAAATATCCAGCAATCATTACAATTTACTTTAACAAGGATTTCCAAGCAGAAATATGTTTAATTTTTATTGTATTCAATTTTAAAGCCATTGCAATTGAAGCTTCAACCACTCTTATCGCTTATCCAAATGTTTCTGAGGGAAATACTTACTGATGCAGGGGAATTGTGATTTTGCGCAGGCACCGCGACTGGTCTAACGTCTCTCTCCCAACGTGCGGGAGGCTGCTGCACACGACGCTTCCCTCGCTGCCCCAGGATCAGTCCTCATGCCTCTCCGCTCTCGACCGGCTCATTCGCGTCGATGCGAAGGCCCACGTCCACTCCAGCAATTTCCGGAGCATCCTGGACCGGTTCGACTGCCCCCAACCTTATTCCGTCAAGTTCACTTGTTCCGCATGTCAGGTAAGGATAGAATAGTAAGGATACTTTGCATTCGGCGAGGGAAGGGATCATGTACGCTTTTGCAGCAAACGAACAAAAAAATTTCAAAACCTAGAAGGTGATTATTACATATTCGGGGAATAGCCATCTTAAGTTATAAGTGCCAGAGATTAAGGGTGGATGTGCTTCTTCCACAGCTCCTCCCGATTTGGTGAGAGTTTCTATATTTCATAAGACTAATTTTACCTGTAATTAGCCTCATTAGGTCCATCAGCAGGTATACAGCGTGTTCCGGAACTAGTTCATCGAACTTCACGGTCGATTCTACAGCTCATTTCTTACGAAACAATTCCTCCTACATAGTTCCATTTAGAGTCTTCGTCTCTGAGTTATTTCACATTTAATATTATGTTTTTGCATCCGATCATTAAAATGCCCATAACTCTCCTGAACTACTCTCCAAGGTCAATTTCGTGGACATCGTTTGCAAAAGGCGTTAAATTTCCTGTCTCCTTAGGACGAAATAGGAAGTTTTCAACATGGCTTAAAATGAAATAAATTAGTCTGAAGATCAAATTTTGAGAATTTATTGAACAAATATTACTACTTTTTTCCATGTTTCCTCTTGGTGATAACAAACAGGTTTCGTTACTTCGACTTCCCAGAAAAAAATTTGGCAGAATCGAGCCGCCACACTCAACAAAAAAAGGAGCAATCAACAGTTGAAATTTTCAATTAATAAGATACTATTCCCTCAGAACTCAGTGGCATGCGATCCAGACCTTCGCGAAAGAAGGTCCGAAAAATCCCTAATTATTTTAGCGCAAAGCCCGAGTCAGTCACCATTTGATTCAGCTAAAATATATAGTCTACATAAAATTTGTAGCCAAACTTTTTTTTAAGCAATTTGGTTGTCGGTGACAAAAGTCGATTTGACGGGGTAAATCGAAATTTTTCTGCATTAAAAC
Organism: Creontiades dilutus; assembly: GCA_031894815.1. Lineage (NCBI taxonomy): Eukaryota > Metazoa > Arthropoda > Insecta > Hemiptera > Miridae > Creontiades > Creontiades dilutus. The sequence continues at coordinate 1,257,656 of JAVIWC010000323.1, forward strand.
GTCATTTTCTTCAAATCATTCCAAGTTTTAAAAAAAATGTTTTCTTATACCGTTGGAAAGCTGAGACCCTGGGGGAGCTTTTTCTGGAAACTGGAAGTTACAAAACCTGTTTGTTACTGGCAAGAGAAAACAGGAAAATGTCGTTTTTCATCAATTCTCGATTTTTGATCTTCGGACTTATTTGTCACGTCATGTTGAAAATGTCTTATTTTTCCTTAGGAGACCGAACATTTAACTCTGTTCCATCTGCCTCTCAAAATTGATTTTAAAGAGCGGTTTAAGGGAGTTATGTTCATTTCAGTGGCTCGGACACATGAAAAAAACTAAAATCTAAAAAGCATAGAAACGAAACCTCTAAAAGAAAAAGTTTTGGAGACATTCTTGGTTTGAAATGAGCTTCAGTCTCGAGCCTTGAACTTACGTGAGCTTGTTGCGGGGCCCACATACATTTTGTCCCTTGCTGACAGGGGGAATGGCTTATTACTCTGTCTGAATACGAGTAACACCTCCAGCAGTAATGCTAGAACCCACTAAGGTTACTGTCAACGTAATACTCCTCAATCGAGGTGATTTATATCTGGTATGGGTGTGCTGCTAGATCTGCAGCCAATTCAGGAGCGGCTGCCGAGAGGAGTATAGGCGTGTGTGCACCTCCAACCAATAAACAAAATTAATAAATAAATCCCCTCCATTGAAGCTAGTGAAACAAGGCTGGCCTTGAAATATTTGAACCAAGGCGGGAAATAGACTTTCAAGGGCTCTGAGTGATATGCAGTTCTGGGAGAGAACACGAGCTCCTGCTCCAAAGTCACACAACAAAGTAAGATAAGAGAGGGGGATTTTCAGTGCTTTGTTTGTTTGAAATGGGACAGGCATATTTGATTGACCAATCAGTTAGCTGAAAAAAAGAAGGAAGAAGTTCGTTGCTCCCAGTTTGAGGCGCAATCTTAGCTGGAATTTTGATGTTATAATTTCGTTATCAATGCGTTTCTTAGCATTCTGTCCATCACTGTTCAGTTTGTTTTCGTTTCTGTTTTCGAAGTTATTTATGAGTTGTGTCCTAATTGGACATCGTAAGAGCACGTTTGGGAATGCGAAGGAGGGAAGAATACTCACGAACCTGGACATAGTGTTTTTGAAAAATGCATCACTGGGAACACTAATATTTCCGTGGTAGTAGAAAATATTTTATGGAATACCTATCTAAAGATATTATTTTGCACTTGTGAAATGTTATTTCTGAGGCAGTAATGTAAGAAGGAAGACCAGAAGATGGTTTACAAGAAATTTGAACGGATTTGAATGGCTGAAGATGATTTTGCATACGTGCATCCGTTAATAGTAGAAAATATGGATTTGGAAATCATGGAATAAACATGAAATTTTAGTTGGCAGTATTTAAGAAGCGAGACAAGAAAATGGTTTATTAAGAGAGTTTAACGATGATTTGAATGCCTGAAGATGTCCTTGCATCGTCTTGAGGAATGGTAACAGTAGAAAATAGGCGGTGCCTAAAGATATTGTCCCCATACAAGTGTAATGGTTTATAGTTTTCTAAGGTAGTGAAGTGAGAAGGATGGCCTAACGATGGTTAGTTAAGAGAGTGAACGCATGTGGCGAAAAACGGACGTACGTAGCATCGTAGAATGGTTTTATGGGTAGTGACGCGATGAAGAATAACCGATGACGTTGTCCCCGAAGGTATGAATCGTCTATATGGGTCGTATGTAAGAAGTGAATGGGTTCACAAAGCCCTAAGGATGATATATTCGTTGATAGGAAACAACATCGGTGTATTTTGATTGTGTTGAAATAGTGATAAAAGGGTTGAAGGTTAAAGACATTTGTAACTTGAAGAGAGATTCTTGATGTAGCCAAACTTCCTTGTCACTTTTTAGAAAATAACAACATCCTGCGTTACAATATGTTCTAGCCTGATGTGAAGAATTCCACTCATTTTCATGGTAAACAAAAATCAATTTTTTTATGACAGCTCTTGAAAACGTAAAGGAACCTTGCAGCAACAATATTGTCAGAATTCTACATTCCGAACAGAGCACCATTCTTTTGGTTTATCATTTCCAATAATGAACCTTTGTAACAGAGCAAAAAAATGAATTATTTATCCCCCTGGCCCTCAAAATTTCTTTCTTACATCTCAAGATCGAATTTCCGGAGATTTTGGGAACGGTCTGGTTGGAACAGAGTTTTCTGCATCACCTTCTGTCAAAATCACGATATATAATTGCAATGCCATGCAAGGCTTGTTTCAAGCAAGGAAATGTTTTTATATGAACAGAAACGCATACTACTCCAGTTAAAACCCATAAAAGGTAACTAAAAATCAGTTTTGAAAAAATGGACATGTTCCCATTTGAAAGTTAACTCCTCATATGTAGTGGCCTCATTGACTCCAATAAGGCCATTTTAATCTTCCGCGGTAAGAGCAAACTACTTAACTATACTTTTAAATCCATCCGGGGAATTCGAGGAGGAAGTTCGCTGTGTAATTCCGCCTTTTTACTCCATGTCTAACCTAGAACTTGAAAAATCTTGGGCCTCGGCGTCTCAGACTTGGCGTATTTCCATGGACTGTTTCCAAAGAAGCTACTCATCGGCAAACTTCGTCATCACTCATAATTATTACTTTGCACCAACTTAATGTAACCCCTTCCACCCATTTTAGGAAATTAGAATATTTTTGTCCTGCTCTTCGTCTTACATTCCGCTGCTAAGCGACTTTTCATGGAAGGGAAAATCAGAATACAACATAGATCGATTCACCCTATAAGTCGAGTTGACTTATTTCAATAAGTAAATTCAACGTTTTTTTTTTTTTAAATTTATCCCTACGCATCAGTAAAAAAATGAAAACGAAGTAAAATAGAACGTTGTCTATATTTCCACGAAAATTATGAGTTACACAGTTAAATCGATCTCGACGGTTAGGTCATCGTCAGTAACAAACATTAACGGAAGGTATAACACAGAAAGCACATCTTATATATAGGCCCAGGTGAAACGAGATTGAATCCTATTGGCTCAGGGAAGTAAAAGGGGCGGGAAGGATCAACCAATGCCACTCAAGGCTTACAAAGTGAAAGTACAGGAACATTATGGGGGAGCCAATCTTATTGCAACAGTGAATCCATTAATCGTAAAATATTTGGAGGAACGACCTCATGTAAACTATTACTCTCAACAATTTCGAATTTTTCTAGCACATCAAACAAACCTCGATTTGGGCAAAAGTGAGGAAATTCTACATTTTGCCTGTTTGTCATATCAAAATTAAAGCTACGATTGGACTCATTCAGATGACTTGAAAAGGCAGAATCACCTTTGTTGTCCCTGAAATCCTTTTCATGCTCTTTTATTCGTTACCTAAATTTCCTACCAGTTTGACCCCAGTACTCAAGACCAAATGAACATTTTGGTTTATAAACCCCACTTTTATCCTGAGCGTTAATTTTATTCTTATCCGAACCTAAAGAAGCTTTAAGATTATTTTTATTCTTGAAAATTATCCGAAATTCCCCATAATAAGGTGTAGGTACTAATCGACTCTTTCTCTTCCAACTCAATTTACCTCACTCAATTACACAACCCTTCCCTACTCTAATTCCAAATAGGAAGCGAACCAATAGGATTCAATCTCCTTTCACCCGGGTCTATATAAGATGCGTTTTCTGTGATGTACCTTCATGTTTGTTGCTGCACTTTTAGTTCTTGTCCAATAGTTTCCTTCCTTGCTTTTCTACATTTGCTATAGATGAATAGTAAACTAAACTAGTTTAGATCTCTTGAACAGTAATGAGTGATGATCAATGCCAACTCACTATAGCAGCAAATGTTGGAACTAAACGGCATAATCTCTCTAGCAGCAGATATTTGAACCAAACAGATTAGTAGATTGAGTATATAATATGGCTCCCCAATTCCAAACACACTGCAAATTATTTCACAGAGGTTTATTATTTCTGTATTAGAATAACCTTTCTACGCTGCCATCAGATTTCAAATATGTTAGAGAAGATATCCATTGATCTTACTCAGCTGATCATTTAAGCCCTCGTTGGATTTTAGACGCTTCACAGAAGGCCAGGTGAAAGAAAAGACATGGAATGTCAATAACTACAACTGTGAAATATACACGACGTCGAAATTCACGAGTAGAAGAAACAATAACTTGAAACGCTCTTTAAAAAAAACTCTTCAAACAAAATTGAGGAGCTTATTTCCAAAAGGACTATATCCGTTTTGGTGATCAGCGGGAAATTCACAGAAAACCATTACAAACTGAAAACTTGCCCCAAGTCAAAAACAAATTTTTTTAATTTGTTCTACATTTAATATTAAAAATTTTACCAAAAGGAGCAAGTTATTTCGAGACGTCAATTAATATAGGTGGAGCTTTGAAATTTTCTCCATTCTTTGAAGATTTTGGATAGAGTACTTTGGAGTCGAACCTGGCGTTTAGTACTTTTTGAAACCAAACAAAGTGTAAATGGAACGTTTTGAAATCAAATCTTTTCCTCCTGTCAAGGACTTTACTAATCCCAAGCTGTAGCAGTTGTAGTTGTATGCGGGTGCCGCCCTCCTTCCTTTCTATAGAAAAACAGTTTATCCTTCAATTTATATTCAGTCGAAATTAACGAAAAACAAGGCACCAAATACCAAGCTTTATCGAAGCAGTGAATGGTAGTTTTTGATGGTGACAACTTTATGGGAACGCCCTCGGGGGTTTCACCAAGGTTGTCAACATTCTTTCTATTAAAACTAATATGAACAAACTAACAAAATACGGTTTAAATTATTGAAAAAACCTTCAAAAATGGATTGAAAATTGATAAATCCTTTAAGATGATGGATGTAGTACTTAATGCTCAAAATATTGTAGCCAGTGAAATACTATTTAATGGATATAGTACTTCTTGAACCCAAACAGATGGAAGTGCTCTTTCATGATAGAAATAGTAGGGTAAGTGTCCCAAATTCGGCCAACCATAACTGCTTTTCCTTGTAGAAGATTTGTTTTCAGGTAAAACCGATCAAAAAAATGCTTAATATTACCAATCATCGATCCCCAAACAGTTATTGAAAAATCCTGCTACGAGTGATTCTGGATAGAGTGAGAAAACTCAAAATCGTGATTCCCAAAAAAGCGTTGCCGATTTCGCCCACCAGGTGTTCCAACAACAAGACCACGAATCCTAGCGCCCCTACACAGGCAATCGATGAACTCGATGTGACCATCTCAAACCTGTAGAAAGCGCAGTTAGGCCCTTTAGAAAGCGTGTAGGCAAAATTAGGAGCCTAGGCGGCATTTTGGGCGCTTACCCACCGTTTGAAATAAAACCGAATTTTCAACGTAGTTTTTCAAGGGGGTATAGTACTTATAGCTCCAACCCGATTGCATTTTTTAAGAAGAACTCGGTTCCAAAACCGTACAGATACCCTTTTGGAAACAAGCTCCTCAATTCCGCTTCAATTCTATCAGCTGATGAGCTCCTCACTTGGAACTGGGCGACTTTTATGACCTCCAAGTACGTTCACAATAATAACAATAATACTACCTATCATTAACCAGCAGAAATCTTTCTGATTACCTATCTAATAACCTTATTTGTTTTTGAAATAACACAATATTAATACTATCCAACTAGAAACACGTTCATATGTATGAATTGACGGAGTGGACGAATCTTAGCATCCGATAAAACGGTAGTTAGAAGGAAGGAGTCAGCTCACGTGCTGTCCCACGGAACGAAATGTGCTCAATACTGCGTGACCTCTTCCCCGAAACCGAACCAGATGACAAATGTATATTTAACCGCCGTTTTTATCTCTTTGACAGGCTCAGAAAAAAAGTGCTATCGGTTCAGGTATAAAATTAGTTGTGAGGCCAAATGGTTTTACCTGTAATAGATTATTTGGCCAATCGAAGCTGAGTCAAAATAAAACTGAAGCACGTTTCATCTGCTACGGTTTGATGCGGTATGGTTTCGACTTAACTGGGTTCCTATTGTATCTTTCCAAACTCTGAGTATCTCAAAAGTAGGATAATTCACTTTTATTTATTTTTCCGGAAACCGCCTTTTCAATCACATGTCCTAATCAATATTTGATGGAATTGAAAAATTGAGGTTAAAACGACGACACACAGATAAACAGGCAGTCACCAAAACCTGATCAGAATGGTCTTTAATGCAGGAGGGAATTTCGTTTTTGTGGATTGATTTTAGTGAATAATCCTGGAAAAGGAAGCTACCGCTGTGGCTCCATCAATGTTTAATGAAAATTTTCTTTCTGGAAATCATTGAAACGACAGTCTGAAACAATTCTTTCTGGATTTCAATGGATTTCTCATTTGACATTTACAGGGTGTCCAAGTAACAATCGCCTTATTTTCTCTACTTTTAGGTCTAAAAATTCCGGACAAATGCCATTTTTCGTTTTTAATTATCATTCAAAATTTAGCAAAACACTCTTCTGGAAAAAAAAGGCGCTCTCTTCATAGATGAGCTTTAACATACACACATGTTAAGTCCAAATGAATAAAAATCTATTTAACCTCACAAATAATCATTTAATCGCTGACAAAAATCGATAGTCGGTGAAAGTCGATTGTAAAAAAATCTTAAATCGGCGGTCAAACATCAATTTTTTGTGAAAACTGAAAATTGATTGACACCCCTACAACGCGTGCTTATTTGGATTCATGCAGCTTTTTCCTCGTCTTGATCAACTTAGCAAGATATTCTTTGGAAAATAATCAAATGTAAGTGAACTATTATCTATATGCCTTTCGGAAATATAACTTCGATGATGCTTAAATCAGCTTAGGATAATTATCAATTATAATTGATAAGTTATAATTGATTGATTGATCAATTATAATTTATAAGTGGAGGTATGAAACAGATTTTAACTTCCAACTCTCAAAATCAAAATTATACCTACAACACGACTTCATGGGAAAAACTTGAAATGGTTTACAAACGAACGTATTTCATTTATGTGGTGTCTGAGCCTTTTCGTTGTTTCGATTCTTCCGTTGACAAAAGTAATTCTCTTTACAAGGACCATATATTATTTATCTGAGCGAACTTTTTGCTTCATTACAATTTATATTCACTCGACATCTCTTATTGCCATCCCATTATCCTTTGTAAAAATGTTGGCCCCCGGATTCTGAACTTTTCATAACAATCTTTCTGTTTAAAAGCTCTCAGGCGGAGCTAAGTGCAAAGTTTCTCAAGTCTTAATTTACCAGTGCTTATCTGGAATTCTAAATATGCCGCACATCTCATGTTGCCTGATTTATCTACAGGAAGACAAACATCTGGTATCAGCAATGGTTATTCAGCAATACAAAATTAAAAGCAGTTCTTTTAATGTGATGAAGGATACTTGGGTCTTGCATTCTTAAGAACTAATCGGAGTTTCTGTCAAAGGATTTTAATAATAAACTAAATTAGTCTCAAATGAGCCATCGTACTTTTAATTGGTGTTTCATTCGTCCACTGGTAGATGAAAAACTGTCGGCATCATGGATAAGAATCAGAAAACTGGGTGTTTGAGATCTATACAAATAGAGAGCCTTATGAGAGATGTGGTATACAGAGTGCTTCCTTGCCTTTATTTTGTTCATACAGTTAACAATACAACAATACGGGATAGTCTTAAATGTTTTATATCTGAACCAATGAAAGAAGAAAAGATTTTAGTCAGTCTGTTTGTTATGTATTCAAATCAAAAACTACTCAAGCGGTGTAAACAATTTTTTAACCACCAAAGAGCTATACCTTTATCGAGTAACATCGACTCAAAACAATCTCTAATTTTCAAAACAAGTAGAGATCTCCATCTAAAACCAAACCAGTAACCCACGGCATCAAAATATTGTCCATAAAAGTCAATATATTGCATGCGCTGGGAAAACTATAGACGTTGTATTGAATCGTGTGGTATACATTAACACCAATCATGATCGGTGACAAAAAAAACCACCTACCTCTTATAGTCACAATAACAGTTTTTCAGAAACTTAACAAGGTCAGATACGGAAGGAATCAAATAGTGGTAATATTGGTATCATAATAATAATCTTTATCCTTACAAATGTTTGATAATGAGGTTAATTATGTGCCGGTAGGTTCCACTCTAAATTATTCGGATCGAACTTTGCGTTTAGAAGTTATGATTTATTAAAAAATTATCTAATTTTAACTATTTATTTTTTCCAAATTTCACAGTTTGAACAAATTTTCCTAAATCTAGTTTATTACCAAATTCTACTATTTGTTAAATGATTGTTATATTTAAAAATCAATGTTGAAAAAAGAAGTTTGCACGTGCGCAAAAGCTGTGACTACTGTGTAAGCTGTTCAATCGTTTTGAAGTTTGTCGAAACTAGAATACAACAGAAAATAATGAGGAAAGGATTCGGGTTTGCGCTTGTGTGGTTATGAAATTGACATTTCTACCAACTTTTGAGTAATAATAAACTGCTACAGTAGGGAGAAAGCTACATCGAAATCTTCTTTCCTGGTAATTGAAGACACTACTCGTATGTCATACGGAGCCTCTGAGTCTTCAGTTGTTGGTGTTTCATAGTTCTATTGTCTACGGGTGTTCGGGATAATAAAAAAAGTCAAGTTGGAAGATAAGAGCAGTTGTCCTGTTGGTTTCAATTCTATTTTGTTATAAGTTCTATTCTTTATACGTGACTCTCGCGACCTTACTCCGACGATCTTCCAGACGCCAACGCCCTATCATCGCCGCATTTCGGTCTTTCCGCCACATATTTGCGCGAAGTTCTCATTCTTCTCCGGGGGCCCGCTAAGCAATCATAGTCTTTGTTTTTTTCATTTTTGTTTTTGTCGACAAAAACTATTTTCTTCTCCAAATCAGTGGCTCAATATCGCTGATTCTGGATTGCTGTTTCGCTCAATAGTGATTCAGCTCTGGTCACAAATTCTTTTGTCTTTCCACCACATATTTGCGCGAAGTTCTCATTCTCCTATCATAGTTTTTTTTTTTTTTTTGAAGTACTTCACAGGAAAGCACACCCTTGTGCAAGTATTCCCTTGTGGAAATTATTCTCCTCTTCAAAACGTTCAGCTCGCCAAAAAAACGCTGCAACCGTCGCGTTGTAAGCGGCCATTTCGATTGGGGCTACTTTTGGTCGAAGCAGCATCCATCGTGTCGGCCTGACTGACTATATTTTATTTTATATATTTTCATTTCTCCTCGAAGGACATTCGATTATTCTACTCCCCAAGGGTTCCTTCCTACGGTGTCCTTTCATAAAATTATATTTGTTCATTCTTCATCTCGTAATTTGAGTTTTCTAATCATTATTCTTTCCTCGATCTCCTTCCCGTATTTCGTACTCCATATTGTTAGGAAATTCATATATTGGATTCGCTGACACAGTTAACCTCATTTTATAACGGGCAATTATTTCCACTCATGGAAATACTAAACGGAAAAAGTTTAAATTAATATCAAGACTTGAGTTTTTTGAGATAATGATGAGTGTGATCTCATCCTCTTTCACTTTACTACACAACCCCGGGCAACGCCAGGTAAACTAGGATTAAATAAACTTTCAACTGGTTCAAATAGTTCCAATAGAAATTCATCATCAACATCTTTACTCAATAACGTCCATGTCTTTCATTTCATGTAATTCATTAATGTATGGTATTCGTGGTTTCGGAGAATTTTGATGAGTCGATGGTAGCCTCCACGAACACGCTGTCCTAAAATCCACTAGATATTGTTTCCATATGCATCAATTCAAGAAATACATTTTTTTTAATTCGTACGTCTATCCTACAGAAAATTGCTCATTTCCAAAAGTCAAATATGGCCTCTATGGGGGCTGAATTCTCGGCATAACTTTTGATAGAGGGACTGAAATTTTTCCAAAATTTCGGAATAATTGTTTTTCTTTTTGACGTTGGTAGATATCGTTTTATTAACTAGAATGAGTCCACCCGAAACACCTTACTTAGATTCTAAGGCTGTCCTTAGGAATTAGAACTTTGACGAGAAAGAACGCGCAAATGTGACTGAGAATCTACAGAAAAACGTCTTGTAAACGATGACAATCATATCTGCTAGTATAGTTCTAATGGAATTCTCCTTTCCAAAACTTGAGTTTATAATAGATGCTGTCATCTTTTGTGTTCCCTCGTCAAAAGCTTCGCAACATTGGCTGCAACAATAGCGAAATAACAAAAAACGTATATTTTCTCTCCGGCTCTTGTGGAAACTTATATTATTGGATGCCAGATGACAGGTAAAACTGGTTCAAGTCTGAGAAAGTGCACGGCCATTAAACCAAGATCAAAGTAAAGGAACCGGAGCGGTTATTACCGATAAAAATCGGTGACCTACTTATTTGAGTTGATGCTGAACGCACTTTGGGCTGAGCATAATGAATCCCCAGTATCAGTAATAGCTCAAGAGGATGGATGGGCGGTATTAGACGGCTATAATATCCTTAGATTCGGAGACTGTCGAGTAGGTATTCTTCCGCCAAAAGCCCTGGGACAAATGCATCGACGAGAGACACAGGGGTGATTGATGATTCCCAATTTTCTAATTAATTAATGCTTCCCCATTCAACGGGAGGGAAGGGAGGCGCCGAAGGGAGGCTATTTCTTTGTGGAGACAATGCTCCTTATCTCGTTCCGACCTACCGGTTTCCGGCCTTTTCAACGGGAATCTTTTATATCGACGCTTTTTCGTGTTTAATCGACAAACGCTTTTGGGGGTAAGAGGAGATTGATAAAATGCATTAAGAGAAGAAACCATCATTTTCCTTAGTGACAATTCGTAGGATATCGGAATGAATTTCACCTTTGTTTAGGAGGAATACTGCTCAATACGTGAAGTGGGAATTGAAAAACGCAGCAGAACGAAGTGTGATTACTACAAAATATTGCTCATCAGAATTAGAGAGTACACTTCAATTTGCAGTGCACTGTTAGCTAGGCCTTCTACCTTGTGTCTCAAGTCCCTACATCCATGTATCAGGACGGTACAATTGGTGTAGACTCCCGTACAAGTTGATGGAATGCAGTAGGGCTATCAAGGGCAGAGGCGATAAGCCTCTATTACTCAGAAGATATCCCTGGAACTAAATGGCTTCAGGTTTATGCTCAGGGGTAGCAGATTCGAGAAACGTGAAGGGGAACAACCCATGTCCATAATTACCCTCAGAACATGCAACCATCATTAAGTCGTCAACGGTTGCGGCTGAGACTGAAGCTGGAAGTTACCCCTTAGCTGCTGCAGATGTTGAATTTGGCAAGCCCTGACTTGTCACATTTAGGCAATAAGACCGAGCAAATCCAACCGTTACAAAACTTAGCTTATATGCTAAGTTGGATGTTGTAAAACGTAGGTGTGAATCGTGGTTGTACAAAGTAGCTAAGTAATTGAGAATTTAATGATCCTGCAGATGCTGCCTTTCGATCTCACTCATTTTGTAATTTCTACTTTGGGAGCTTTGAATCCTTGGCTTTCTTTATTGGGACATATTCTTTCAAGAAACTGATATCGTTATAACAAGCACATTTTTTTTCAGTTTTCATTCAATTTCTATGAAATTTTTTGAGGAAGAACGGTTTGGGCTGTAGATGAACCCCAATGAATTTCATCGCTCTCGACTCTCTGGTAGCCCTTGACTACGCACAAACTTTCCGCCAATATCCAGATAGTTTTTAGAATCACAATGTACATCCTACTAAGCTTACATTTTACATTTCATCTCAACCCCAATCATAGAAACCTTTTGAGATTATTTTAAAGTTTCCATAACTACAAGCGTTCTAAACATTTCTGTAACGGATACGAAGAATATATGTGCCACAAGTGTTCGTCCTCCACGTTGTTATTGTGACTGGTTGTTCAAAACTTTCCAGCTACGGTAATTCCAATTTCACTTGTACGATTCTTCGTATATTGAGGTCCTCAATTCAAATGAATGGTAGAAATACACGATATAAATAAAAATGGTAGCTCCTGCACAAGCGCAAGCATGACATCCTTGTAAGAATCATAATTCCTCAATTTTGCTTCCGAGCTACCCAAAGCGAAATTATTGTTTTCACTTTTGGGAAGATGAACTTTTCGTCTCCAAAATCGAAATTTCCACTAGCACGAGTTTTTTAGACTATTCTGAACTCCTTCTGTTCCCTGGCTGGCTGATTGTCAGCCCTGTGTCCTCAGATCCTATTATCAAGCTTAATTTGACAGTTATCATCCGATTTTGATGTCATGGTCCGACAATATGCGGATTAAACTACAGGTGGTTCCAAGTGAGTTTCATTGCTCTCAAATAAAAAATTCAATCTGCGCATGTTCAAATGTGAAATCCATCAAGCATAATTTTCGTCCGATCTTCCTCTAATATGAAAGGTTGTTTCGGAAATGCGGTTTAACCATCTCATACCTGTGAGATTCGACCTTTATCATCAAAGATCATCAAAAATCAGTCGTTTTTGCAGACTTGACCAACGGGAGAAGCTCAAATCTGAAGCTGGGCGAGATCCTTTGGGTTTTAACTTAAGGGGAAGTTGCTAGGCTTGAATGGTGCTCCTATGAACAGCAAGAGATGCCCACTTGGCTTAATGTGAAATTTCGGGGAAAGGAAGAACTTATTTCATTTGTTAGTGACATGTCTCTTACTCGGAGTATTGTCTTCTTCAAAAATAAACATAATCGAAACTTTTTTTCATCTTGAACTCTAGGAAGGAATGGGAAAAGGAGGCCTAGTACTGTACAATTTGTTTTATTTCCAAATTCAATAACGATTAGACTAGACCATTTCATTTTATCCTTATTTTTCATCATTTAGGTTTTTTTTCTCCTTCAGGATCATTGATCAGGAAATACAAGGGAAGTTATTAATTGAACTTTCACTTTTTGTATTATTATCATTTGTTAATAGCAGGTTGATTATGTATTCGTGGCATTATCCAAGCAGCTGTGGTGAACATTGCTTGAAGAGCTTTTATTTGTGCAAAAGATCTCTATTTATTTATTTTTTTCAAAGATCTTGATTATTTTTTACTTGTCTACCTCTTATATTTATTATTGTTGAATAATGATGTTTTTGTTCCTTTTTCTTCTTCCATCTCATACAAATTTCATCGCCATCAAATCATATCATTATTGTACCCACTACAGCGTTAGCGGGAAACACCTGCAATACAAGTCGACTCAGAAACTTGAAGGCGCTAATACATCCGGGAACATGGTGACATTTTTGTCCCGTAAATCGTTAAAACAAATTTAATTTCTACATCTATGATTAAGAATCTTTTAAAATTATTAAGAATATTTTAATAAATATTTTTAAAACACTAATTTGAATGATTTATGCATTCATTTTACTGATGAGAGGTATTTGCCACTCCCAGCTAGGGAGACGTTTTCATTTCTGCAATACGATTCAAGGTCTCTACGTAAAACGTGGCTTTTGTTATGACCAAGCGGATAGGACAACTCGAATCAGATCCTCCCACGTGTATTGTAAAACAAACCAATAACTCTCTATGAAGTGCCTAAACGATAAGAATCGGGTGTTTGTAACACGCAAATGTTTTTATTCGAGGTAATACGGTAAGAAGGGGGTTTAGACATTGATTTTTGACCGGTAAGCGGTGAAGGGGGATGAAAAGGAGGAAAAAAGACGAGGCCGTAGTAGTTATGAAGTGGGAATGTGATGAAGAAAGGGCTAGACACAAGAACGTGAGCTATCTTGGCCATAGGAGAGGCTCACAGCTTCCCGAGCTTCCATCATCCGCCTGTAACCCCCTCCGCTCCCGGGGGCTGTACCGCCCTGGTTGGGGAACATCTGCTGTCTTGACGCCGGCATCCTCCTTCCTCCGCACCACCGTTTCTAGTACCTTGTAGTGGGGAAAATCCTTAATGTTTTCACGGGGATCGGGAAAAGCCCGGAATACAATGGGCGGTCGCCATTTTCGCTTCTGCTACCACCCGAAAACGAAAATCTCTTCCTCCCCGTCTGGCGGGAACCTTTTAACGCTGAAGACTTCGCTCGCCTCATCATTTGAAGTGAAGAGGGGGAACTTCAATCTCATTAAGGACGCTGGATAGATTTGGCTTATGAATTCAAACATCTGACGGAACGTTTAAAGTATGGCTTAAACACAACTTTCTCAACATGTACTCGCACCATCAATATTCAATTTCTGGATTTTTATCTCAGGACTGCTGAATCCATTTCGAAAATTCTTCGCAGAGTACGTCGGAGACGAACGGTCGACCAAAAACGTTTCATTTTTGTATTTCACACATCCTTTCCAGGGTTTTGGAAAACTAGCAGATGCAGATCCTTGTATTGAGAAGTAACAAGACTTTCATGTAGACAAGAACCGAATAACTGACAATAATTTGCTTTCTATTAATCTGCATCAAAAATATAGTACAATCTCTGTCTGTTCAAAAAATAGTATTTTCGCGTTTTTTCTTATGAACCCCACCCTACCTCAAAAAATCACTTTTTTTCAAACTCTTATTACAATTACTCCCATTCTTCTCCTTATTTTCGGATCCTTCATTAATTTTAGTACAATTACATCATCTTTGGAGTTATTCAACTTTAATCCAGACTCAATTACCACAATGCAAACGTTGATTTTTTTGTTAGAAATTTAGAATTTTCAAAAATTAACCTCTGTGACAAAATTGATTTAGAGATTGTCCAATTTCATGAAAACTATTTCGTTGAATGCACTTTGCAAATGGGAATCAGTTTCAATGATAGCAGTTTTCTTTGGTTTTACTGAGTGAGGGGATTGGGAAAGGCCGGAATAAAATGGGCGGGAACGTTTAGTGCATGGCTTACATAACTTTCTCAACAAGTACTCTTATCATCAATATTCTATTTCTGGATTTCAACCTCTGGATCTACTGAATCGGTTTTGAAAATTCTTCGGAAAATACATCGGAGAAAAATGGTCGAGCGATAACGTTTCTCTTTGTATTCTATACATCCTCTTCAGAGCCGGATCCATACCCTTTTATTGAGAAGGAATTGGAACTTCATACTTACTTAGACTTCTGTTTCATCAATGATCGATATTCATAGATAATGTTACTAATTTCGACATGTGTTGCATAACTTAACATGATCTGTAAAAATCAGCTACTTTCTCAAAGCTCTTAAAAGAATGTACAGATACATGGAAAGGTTTATTATCCTCCTGACATTATTTTATATCTATCTAAGATATTTACTTCATAAACATAAATTTTTACAGAGGGCCATTGGCTCCTGTGTAATAAACTTTATGAGGTGATTCTACACCTCAATTGTAACAAAATATTGATCCCGTTGCTGATTGCCAAGAATAAGGAAGATATTTTAGTTATTCGACTTGCATTGTAAAACACGATTTTCTCCCACTAAAAAAAAATGAAATGAAATAAATACATTAAAAAAAACCTTATCCACCAAAATTTCGTTTCTGCAATGAGTTCGGAAAACATAACTCAGGTTGCAAACACACGTTTCCAACAATTTTACAATGATCGTAATTTTTATATTTTCAAACTATACACAAGATAAATTTCATTGTGGTCTAGAACAAGTGTCAAGCGCAAACTTTCTTACAAAGTTCACGAAAATTCCTTCCTAAATCTGCTTAAACCAACGCTCCAGAGGTTGGTTATTCGAACGAGAAGTTCAAGTCTGAGAGTCAAAAAACGTAAGGTACTTGTGAAATACGAGTATCTCTAAAAACTCAAAAACCCCGAAGAGGAAAAATCTGAAATGTTGACATTTTTCTATTTGAAAAATCTAAAAGACATCAATCCACAAGTTTTCTTTTGTGAAACCGACCAATCTCCTAAACTATGGGGCCTACAGCTAATTTGGAAAAACCATCAAAAAGCTCAATACATTTTCATTAACTACTTACACTATTCAGGTGCCAAATACATCTCTTACAATAATGCAATGATCCAATTTTTCCCAAAAGACATTTTTCAATATTTACTTTATTCTTTTCAATAACAAGACTTCGTAATTGGACAGCAAACATTTGCTACAACCTCTCCTCAAACTTGTACGCTTTACGTTTCAAGGTGCTTAGATTCAAATCTGTGACTGTCCGTCCGCCGTCCGGGCTATGAATGACCTTAGAATTTATGTAAAAATCCGCTCTTTCGCACAACGCCTCCACCTGGGATCTAATTGGTCCTATCTTCCAGAAAACCCGAAACTATGAGCAAAAAACTGGTCAGAAGTCATTGTCTAGTAATTTTAGACGAAAAACCCACCACGTTGGATGCCCAGCACCAGTACGAGCTCATCTGACTTAGAAAATCTCATTTTTAATGGTGAAAATTTTGAAAACTGATGTAACTTTGCATTTTTTTTTTCTTTAATTCCAATTATTTCATCTTTGTTTTAGGGTAAGGGGGAAGTAGGTTCAAAAATAATTAACCTTTTTGCAATAATTCTAAGCTTTTTTTATTTTGCCTCGCTACAGTTTATTACGAATAGTTATTCGAAAATAACCTGTGACCCTACAATTACGAGCTGTAATACTGTCTGTGGGAGTACGTTTGTACAATTCGGCTCAATTCCAACCTCAATCACCATACATCAAACGCTAATGGCCTTTCCTAATTTATACGATTGTACAGCACTTAATAAAGCGAAAGGTATCAGGAAGTTATTACCAATGCACCGAGGGCTACCACAGTTTTCGAGCTTCAAGCCATAAATTAGCCGGATCATCCCGCGAGGATCGATGGCCGACGAGAGGAAGGACACGTGTCGGTTGTTGGAGGGGGCATCTACTTGTAACCGCCTTTTCTCATCAGCAATTCAGATGACCTTCTTGGAAATTGGGTCAATCAGGCCTATGTAGTAGATGGTCGCTTACCAAGATCGACCGTCATAGTAGGCCTGGACCTGGGGTCGTCTGGATTGTGTTCCACCTCATCTATCCAACTGAGGAAGCTTACCAAGGCATCCTTGCCAGGATGACCATGATTATGATCATCAGGCATTTGGATATCATACCCTTTGGTTTCTAGCTGATCTGACCTCACAAGTTTACTGCTGAGCTTGTGTAATGATTTCTCGCTTATTATAAAACATTGAAGTCTCCCAAAACCACGACGTTTTCCGGTTTCAAAACCGTTTGGGTTCAGTGTCTATCATTCAGTAGTCTCTTGTAGTACCAGCCTAATATTATATAATTTAGCCTGAATTTGAGGACAATTGTTGTTGCAATATACCGATCAAATACCTATATTGTCACCAATTGTTTTTTCCGAGTCTATTCTTTATAAAATCCATCATCGGCGTCCTTCAAGGCCGAATTGTGTTACTTGAAGCACTTCGATTGAACTGAAGGTCCCATGTTCAATTTAACGAGATGGTAACGAAATGTATCAGATCAGGGGTCAATGTGCAATATATGTGAAACTAATTCATGGGACATTAATAATTATAAATAAAGGTACGCTTTTTGGTTAATTCAAAGCAGCGAATTTAAAACAAAATCCATCTTCATTGTGGTGAAACTTTACAATCTATTAATCAAAATCCATGCAAATTAGGTGGCAATAATTTGGAACAAGATGACTTCCCACAAAGCCAATCTCAAGAATTTGTAGGAATAATTCAGTATTTAGTATTTACTTCATTTTTTCACGTATTGATTCCATAATATGTCCTTCTATGCCCCCTGCTCTGCTTGACAGACTTATTTTAGCTTAGCATCACACGCAGCCGGGCAGAACCCATCCAGGTACCTATATGGCTCTGCTGGATTGACTCCTTTCTCAACCACACCAGTACGGAAGCTGAGACTGAAAATGTCCAGATGCCCATGATTGTGATCAGCAGATTTGTAGAACGCTTATTCTGGTTTCATGTCATGCTGAACGTACAAGTTTGCAGCAGAGCTAGGCCTATTGGATTGCTGATGTCTTCTTGCCTACGGTGAAAAAAATCTTACTCCTCCAAAACCACCACTTGATTTTTGAATTGTTTTGCTTCAGCAAAGACAAAAATTAGACAGAATTTAGTCCGATTTCGATGACATTGTGCCTTTTCTAGACTGTCTCCTATAAGTTTCATTCTTAATAATAGAAGTATGTGAGCTTTCGATCTAATGACTCAAATACATTCAAAATTACTTAAGGGGACCCACAAGTCGATTCCGGAGTCAGACCAGATATTCGCTTTGCGCACGCCCCATTTCCGATCCACTCAACCGTTTTATTTGAAATTTTGGGAACGTAATCCTCAACCGCGATAAAAAAAAAAAGTTATGAAAATTTCAACTTTGTATCATCACTGAGTCAAAAGTTGTAGGTGACTGAAGTTGGTGTTAAAAACCACATTTTTTGCACTATCAGTACATTTTTCTACAAAACCACTCGTCCAATTCGTTTCAAATTTTTAGACAAGCAAGCGAAATAACCTTTCTGTTTCTGTTTTCGTGTTGTGAGTCCCGCTTGTGCCGGGCATGCAAGTAGTCAGGTTCAAATTGATTTTTAGTACACTTCTATTGCTCGGATTTCAAAAATTGTTTTTGCAAAATGACCGTAGATAGATGTAGTTTCAAATAGTGAAAACAAAAAAAAATGACCCTCCGACTCCGGAATCGACTTGTGGGTCCCCTTAACAATAACTGACGAATAATAAAAAGATAACCGCCCACAACTATCGGAGAGATTTCTAGGTAAAATTTAAAATGGAGTTTGTTACAGATATTTCTTCCCATTTCGTTACCTAGTTGAAATATTGCATGTCGTTTGTTACAACGAATTAGGGTGGCACCAACACAATTTGGTACACGTTTTGAGCTAGGCATTACTTGCTATAAAACAGGAATAATGTTGTTGTTGATTTCATGATAGTTATTTCGGAAAAGAAAACACTACAGTGACTATAAACATGAAAAACTGTATCTCCTCCCACTGTAGAACATAGCTCTCGATACCCAATACAAGAGAAGACTGAAAAAAAAGACACACTTTATTTCATCGAGAAGTTGCGTCTCCTGCTGGAACAAAAAAAAATCCCAAGTGAGCGCGAAGGTTTCTCGCCCTGGCAGTTCCAAGTTTTTGTGAGGGACAAACTTAGCTGAAAAATTACAAAACTAATCGAAGATAAATGGGATTTTTTTGCTGAGAACCCCCGCTCCGGTTCCGCTCGCCCCTTCAACTTTTCCTCAGTCTTTCTGAAGCAAGTTGCACGCCCGCTGTGGAGGCCAACCATCAGATTTTACCACCATGTGATTGATGGACGCTCGACTCCACGATCTTTGAAGGTGCGGTGAATAAAATGGTCATCTCTTCCTCGTTTTAGGAAGGAGAGTGTTTTCGGTTTGCCGCGCAAGAAAAAATACACTGCCAAGGAGATGGCACAGCAGCTTCTTCGTTACAATCAAAGTGACGCCATTATAAAATAGAAAATAAAGAAATCCTCAGGTGAAAGGTGTTGAGGAAATTGGTCAAACTTCCTACAGATTCGTTGTGACATTTTACATACTGAAGTATATGTATTTACTTCAGATGAAAGGTGATTAGAAATTAAAAATCTGTTTAATCGTTGGTGTGTGACAGCAAGCCGGAAAATGTAAGCGCACGCAGATTGCATTGAGATGAAATTCCTATGGGACTTCAAGAGATCTTATCCGCACAATCCCTCAAAGTTTGAGCTAAATTCATTGAAAAATGTAGAAATTACGGCAGTTTTAAGAATTTCACGTTAGCGCATGCTCATGTGTTACCTTACACGCAATTTCGCTTCTGAGTTTACATTTTAGAATTTCTATCAGTTACTGTATCTATCCGTGTGTTCGTACATCCTCATAGTCTTGTAATTCCCACGTGCAACCAACCTACCTCTTGCTTCCGAACCTTCTTACAAACAGGGGAAGCTTCATTTTGACTATCAGGAAACGCAAATGTATTTCTTCCAAAATCAAAACTTCTGAACCGCTTGCGTCTCGTGTCTGATCGTCTGTCTGTCTACGTCTGTCCGCTTGACCATACATCTTTGTAACAAACTTAATTTCTACAATTGTCAACCATGTTTAGTGGACTTTGTATGCAATAAAAAGGTTATAATGTAGGTGGTCATCTCTGAGTTACATTGCTCATAATCCAAACTTTATTATGAGCATGGCAAAATAAGAAATATCGTTCGCTTATGATGTGGTCATCCGATCTTGCCGAAAGTTGGGATAAGCTATTAGAAAGGACGGTTTGATAAATTTCATTAAATTCAACATGATCGCATCGTCAGCATGTGTGGATGTGAAATCCTCGTAATTTCTACAGTGTTCGACTGAATTGATGACACTTTCAGGGAATGTGCTGTGTATTTAATTATTTATTTAATAACTAGGCAAGGCCCAATTGAACAAAAAAATCGCTTTTATAAAACAGTAGATGCACAATATAGATGAAACAATCATGGGTATGGTTAATAAGTAGAAATTGACGACCAATAATTTAAATGTAAATAAATGTATCAGGAAAGCATGAAAGAGATTCAAACAGTGTTGGAACAAATACAAAATTTAAATTTCTCCTTATTGAAATGAAAAATGTCCAAAAGTCCTCTGCTGGCAACACGGTTGTACTCAGTCTGCATGCGGGTGATCGGGTTGTTTTGCAGGTAATTTGTAGGAGAAATCCTTGTGTAGAATGTCTGCTGGTGTCTGGTTTTGGTAAGGTACAAACTTAGTTGCGCTAGTAGGAAGAGGCAGCCAACATCGCCAGAAATGAGTCCGTGGAGAAACATCAAATCTGAAATCAAACGCCGGTCCTCAAAGGTGCATAGCCCATTTTCTCTCAAGCCATCGCCTAGCCGTGTAGGCTTTAATGATCCAATATGACTTCCATTGCTCAAAAATCAGTACGTCACTCTGTATATACGCTCACGTAAAGTCTGGCAAATGGGATTTCCCCACCCCCTAGACCAGGACTCCTAGTCATTCGATCTAACGATCTATGGTCTGATCTTCTCATATCAACTTCGACACGATCATACCATTAGCAGCTGCTAGACTGAAATTTCTACAGTTTTCATCAATTTTCAGGAATTTCCAGAAATATGATTCTGCTGACTAGACTGTAGATGGTATTCTATGAGATTGATTGCTGCAACTAATTGCGCAAACATAAAATCTTTTAAACCATATTTCGTCTCCTGATCCCGCTCTGAATCCTCGGCTTGTTGAAAAACGATTTTTTTTAACCCATTTTATAGGTATATTGAGACGTGAAAAAATAAATATTAAGAAGCCTATTTCAATTATTGAAATGATGAATCATTTACGCGGTAAATGCCGTCTCGTTTTATTGTGTCTTTCACTTTACGGATCGTTTTCCTCGCGGCAAATTATTAATTAGAAAGATACCTCCCGGAGTTGTCGTTGAAAGAAGGGAGAGTCTGTTTTCACAAAAATGAGGGGACCCCTTGGGGTGCTGGATTCCTCTTATCGTTCGACCGAGTTCAGAGGCCCAATGTTCCAATTCTGCCAATTCAACGCTCTCCACAAGCAGCCGTATCGTTTACATTCAGATAGCTTCCTATTGTTGTTGGGGAGGGTCTTTCGCTCGGTTAATTTTCAGTGGAAAAACGGAGGAGAATATTCACTGATCAACGGCGATTACTTGAAATTAATTTAGTTGCCGTCTGCTCATTGCTTGTTGCACCCAACACGGTAATTGCCCCGTCATTCGTCCTTTAAGAAGTTTCACTTCTACTTACACTAATACCAATGAAGACTTGAAACAGTTATGTTGATATCGAAAAGATTATGTTAAGCTCCCCGTGCACGTCATAACGTAGAGTTGATGATGATTTTGGGGTGGACACGTCATCACCGAGAGCAGAAGGATCACTGATGTACTTGGATAATCAACCGAACTTCAGGGATCGAGTCTACAGGTCATTCCTTGCAAGAAGGGCAAAGTTGAAAGAAAAGGGCCGCCTATCATTCTCCAATCCTACTGTACTCACATTTTGAGCGTGACCTGGTAAACTTTCAAGCTTGAAAATGTCACAGGTTTGTTGAGTCGAAAAACTCGGATTTATTTTGTAGCAATGAAAATGACATAAAATTGAATACCAAACCCTTGAAATTATTATAATTGCCATAAGAAGGGAAACACCAGTCAATTTTCGTTGAAAAACACTTATCTGACATTCAAACAACATTTTCCCCTTGAATCCCAAAGTAAAATTTAAAATTAGGCTACCGTAGTTAGTTGTTGAAATGGCATTATTCATAAGCTCTTGAGCGCTCTCAGAAGCATAGTGTTTTAGCAGGAAAAATCTCCAGTTTTTGAGAAATAACAAAAATTAACAAGCTCTCAAGTTTGTGATGGATGTGGATAGTCACCAATTCTTGAAACTGCTACACCTGAGCATAAGCTTGACGCCTTCTAGCATAAGGGATGTCCTCTGGGCGTTGACGGCATTAATCGCCCAAATAAAGCAAATTAAGCAAATTTACCCCGTACCAAGTTACAAGTTTGAAGTAGCAATTAGAATTAATCATTGATTGATAGATAATAGTTTTCTGACCTGGTAAAGAGCTCATCATGGGGAAATTTAAGGCTCTTTCCAGCAGTATGTTCAGATGTGGAAATTCTCCAAAAACAAGGAAGTTACTTACAGCTATTTTTACATCTATACAATAATTCGGAATAAAAGCCTTTTAAGAAGTTCTACAAGACACTTTTTTTTATTTTTTTTATTATTATTATTATTTTTTTTTTTATTATTATTTTTTTTTTCTTTTGAAATCGCTTCTATTATTGATCCCTGAACATCAGAACCTTTTCAGTAACATCTTAACACACATAGCGAAGGAAGTTTCCTTGGCAATAACAGCGGGTGTTGAGGCACCCTGTCCAAAATTCTAGGATCTTCTTAATGCAGCAGCTGGGAAGATGGGATGTGTTCTGCTGGTTCCGTGTATTTCCCGTTTGTCATGGCCTAACCCATTTTGTTAAGGTGGTACCTAATGTGACAGTAGCCACAAGTTTACGAAGATCTTTGCGCCTCAATGACAAGCTCGTTTCCTTCAGATAGTTAAGAACCGTTTGTTTCTGCTTAGGGGTATCGTGCCAGTGTATCGTTCATATTTGTCCTCCCATTTCTAAAGCTGTTAAGTTACACACATTGTTGAGGTTCAGGGTCAGTCGGGTTGGACTCTGGTCGCCCTTTAGCTAGGCGATCAACTTCTTCGGTGCCCTCTACTCCCTCATGACCAGGTAACAGGAGCAATGTTAGTATGCCGCTTCGGGTCGTAGTCTTGAGGAAGCGTAGGGAACTCCGGGTTAGCTTTGACGTTAGTAAAAAGAAAATGTCATTTTCTCCTGCCCAGTTATCGAAGAGTACATGACCTGTATTGGTGAACCTTTGAGTCACCACCTCGAGATTTCTCGTGCACATAATTTTAGACCCCAATTTCAGAAAAAACTTGCCACCTCGGAAATTTTGAATTTCCTGTCGGGAGAGGAGGAAATATACAATCCATTCAAGCGCAGCTCAAACAGCTTATTCTGCCGATTTACTTGCTTCCTTTTTTGATCGATCTGAAACTTTGGTCTAGTTTTGCTTATATTTTATATTTCAAAACTCTCGAACTAATTTATGGAATGGTATGAATGGATGGGGCAATATTGACAAATGGTTGTATATTCACTACGTTACATCCGATTTTCGTTATTCTCTATTAGTTCAATTGATGGCTTGTTTTAGTTGAGGAACTCAACTCATTTCATTTTTAAATTTCATTATGAAAAAGATGAATAGAACGAGAATTTTTTTTAAGGGATTAAAAACTATTCATAAACGAATCGTTTATATGTGTCTTATATCATATAAGAAACCTTACTTAGGCACGGCCCTGAAGTACTCGAATTAATCAAAAATGTGTTTCCTAAGGCACTCAGTTTGGTAAAAAGTCTTGCATATCACTTCTGGATAAATCGCTTACAAAAGGGTTCCTCGACCCCTAGATTAAGAATCACTATGATAAAATAATTATAAACCTTCGTGTAATAATGGTCATCGTTCTTCTATTTCACCCTTTGACTAAGTGAGGCAGGTAATGCCATGATGAAATATTTCTATCTCCGAGCTTTCATGACCACACCCCCAGGTAGAATATCTTGGGTTACCTGCACGCGTACATATCCAAGAAGTACACGTTTAATTTACTTACCATAAAACACACTCCCCCATTACAACACTCGACCCGGTGTAATCCGTCCGGTAAATCATCGTAATAAACGTTTAAAATGTTGATTTGAGGGGAAGGCTTTTTCGCCCCAACCTGCGGTTCCATAGTAATGACCGTGGCTTCGTTTTACTACGACGTTGCATGCGAGCCCACCGCCGGCTTTTAGCAGGTCGTCATCAAACGGGCGGTGAGGGAGTCGGTCGTGGTTTTATGGAACGAACGCTTTTTCCAGGCTGACAACTTAATTTCTACTGTCTCATCAAGGCTTCCTCGGACTTATCTCTTGAACTTCACTGTCTTCAGTCTTCTATTTCTCGAGGGCAAGACAAACGGTCTTCTTTCCAGAGTTTTTTTTTTCCTGCCTCACTACCGAAGGTAGAGAACCTTCGTGATCCAAGAAGTCGACAAGGTTTTTGTCCTTCAAAATCAACGTTTCTTTTTGCTTATATCGTATTTCCTATAAATAAAATGCATCCATGAACACTGCTAGTTTATTATTTTCAGCAACGACTAAATTCTAGCCCCCATTCGCTGTATTACATTTCAAGTTGTGTAAAATCCGAAAATCGAATTTTTAAAAACCGGAGCGCCATACGCCGCGGCTGAAGCTCTTCTCCGAGATTATTGAACCGAAATTAATATGTGAAGGCGCTAGAGCTACAGTACCATCAAGACCGGCAGGTCGTGCGGGTACTGTATAACCTGGCGCCGTCATTATATTGTACACTTAACCATTGTTGATTCAGTCATTCAAAAACTGGCCGTCAACATGAATATGTCGGCTTGGAGAAACCTATCTACAGCTCTGCGGTAATGGCAACAAGATGGTGTTATGTGCGGCTGAAAAATATCGGATCCGACAGTGTGCATTAAATGTCGATGCCTTCCGAATGCTCGGAAAAAGTTGTCCTTAACCACAGTGTTCCAAATATTTCCGATTATATACCCCCTGCTGCTGGTGTATCTAAACTTTGGTTATGAATAGGAGGAAAAGAGGACTGGCGTGTTTAACAGTTCCGAATTGGGGGAAAGAAAGGTCATGTTTTAGTGCTTAAAAAAAGATATAGGCAAATTAACACAATTTCAAAAATTATTATTGCGACAGTGTCACTTATTGCAGCATTGTTGCAGTTTCGTTTGAATCATTAGGAATGATGTGACAAATAATATACCGTTTGGAGGATCATTTTTTCTCTGCAAGGATTCGATCTCAACAGTTACGTTTGTACACTGAATTACACTCATTTTACAAATATCGTGAACTTTTAGGAAGGAACGAAGGCACTACGATGGTTCGTCAATAAAATATCGAGAGGTGGGGTACGTCCTCAGTTGTTCTTTAACAATACAAAGGAAATAGTAATTCAGAAAACTAGAAAAGAAAGTTTCTAAAACAAAAATGGAAACTGAGGAGCATGAAATAGTAAGTAGTAAGGTTATGGAAGTTTGAGGAAAGATAATGTGGATTACATTTAGTTTCAAAAGCAAATGCTCGGAAAAAGTTGTCCTTGATCTTTCTTTCGGGCAAAAAGTTCGCGTTCAGTTCCTGTTTCTTGGGCTGTGGAAACATCCATCCTTTTTGAACTGGGAGACCTCTGAAACGCATTTTCTTACTCCTTCATCATGGCTCATGCGCAGGTTGACCTGAAGTCGGAAACAAAGCAACCGCAGGCGAAATGGCTCGACTCAGATATTATAAGGAAGCCACTGTTTTTACGGAGGTCAAAGATTTGTTCAGTTAATGGTCTGAGTAGTCCACTTACTGACTCCTCAAAAATCAGAAGTCCTCCCTTCTCATTTTAATTTATTCAATCCTTCTAGTAATCTATGGGTGTGTTTCTCGGGTCGTCGCGAACTACCGATTTGCTTCAAATAATCGAACCCGCCAAGAGTTCTGCACAGTTTACTCACTTTTCTGTGTGAATTTAGAGTCAAACTAGCCTTATTCGAAATATTTTCTTCGATATTCGCACTTTATTAATTAGCCATTATGTGTTATTTGAACGCTGTTCAAGTTTCATGGGAGGGTCTGATAATTTCCACCTTCCATAGACAGACTCGGCACAAGATAAAAACGTCTGCCAAGTGGTTGTGGCACATAGCTTCCTCGTATCCATAACATGACGGTATAGATCATTGAAAATTATTATTGACTAAAGAACTTCGTTCAATTAGGCGAAGTAAATATTGAATTCGGGTAAATTTACTGTTATACAGGAGCATAACTTGAGAAAATAAAGGTAGGCATGCATCGTTCAATGGTGGTTCAATATGGTTCGATCCAAGCTCGAGGCTAAAACTTTATTTTCTCTTTATTACTCAAGAGGACCATCTTTACATCAGTCCGAACAATCCCTGAAAATTTCATCGAAATTGGTCAAGAACTCCCGGAGTTATGCGCGTAACAAGGATTTCACGCTTGCGCATGCGCAGAGGCTACTATTGATTCGGGGGTCATGAAACCTATAGGGGACCATCTACACATCAACCCGCACAATCCCTGAAAATTTCATCAAAATCGGACAACAACTTCGTGTAGTTTTGCCCGCAACAAGGGTTTGCTGACAGATAGACAGACAGAAAGACACACGGACACACAGACAGACACGGAACCAAAATTGTTCAGAAAGGTCTAAAACGCAAAATGCGAGTGGAATTTTTGATTTTGGAGACAAAAAAATTTTCAAATTCCGAAAGTGAAAACAATGCTTCCGCTACCTTGGTAGACTCGGAAGCAAAAGTGATGCAATTCTAATTATTCCACCCTTTTTTTTTAGGAAGTCTATGAGTGTTTACTTCAGACTATCACATGATTCTAGGCGATTTCTATCATGCCCAACCAAGTTCACATTCTCATTCGTGTTGGTTATATTTTTCTGTCACTGTACTTCACCTCAGAAAGACTTAATGTATGAACGTAAAGCAGTCCGGTCATTCAATTCATGGGAAGACGTCTATCAAGAACGTAAAATCATTGAAGTCACTTCAAAAGTTTTCGATATCCAGATTTTTTAATGTTTTAGCCCTATGATTTCACCCTTTAAGATTGAAAGCCAAGCCAAAAATTCTGTCCCAACTAGACTAAAAGTGTAATTTTCTACACAAGTTTTGTTAAATTTACGATGATATTGGTTTATTACGTTTAGTATTGTACTTTTGATATCTACCAATGGAAAAACAGAAAAATAACCGGAATTCCTGAGCTTCTTGGATGCACTTCATGTTAAAGGCACTGATTTAGCGGTGTTTCTACAACACAAAAGTTGCATCTTCCGTTAGAACCGAAGAGTTGAAGGGATACAGGAGCTGTAGGTCATTGTATTGATTCTTCAAATGTGTCAGTTTGGAGGCAGGCATTTTCGAATCACATTATTCCGAACGCATGTATTGGTGAAAAACAACCCACCCTTGTAGTATAGGGCTAGTCATCAGTTCCTTTCAATCCTAAAATTGGAAATCAACTGACTGCGACATTCAGACATGAGGAAAAGTAAATTCCGCAGCAACACAAGTTGAAAATCTGTATTTTAAAGACATCTCTTCAATGTATCACATGAGCCCACTCTCACTCCACGTTTGTCTGTTAGCTCGACCTCGAGAACCCATGACTTTGACGGAAGAAAAGTAACGTCAACGTCCTTGAATGTAGTAAAAATCGTCTTGCAACCAAAGTAGGGATGTCAAGAAAATATCGATAGTCTTCCGTAGATATAGAGATATTGTTTTTGGGCGATATTTTCTATTCCGATATATCGATATATCGACATTAAATGCACACTATCGGATCCGATATTTTTCAACCGTAAATCATCATATCAACCATATCCTACATCTATTGCTCAAAACTAATTTTATTATTTCCATTGAAGAATAGGGGAATTATATCAGATGAGGTAGGCTAATCGTAGATAAAAAAGGTAGAGACATCTTGGAGACTTGGGTTCTAGCCAGTTCGAGGCTTACTGGAGAGCACATCAATCAGAGGGTTTTCCTCACCTCTATCCCCAACCAATATTGGTTTGATTGCATTTTTTTCAGTTTTCCTTCTTATTTCACTGGTACATTAATTTTACAACCCCACATAATATTGATAATTTATTCCCTGGATCCTGCACATGATCATTATCATGAATGAAGTTTCATTGAATTTTTGGGTGATTGAATTGTTTACCTGCAGTAGAATGAAATTCAATAATGCATTATTATTCACTGGACTCATACGTAATCCAGATTAAAGTTGGAAAAAAATATCGATGACCTGTATATCGGAATATCAATATTTTTCTTGGATATATCGAATTACTAGGACGATACTTTTAAACATATCGATATTCTTTGCCGATATTGACATCCCTAGCTGTGGTGAACAGGAATTTTTCTAGATATTTATATTATGCATCCATAGCCAAGTAGGGAAATATTTTATGACCAGCTAACACACATCGCGGCTAGAATTAGAATTGTAGTAGTATCCTTCAAAGACTCAATTGGAGGGAAGAAATCAGCTTGTACCTTTTCATTACAATTCACAACAGCCATAGATTCGATACAAGAATTTCACTGGGTTTCGATCACCTTTTCAATAAGCAACGGTGTAATGCCTCTGCAAGCTGGTAAACTGAACACTGTGGTTTTGAGGTGATTTTTCGCAGTATAACTGAATTTCTTTTAAATTTTAGTAATGCAGATCGATAATAACAGCCCTAAAAACGACACTATATTCACTGAATTTTACTATCGAAGAAACCTCTGAAGGATGGAGAGGTTTTGAAGGGTAACTTCAAACATTTATTTCTCAATCAATTTAAGAGGTCATGTGCAAGAAAATCACCAGTTAGGCTGTTCAAAGGTCTAGAATCTGACACCAGTACGAACTCGTATTTGCAAATACGGCTTCCCTGAAGTACCGCTGGACTCCTTTTTCATGAATCTTTGTTTATCCACGCGTATTGCTCTTATCACGAGCTCAAGCGCTTTTGCTGCCATCTGAACTGGACTCGGACGTTCACTTGCTCCGACCCAGCACCTGTTCAGGTGACACAAATTGGCAACTGACACAAAGTTAACTGACCCACCGTCGAGTATACTCGAAATTGCTCGTAGCGAAATGCCATATTTGTGTTTTGAGAATGGTTGCAGGCAGGTCGTTTGAGCTTAGAGCTAAAATGAGCCCAGTGGATACAATCACCAGTTAGGCTATTTTATTTTTCCATCTACAGCTCCTCTGAAGTATCGCTGCCATGACTCCGTTTTCATGGATCTTCGTTTTTCCTTGTGTATTGCTCGGAACACTATCCCAGGCGTTTTTGCTGTCATCTGAACTGAACAGCTATGAAGGTGCACTAGCTCTGACCCTGCTGTATATTGCACCTGTTTAGGTGACACCATGTTGGCAGCTGACATAGAGTTGGCAATTGTGAGGACCCACCGTTGAGTAAACTCGCAAATGCTCCTGGAAAAATTTCATATTTGTGATCTGAGAATGATAGTTGCAGGTCGTTTGACCTTAGTGCTAATATGAGTCCAGATAAAAGTTCTACCGTGGATGTAATCACCAGTAAGGGTTTTCAAATGTCCACAATCTTACATCGGAACTTATTTTTGCAAATACGGCTTCACTGAAGTACTGCTGGCCTGACTCAAATTTCATGGATCTTCTGATATCCAAGCGTATTACTCCGGGCATGATCTCGGGCGTTATTGCTGCCATCTGAAGGGAAAGAGCGATTGTTTGACCCACTGTCGAGTATAATTCTGAGAATAATTGCAGGCCGTTTGACCTTTATGGTAATATGAGTCCGAAGTTCTCCCGTGGGTATTAAATAAAAATTGGAGTCCGACATTTCATTTTTGACCGCGGCCACGTAAAAATAGGACCGGCTCAGAAACCGTTGGACAGATCGGTAACCTTCCTTCGGCGTCAGAATTTATTCTACGGTCGGGCCGGGGCGGAAAGACCTTTTCAAGTGGCAACAACCACAGGGTCATGACCTCATAACCCAGAAGAGCAACCAAAGGTAAGGACTAATCTAATTATTGCGAACTCGGGTCCATCCCACTTCCCGTTTAACAATCGGTTTTTCCACACGTGAGAGAAGCGTGGCGGGTGTTTTTTGTTTTTTTTTTACTGGAAATCCGCGTTCATACTTTATTTATAATGAACTTGACCTCTCAGGGAGGCCTTTCAATTTACTAGAGAACGGCCGAATAATTTTACAAGCTCCGTTTCATTGTTTATGAGAAAATCGAAATTTTCTGACGTTTTTGAACCGTCTAAACGTAACTTTTGCTTCCTGGAATCAACGAGTGGGAAGATTCTGATTTCTATCATTCAATCACTTCTACAAAGAAGAGCTGAGAGCTCCTGTTGAACATTTTCGAAGAAAATATATAAACGCTAAATTAGCATTTGTGTTAGGAAAACCCCTTCTGCGAAAATCACTCTTCTATGTTCATTATACGTAGTCAGTTAAAATTTTTAAAAACGCAGCTAATTATTACACAAAGGTTTATTAGCTCTCTGTTAGATAGCCTTTCTACGTAAATCATTCATTCATCAGACGTAGTCAGGAATATTCGGATGAGACCAATCGCTGATTTTTTTTAACGTAAATCTAAACGCCTAAACTTAAATCACTCTTTTATGTTCTTAGATGTGGTCAGTTGAAAATGGAAAAAATTCTGCAAATAATAACACAAAGGTTTATCATTTCTGTGTTAGTTAAAATTTTCATGTAAATCTCTCATTTATATCTATCAGGTGACATGTTTATCGTTCAATAACTCCTACAACGCCGAGCCTAGAGCCCCACCTGGACAATTTTCGAAGAAAATTGAAAATCACTGCAAATTATTACATAAAGGTTTTGTTAATTCTAAGTTACATAACGTTTATACGTAAATCACTCATCTATGTTTATTAGACGTCGGCAGGGCCGTGGAGGAATATTCAAATGTGATTAATAGATGATTTTTCGACTTTTTTGATAGGTCTGTCGTCAAAGGGTAGGAAAATTTTGATTTTTATCATTCAATAACTTCTTCACAGCCAAGCGTTCCAATTGGGCAATTCATTAAAAAATTGAAAAAAAAACCTGCAAATCATAATACAAAGGTTTAATGTGTCTGTGTTAGATAACCCATGTACTTGAATCGCTCATCTATGATCATTAAACGTGGTCAGTTGGAAATGGAAAAAAACTTCGAAAATGTTAAGAGTTAAGGTCAGGAAAATGTTAAATGAAGTTATTCATTGAAATATTTCACCATTAATGGGTTCATTTTTGCAATAACCTCAGCTCGCCTCCTCCATAATGTTACTGTTTGATCCACTTCCACTTTGTAAGCCTTAGGTAGCATTGGTTGGTTCTCCCAGTCCCTTTCACTTCCCTGAGCCAATAGGATTCAATCTCCTTTCACCTGGATCTCTGTAAGATGTGCTACCTGTGATGTACTTTCAGTTCATGTTTGTTACTGACGGTGACCTAGCCGTCGAAATCGATTCAACTGTGTACTCATTATTTTCGTGGAAATATATACAACGTTCTATTTTACTCCGTATTTATTACGTAACCCTTCTAAATAGAACACTCATCTAGGTTCATTAGACAAAGTCAGTTTTAAAACATTTTTTAAACCGCAATTTTAAATTTTAAAACCGCTGCAAATTATTACACAACGGTTTATTATTTCTGCGTTAGGTAACCCGTCTATGTAATTCAGTAATCACTCATCTATGTTTACTACAAACAATATTCGGATATCGGATTTTTCACAATCGATGATTTTTTTGACGTTTTTGAGCGGCTAAACGTAATTTTTCTTTCCTGATATCAATGGGTGATAAGATTTTTATTTTTATCATTCAATAACTTCTGCACAGCCGAGCCGTGAGCTCCATTTGGACGTTTTCGAAGAAATTGAAAAACACAGCAAAGTACAAAACTACCTATTTTATTTATTCTGAATTTGACAAGTTTCTTACCATAAACTTTAGTGTAATAGTATCAATTTTGTTTATTGACTGAATAAATTATCTGTCTGAACGGGAGCGCCAGCGGCAAACCCGCGCCCCACCCAACACTGGGAAATAAAAATACAAAAAAAAAGAATAGACGTTCGCGAGACCCCCTGTTCCCTCCCAGTGAAGGAATTTACAATAGTACCGAAAACTCACTTTACGAAAGTAGTTAAGACATTTAAACTACTGTAAATGTAGCTACCAACTAGTAGTTAAAAAAAGCGGATTGACATGTTCAATTTCAAACTATTTTTGTAGTTGGTAGTTGAAACTTAATTGTAACTACTGTCGTTATAGTTAGTAGTTGGTAATTATGATTGCAGTTTGCGCAACAGTGTCAAATGGTTAATGATTACCCAGTATTTTTTAGGGTACCTAAATATTTTATTTACCCTGAATTTGACACATTACTTACCATGAACTGTAGCGTTATAGTATCAATTTTATTTATTGACTGAATACATTATCTGTCTGCCTGTGTGAACGGGGGGGCCAGGACCAAACCCGCGCCTCTCCAAACACTGGGAAATAAAAATATAAGAAAAAAGAGGAGACGTCCGCGAGACCCTCCGTCCCCACCCCGTGAAGGGGTTAACGATGGAAACAGGAAGTCATCGAAAAGCCGCTGGGGGTGTAGTGTGAATGAGGCTTAAGGGTGCCACCCCTTCGGCGGAGCTTCGCTGTAAGAATGGAATCGACCAGGGGCCTCCTCCGCCGCCCTCGCCCCGGACTTTTTCCCACCCCCGCACTACCCTTATACACCCATTTCCCGGCCTCTCCCTCCTATACCCATTTCCCCCGGCCTCTCCCATCCCTTTCCATCTCCTTCCCACAGCCTCGGACCCGAATCTCCTTTTTCAACTCGTGCCGCACGTCCCTCCGCATAACCGGTCCTTGGTCCTTTACACTTAACCCGAGTCACAATAGAGTAATCCAAAATGTAAATAATACCCTAATTGCCGCTTCCCTTTGTTAAAGAACTCATATACTTCCTTAACGTTTTTTTGTCATGGTGCAGCTTTTCATATTTTTAAAACGAATAATGAAACCACACAATCGGGATGAGAATGGGGATCAAAAAGTACGGCCGTTTCCACTCGATGGAGCCCCAACATATTGGTACTCAAAGCCCTGGAATCTCCTAAACAAACAGAAAAATCTTGGTTTTTTCCTTTTCAAAATTAAGTGAATTTCCCCGTTTTGGGTCTAAATTGGGTCGAAAAACGAGTTTTTTACCTTTTTTTAACAGGGGGAGTGTAAGTGGGTGGAATGATGGAGTGAGATTGTGTACTTTTAAACTAGGAAAAAGTATCTAACAACCAGATACTTCCAGTTTAAGAGAGCGACATTCCGACATTCATCCAGGCCGCAACACTGCTGTCCACTAGGGCACAACACCGTGGTCCACTAGGCCACAATGCCCCAGTCAACTAGGACAATATGCTGCTCTCCATTAGGCCACAATGGGGATTGGTAGGGGGGAGCCTATCCAGGCACTGCCCAGGCAAGATGTTCTGTAACATTCGATAAATTGCCAACTCTTGATGAATAAAGTTGGAAAACAGGAAAACCGTCAAACGAACAAGTTTTCTAATCCTTGACTAATTTCTATAGATAAGATAAACGTTTAGATGAAAGGTCGGTTGCCCAGAAAAGAGTTGAGGATAAGCTGCCAGCCCTCTGGGGTTTCAGCAAGTAGGATGACATCACCCGCTAATCCGTGAATACCACCCCCACCGCAGGAGTGAAATCAAACCTTATTTACTACCATTAAAGTAAAAGTAATACCCAAGGCCATATCCACTACCTGGTTGAAGAGGAGTGACTACAGAGCATTTTTTGGCTTCAGGGTGGCCGTCCACTGGATGCAAATTGGCAGCACCTGCATGCAGATATTGCTGCGTAAGGAATCCCTGGTGGCTGCTGTGGGTACCACCAGCTCTCCTGAGCTATGGCTAGGAGCACGGATGAGAAGCTCCTAATATTTCACAAACTCTTGAAAAGAAGGCAAACTTGATTAACCCCAACCCGGCAGTACCTGGGCGGCTGCAAAAGCTGGATGCTTCCTCCACATTCTCTGGATATGGCAGTATGATATCGATGCACAGGTTAACCTGACGCCTACTCTGAAGATTATGTAAGGTGAAGAAAATGGAGGATAGAGAGAAGTGAACCTTTGAGACGAGATAACAGATACGAAGCACGTCTACTCAAGTGACTCAGGAGCACTTTTACCACACCACGCTAATCGTAATGAAACAGTGGCAGACATAACAATAATCTCGGTCATCCACACACGGATTATGACCATCATGCCATTTATCTCAGATATAGCTTGCCAAGCTTGCCAGACGAGTTGATCTCAACGGAACGACATCCGGCTTCTTACCACGATCACTCTTTATATGATATGACATGTCTCTTGACAAATCCATGCACCACTGGATGAGGAAGTATTAGCTGCGCAGCCACTATGAGTTCGTAGACATACTTACATCGTATGACAATCCCACAACTACCAACTTACTAATAACAAAACAAAAACATTGAAATCCCCCTTCAAAATCTTTTATTCCGTTTCAAGCTGCTTACACAATTTCGGAAATCAATTACCAAACTAAATCAGCTGATTCTCTCTTCAAGAAATCAAATTTGTAATTACATTTGAAATTTGTCGATAGCCTGGTAAAAGCGTCTTTTATTGTATCTCTTTGATTTGCAATGGTTCGATGCGTTTAATGGCGTAGACCAGTGATTCTAATCTCCATAGACAAAAACAATAAGCCTTAAGAGCAATTTTTTTAGACATTTTATCACATAGAAATATATTGGAAAGGCAAGCAACGTAAATACGCAACTAGGGAGTAAGTTTTCTCGTGAAGATATACCGAGCTTTCTGTTGGGTCGATCGAAATCGATTCTTGTCTGGGCTCCTCGAGCTTATTGTTTAATATTGAAAACCGGCATCTTTGAAGAGAGTGGTGCTCCCGTCTGAGCCGCAATGGTGGGAAACCATCTTTAATTTATCAGATCAACAGATTTCTGACACCGGCAAGATGTGGTTGTCAATCACCTCTAGGGGCCTCCGGGATTTATTTAACCCGGTGAAGCGTTTTCGGAGCTACCTACATCGGTTGGGATCGGATTCATGCCACTATCGAGATTTTGAAATGAATCTCAACGGAGTATATACATCGATTGTTTTGCATATTCCATTTTTTCTTCGAAGCGCTATGTTCAGGATAAAACTCCTGCTGACTACCCTCGGCACGGTAGCCGACTCGCAATCTGAGCTCCTCCAAGGAGGATATCTTCTAGACACCCTCTGTGTGTCGGAGGTTAATCGCATCAACCCTAGGAAGGGGCAACAACGTGTTCCAATTTTAAATTGTTAGCACCCTTTAGTACTTTATGCATAAATTTACTAACGTTTTAATTAAAAATTGGTGAACTTTCTTGGATGACATCCTACTAAAAAATTTAAATTTAACATTTTATGGTCATTTTTGAAGTTGGCGATTTGTTTACAACATTTCTTGCAATTTGATCAATTTTTAAGGTCAAAACAGCTTTTTTGTTCCTCTTTCATTTTAGAATGCTGAATTTGTTGGCAGAAATATGGATTTTGTTTTACGATTTTCGACAATGAACCTTTCTAATGGACCAAGAAAAACAAATTTTAAACACCTTCTCAAAACTTGTTGGTTTACGTTTCAAGATCAGTAGGTAGATTACAAAAATCGAATGAGGAAAGCTGCAAGATAAAAGGAAACTAGGAAACATACGCAGAAATCCAACTTGGACTTGACAAGATAAAATAAAAATACAGGCAACAAGAATGCTTCCGATTGTTCCCCTCAACTGAATTGAAGCTTGGGAGATGACTTTGTAGATAGTACAATCATATAGCATGTGGCGTAAGCCTACTTGGGTTTACGCCAGCCACGCGGTCTACAGCTCAAATTTCTCCTTTGAACTTCAAGGCTTTGCAGCCCGACCGCCTACCCAAGCAGTTTTGCAAATAGTGAGCGAACGGATCATCATTCAGCTGAGTGATTATATTCAATTCATATAGTCAATTCCTTAGTGAATCAAACGGAAAACTACCCTCTTACATCGAAAGTGTTTGAGATTTCCGATTATGACAGTTTAATCCTTACATCAATCTTGGGGTTGATTGATCTAGATGCCGACATTACTCGCTTATCCTGGAACAATGCTAGATGTTTGAGCCGAATTTCGTAAACTATGGAGCAGGAGTTTTGGAGGAAGCTTCCGACAGCGGAAGGATGGATGTTTTTTCGTTCGATTTTTGAAACCTACATATCTTGAATCAACCTTGGAGGGAAAGGAGAAGGGAGGGGGGGTGGAAAATTGCTCTTGGTTGATTAATAATGACAATTAGCTATTAATAATGATTAACTAAAATCCATCCGCTGTGCGCCGTCCTAAGCCTTTCCCCGAAACTACTGGAGCAAAGTTTACGAAATTTAGTCTCAAACATCCAATATCAATACCGGGATCTTGATCGATCAATCCTAACGGATAATGATTAAGTAATGAACAATCAAAGAATCTAATACTCTAAAACTTTCGATGCGAGCGGGTTTTTGTTTGATTCAGATAGAAATCAGTTCTCTGATATAGTCTCTATGAATGTAGTCTCTATAAATCTATACAATCATCCTATAGCCCACCATTTTTTGAAACGGGTCAGGCTCTAGAGTCTTAAAGTTCCACGGGGGGTCTGTGCAAGCCCGCGTTGCTAGCAACAACCCAAAATGGGACACCAGACTCTATACGTCATCTATAACGTCGTCTCCCTTCAACTCGGTTGAGGAGCACAAGCGAATCATTCTTGTGGGGTGTATTTTCATTTTATCTTGTTAAATTTCACTTGGATTTCTACGTGTGTTTCCGAGTTATGTAGGATGTGCATTTCTATCCCTGGATGTGGGAAAGTTAGCCGAAAATCCCCAAGCAGGTGACTCTCTTTTATAAAGGTTTTTTCACGCTGAACACGATGGCGAAATCGGATTGGAAACATTTCAATCCGTTCAAAAAAGAGCAGTTGATGATAAAACAAGGTAGATTGGCAAAATTCGCCAAAAAAATAAAATATTCTTCAGCTCTCAAAAATTTTGAAATTAAAATGAGAAATGGGTATCACAAGTCAGAAAATAAAATTGTCGGTTTTTGCGTAATTTTTCCTCTTGTAAAACGAGTTACGTTGAAAATACTAGAAGTCTCGAGTTCGTAAACTTTAAGGTAAACTTTACGACGTAAAGGTAGGTTAAATTTTATGTATGTTATATTATATTATGTATTTTTAGTTAGGTTATCGTAGCGTATCGTACGATGACCGTTGAAAAAGTGCACGCTTCTCCAAAAAAAAAAAAAAAAAAAAAAAAAAAAAAAAAACATTATGGGGAGGGGCCCCGAAAATATTTTGCGTCCCGGGCGCCCCGCTGAGAAACGTTAAGCCACTGGAAAGAACGTGTGTTTTCAAGCACATTTGGGATTTAAAAAAAAACAACCTGCATAACTAAAACTTTTTTTTCTATTTCTGGGAGAAGAATGTCATTTCGGTAGAGTTCACCATCACAGAATGGATCAAACATCAATTCATTCCATGGATGCCCGTTCTCAAACATAAATTTCTCAAGTAATGCCGTTGAAACCCACGGTATCCTTAGATTTGCAAATACTCCGAAAACGCCGGAGTTACGTCCGTTTTATCAGGTCTCGCAATTTTAACAGAAAAAACTCGTTTTTCTGCAGTTAAACACCATTTTCTTAACTAAAACAACACGGTTCTGCGTCAAGCATTAATGGGGTTGCTAGGCGAGATGAAAAACAGGCGATTTCAAGATTTTGACAAAACTACCATTTCGCGCGGCAATTGCACATCTTTAATGTAACTAAAAAAATGTTTTCTGAAATTAAATAGATAGACAATTTAACGCTCTTTCCCACGGTGTCATCAAATTTGAGCTATCTCCGACATTGAGGGAGTTATGACAGTTTTAATGACATAAGACTGGAAACACGAAAAAAAAAATCTTAAATCGCGAATAATTCGGAAACGAGGACTCTGGCAAAAAATGGCTAGGAGGCATTTTTGTTCGGTAATGAGTTGTATAACTCCTGGGATACCGCGTATAAGATGTAAGCCCCTACTGACTCTTCCTATCGTGATCACAATAACCCACTAGATTTAGTGATGGTAGTTTACCTGAAGGGTCGGAATTCTGAATAGGGGTATTACTTGTAAATAACGAGACCCAGTTTACTGCAGGGAACAGGATGCTAAATAAAAGTCACAATTATAGAAACGTGATTTATTAATGTGAAGCTATTATTCTTATTCTTTCATTGCATTATGCTAATACCATTGAATTAAACAATAATAACAAAGTAATACCATTATTTTAAACGAATAAAACTGAACATAATAGCTTCACATAATACCTTCAGTTTCGATCATTGACAATTTGAAAATATTTACTAAAAGGAAAAATAATATAAATAAAGAATGCAATAGGCCTACAAGAAAGGACAAAGGATATAGGTCGAAAACGTATACATCGCGAGGCGAGAACTAGCCTTGAGCGGCCGTATGCAGAGCAGTTGACGAGGCGAGTCTACTCCATTCGAACTTTTGGTTTATATTTGCCAAAACGGCCTCCAAGACGTCTATCCCAATATAACCACAGCTTTGAGAATTTTCCTTACAATACCCGTATGTGTAGCATCGAATGAAAGAAGTTTTAGAAAACTGACGATAATAAAAAACTACATCGGGAACTTGACAGGACAAGAACGACTAAGCAACTTGGCAATCATATCAATAGAGCAAAAAATAGCTTCTGTGCTATCTTTTGATGGTATCATTAAAACATTTGCAGCAAAAAAGCCCGACAATTTTCATTTTAAAGTTTGTTTAGGGCTTCCATTTCGTACAAAAATGTATTTATCATCTACTAGTTTGTTAAATTTAATAAAAATTATATGGTATTTTACATTGAGCACTTACTTACCAAACCTTCATCCTTTTAGTAGAAGAGTTTATGCATTGTGAATAAATCAAATTAATTATATTTATATTTTGGTTCATTGGTATATTAAGATGGTATGAGTCATGAGATATCGGGTCTATGGGGGGGGGGGGGGGGGGGCGCCAAATTTATTTCTTGCTCTGTGTGAAATACGGGCTGGTTACGTCCCTCGCTGGGAGTCAGTACGTTCTGCCCTCCCAGACGCCCCTTCACTTTTGCGAGTGCGGGAGTCAGTAGTACTGACTCAGTAAGTAGTCCCCCGACTGAAGCTGGAACCTAGTTACGCCGCCTGCAGCGCCGCCCCCCTTGAGAGATAACTCTCCTTCAGCGCGGCGCCGCTGGCGCCTGAGTCGGTA
The DNA here is from genome assembly GCA_031894815.1 of Creontiades dilutus. NCBI lineage: Eukaryota > Metazoa > Arthropoda > Insecta > Hemiptera > Miridae > Creontiades > Creontiades dilutus. The sequence goes on from JAVIWC010000323.1 coordinate 1,297,371, forward strand.
CATGAAGGCAGACGCCGGCCGCAGGCGCTTCGTGGAAACCTCGACGCCGTGTCTGAAGTGAAAAACGAACGCGATCGAGGGGAGCGAGCGGGCGCCCATCGAGATCTGTTGGTACGATCAAACAATACGATACAGAATTGTCAGACGTAACAACGCGGCATCGCGCTTTGTTGAGGCAGAACGATCGTGCGGCGTGGTACGATTTTTCTTCAGTCCATGAATCATATTGGTACATGCCAGTTAGTTGAAGGCGGATATAGCTAACGTTCAATACCTACGCTATGTGGATGTACGTCTCACCAAACACTTTAGTATTCATACTTCATTACGAGTTCTGTATTATGAAAGTATCAAGTATTAGTAAAAAAGGACCTACGTGAAGGGCCAATGTGAAGTTAGTGTAATATTGGTTTATTATTCAATAATAAACCATTGTGATCGCTCTTGAAAAAAAAAAATTCTAACCCCCCCCCCCCCCCCCCGAAAATTTCATGGTTTACGTTTCAAAGGGTGTAGAATCCGAATCTGCAATAACAATTTTTCCGTACACACGACTTCTCCCAAACGGCTGAAGCAAAAAAGCTGAAATTTTCAGGAAAAATCCATGTTGGTCCGGCGACGCCCCAATCTTGAGCTAGCTCTCTCACTTAATTTAAAGTGCTCTTTAAGGGTTGTCAAAGTTTTGTAAAATCCCTAAAAACCTCAAAAAAAGTCAAGGCGGCCTAAATTTGTACTCTTTTTGAAGAACACTCCACGAGGAATCGATTGAGCCCCTTCCCAGGTCCGTAGGTAAAACCATTCCCGATTTGCCAACATTCGCGTTATTGCTTCCGAGTCTACCAAGGTAGCGGAAGCATTGTTTTCACTTTCGGAATGTGAAAATTTTTTTGTCTCCAAAATCGCGCATTTTGCGTTCTAGACCTTTCTGAACAATTTTGGTTCCGTGTCTGTCTGTCTGTCAGCAAATCCTTGTTACGGGCAAAACTACACGAAGTTATAGTCCGATTTTGATTAAATTTTCAGGGATTGTGCGGGTTGGGGTGTAGATGGTCCCCTATAGGTTTCATGACAACCGGATCAATAGTAGCCTCTGCGCAAGCGCAAACGTGAAATCCTTGCCAGAAGCATAACTCCAGGAGTTCTTGGCCGATTTCGATGAAATTTTGGCAGACGTTTTTATTTTTGGAAATATCATAATATTTATTTATCACTTCAGTCATCTATCCATTCAGCGTCAATGTCAATTTTTATTATTAGGTATATTTTATAGTTTGTTCAACAGTTGAACATGCCTACCTTTATTTTCTCAAGTTATGCTCCTGCATAATAATAAATTTACCCTAATTCAATATTTACTTCGCCTAATTGAACGAAGTTCTTTAGTCAATAATAATTTTCAATGATCTATACAGTCATGTTATGGATACGAGGAAGCTATGCGCCACACCCACTTGGCAGACGTTTTTTGGTTTATTATTGTTTTTGTGTTGATATCAGTAACCTGGTGATGTAGTAATGTGGATACTGGAATGAACTCCTAGAAGGCTTTGTAGCCGATAGACGGGTTGAAACATTCTGACAACCATTAAAAAAAAACGCTGCAAATTCTTTCACTGGGGTTTAATATTGAATGATCCATGATTTGAATTTCTCCTAAGCTTTGGAGTGTGCGTGTTTCACGGGTGATAGAGCGATTATTGAATTTCAGGAGATATGCATAGAGCACATAAATCGGTTCTCAACCAAAATACCTATTTTGATTGATCAGTTTATCATATTTGTGTGCCTCCTGAAATTCAATAATCGCTCTATCACTTGTGAAACACGCACAATCCAAAGCTTAGTAGAAATTAAAATCATGAACGCAAGCCAATTGAATAATTGCAGCGTTGTTTAGTTAGGTTATCGTAGAGTATTGTACGATGACCGTTGAAAAAAAAGTGCACGCTTCGAAGAAAAAAAAATAAATAAATAAAATAAAACATTATGGGGAGGGGCCCCGAAAATATTTTGCGGGGGAGCCCCGCTGAAAAACGTTACGCCACTGGATACGAGTAGGAAGGTTATATAAAACAGAAATAATAAACGTTTGTCTAATAATATACACCGTTTTTCACCTATTACAACCAACTCAAGCAATTTTGGAGTTAGGATGTCGAATTACTTCATTTTCTTTTCGCTCGAAACGTATCCCTAAATCTTTCTTCAAAATGCACGCCGTATTCTCTTGGTTTCAACAAATTCCATCATCAACGAAAATTCACTATTTGGTAATTTCTTTAGTCCCTGAAACATGACGACAATTGGTCCCGGGAAGGGAAACACCAGGACACTGGACAAGCGGGATAACTGCGGAATTGTCAAGGAAAATCCAGTTAAGTTGCCAATCCTGGTTATGATGGCAAGACCGTCGAAATCGATCAAGCATTGAAAACTCTTTTGCTTTGTGGAAATTGACAACGATTTTAATTAATCCGTTTTGTAACTCATCACAGGGGATGAACCTAAACTCCGGAGGGATCTTCGGATATTATGTCGGGGGCCTTTGGTTCCACGTACCTAGATGTCGTGATCCCTATTGCGAACCCCCGCCGGCCGACCCGCCAGCTCATCTGATTATATCGTCCTACCACCTTCCATCCGTTTCCCCGCCTATCACGCGGTCCAGCCGTCAATTATAAATCCTCACACCACCACGCCCTTCAACATACAGCTTCTCCATATCCCCTCGTTTGAAATCGACAAACGCAGTTCACTCCGTTTGTACTGAATGGGAATCTGGATCGTACTTGTAGCTCCACATAATATTGCTAACTACAATAGCTGTCTATAAAACTCAAAGCCCCGTAATCCATCTCCCCTGGTTTACCTGAATGCTGTCGTCTTCATGAAATCTTCCGCTAGTTCAAGATTAGTTCAATTGACCTCGAAATTTGTGGTGAATTTGGTTAGTTCTCCTTCCCAATTCTTGAATCCGCCGCATCCAAGGATAGCGTGGCAGTAATCCTCCGTGTTGCAGGCAATACTCGCCTCAGCCCTTAGAAGGGGCCACATTCCATCACGCTTCGTGCGACAAGTTCATCCAACATGGCAACGTGTCGTCAGCAAGATTACTTGTCTTTGTAGTAATTACATATCACTAATTCTTCCTAGGAGTTTCCAGACTTTCTGAATATTGTTTCCTTGTATTCATGCTTTAATGTAGGGCTCTGTTGTCATCCGTTGTCACCAAAGTTGGTTTTTATTTTGAAAAACGTGAAATTTCCGCCTGTTTAGGCAGCTAAGAGATCAGTACACCTACATGTACCTCTATGTACTTAGAACGAGTCGAGTCCATTTCATTTTTTCCAGGTAGGTGCCAAATCGTAATTCTTGAATCCGTCGCCTTGGGAGATGAATCTTCAAGCGTCTGGGTCTGGGTGAGCGTGGCGGGCGTTACCGCATTCAGCTCAATGGAAGAAGCAACTGTACCATTCCATCACCTCACAAATTCCATTTGTTTTCCTGAGTTCAAAAATATTTGTCAAGTAAATCGGAGTGCAGAACCACTGGGAAACGCTTCTTGCGGTGGACATACAATGAGTTAGAATTCAGTCACTCCAAAAGATGCTGTCACCTGAGCGCTTTGCCTACTCGCAACGCAGATAAATAAATTAATCAAGAGCGAATCCAGACTTAGTTTGGGGTATCGATTTGTTGCTCTACGACCTACGGTAGAAGTGTTGAAGGATTTAGAAATAGCTCAACTAACCTCGATGTTCACCGAACATGAAAATGTGTTCCTAGTTTCAAATCATATTTTCAGCTAATGCGTTATGGGTTAAATATGGATAATTAGTTCACGTTGGGTTAGAATCAATACGCAGAAGGTAGCCACAACTAAATTCGCTGCTAATTATAGTACAACAGTTTATCTTTTCAATCGTAAATATCCGCATGCAACGGCATGACCCGCTTCCGCCAATCTCTCGCCGTTTCCACAATCCTTAATCTTATTCGCACGATATCTAACTATTCCAAAAAGACTTGTCAGTATAAAAAACGCTGCAAATTATTACACAGAGGTTTATTATTTCTGTATTAGATAACCTAACTACGTAAATAACTGGTAGTATCCAGATATATTGGATGTAGTCTGTCAACAATCCACAATAGTCCTTCACCTCCTTACCTTGTAATTGACTTCTGGATGTCCCAAACACAGTTGGAGGAGGTTGTCTTAAATATAACTTTGTGAATACCAACATTTGTACGAAATGTACGAAAAAAAACTGATATCAAAATGCCGACAATAGTACAGTGTGAATGTATAAACACGAGGTGGAAATCCACGTTCAGAATAACTGGAACTCAACTAGATAAAATAAAATGCCTACCTGCGCTTCACTTTTCATTACAAAGCCTTGAAAAACTAGTTTTCAAAAAGAAATCTTGAAACCAAATTCCACGGAAATTATATCAGACGGCTCGATTTGCACACGATACTATGCGATTTTAGTATGTGCAAGCACGTTCATGTTCATATTAGTGCTGAATCTATTTCTGAAAACATTAGCGTGATTTCGAAAGTTTTGGTAATTCTTATACTTTGGAAAAATATAAATAAATTCACGTCGAGGATCAGTTGAGACCTTTACCGAGAATTCAGTCCCAACTAAACGCCGGACATACGGATATGCATGCATTACAGCTTCAACTAATAGCAGAGGCATTATCTCATCCCGAAACGCTGACGTTTATGTAGTTCACGTTTTGCCACGTTTAAACACCAATTTCTCTGTCAAAACTTGCTCTAAAATAAAAATGTAATAGAACGATAGAAAGCTGATGAAATGCATTCTTGTCATAGATAGTATGGTGGTAAATCAACATTGAAAATTGTTTTAAAAAAAAGCAGAAGGTTGTCAAAATTGAAGTTTTGTCCAGGGATAACCATGTACGACGTGACTCAGGAGAAAATTCTATGAAATGAAAATTAAAGAAAATTTAACGTTCTTTTCATCGGTATAATTTGAAATTTAATTCATCTAATAAATTAAGGGAGTTATGGCCATTTCAGTGGAGTCAGGTCGAAAATACAAACAAAAACTTTGATGTAGAATATTCTAAAAAGGAGCGGACTAAGAAAAAAAAATTGCTGTGAGGTAAAAGTTGTTGCAAATTAGTTGCTGAATAGATAGCTGACATTCTGGCGGTGCAATCGATTGTGCTGGGCAAGTTATAGAGCAAGCCCCATTCAGAGGGGTAGGTTTGCTCAAGTCCCACCCTGTGTACAGTGTTCACTCATGAGATAAAATATTGCTAGATGATGAATCTAACAATCAGTTGCAATAAATAAAACCACGAAAAAACGCTGCAAATTTTTTCACTGGGGTTTATTATTGAATGATTCATGATTTGAATTTCTACTAAGCTTTGGAGTGTGCGTGTTTCACAGGTGATAGAGCGATTATTGAACTTCAGGAGATATGCATAGAGCACTTGAATCGGTTCTCAACCAAAATACCTATTTGGATTGATCAGTTGATCATATTTGTGTGCCTCCTGAAATTCAATGATCGCTCTATCACCTGTGAAACACGGACACTCCAAAGCTTAGTAGAAATTCAAATCATGAATCATTGAATAATGAACCCCAGTGAAAGAAATTGCAGCGTTTTGTTTTCAAGAGCCATTACAATGAAAAAATATTCTATTTGAAAATTTTAAATTTCGTAAGACGGAGCATATCAGAATGCTTCAACCCGTGTATCGACTGTGAACCATTTTAGGAGTTCACTCCAGTATCCACATTCACTACATCACTAGGTTACAGCGATCAAAAAAAAACTCTTGTGTTTGTTTTGATCGCAGAAACCTAGTGATGTAGTGAATGTGGATGCAAATGTTGTCACCATAAATCGGGCCATACACCTGGAATGGTATGAGCTACGGACCTGGGGAAGGGCTCATTCGATTCCTCATGGAAAGTTCTTCAAAAAAAGTCCAAATTTAGGCCGCCTAGACTTTTTTTGAGGTTTTTAGAGATTTTACAAACCTTTGACAACCCTTAAAGGGCACTTTAAATTACGTGAGAGTGCTGGCTAAAGAATTGGGGCGTTTTCGGACCAATATTGATTTTTCCTGATAATTTTAGATTTTTTGATCCAGCCGTTTGGGAGAAATCGTGCGTACGGCGTACGGCGGACGGACGGAAAAATTTGTATTGCAGATTTGGATTCTACACCCTTTGAAACGTAAACCATGAAATTTTCAAGGGGGGGGTTAGAATTCTTTTTTTTTTTTTTTTTTTTTAAAGAGCGATTACAATGGTTTGTTATTGAATAATAAACCAAAAGTGTACGTTCGATGACTATTTGGCCTGGTTTATTGTGTTGATATCAGTAACGTAGTGATGTAGTGATGTAGTAATGTGGATACTGGAGTGAACTCCTAAAAGGCTTTGTAGCCGATACACGGGTTGAAGCATTCTGATAACCATAAAAAACGCTGTAAATTCTTCCACTGGGGTTTATTATTCAATTGGCTTGGGTTCATGATTCGAATCTCTACTAAGCTTTGGAGTGTGCGTGTTTTACAGGTGATAGAGCGATTACTGAATTTCAGGAGGTATGCATAGAGCTGATCAGTTGATCATATTTGTGTGCCTCCCGAAATTCAATAGTCGCTCTATCACCTGTGAAACACGTACACTCCAAAGCTTAGTATAAATTCAAATCATGAACGCAAGCCAATTGAATAATAAACCCAAGTTTTAGTTGGAAAATTGTTTGGCTTGAAATACGTTATCTAAGACCTCTGTAAACGCATTCTTAAAATTAGTATCCGATTATTCTAGGGTCATAAGGTGCGGCTACAACTTTCGTGAAAAGCCAAGTGGGTGTACGGATACATTTTTTACTGAGTTTACGTTTAAAGGCTAGAAATTGAATATACAAAGCTACAATACAGATTAAATGAGCTTCGATTGTAAAAATGATGATGATGTCGTATTTCATAATTAGAACCACTAAATCCGCGTCAACGGCATTTCCCGCATTTTAAGGAGATGACGAGTGTGAGATTCGGCGAACGGATGGAGGGGAGAAGACAAATTAACGAAGGGTCAGTTCTTTATTATCCCGACGCGGGAGAAATGAGGTCAAAGGGCTATTCGTTATGCTGATGATATAACCTGCCTGCATTCATTCCCATTGTGTCTCGTCACTGCTTCTGTTTTAGCTCTTTCCCCATTCGCCCGCCTAAATGACGTGGACGTTCATTATTCAATTTCGCCTTGAAAATGATCACTTTACCCCTTCCATTTTCTTGGAGCGCCCTCAACGTGTTGGGAGAGAAATTTCGAATGGCGTGAAACTATCGAAGTAGGAGAGACACCAACTGGCCACGTTTTCAGATAAATCCGCGAATTCGGAAAAAGGAAAACACATTGGTTAGGTGGGGGGCAAAACATTTTTTGGTTTCTCATTTTTCTGCTGCTTTTTGATACGAGATTCAAAGGTATTCGAAAATTCTTTATTGTCATGGAAATCGATATTTGAACGTTTCGCCCAGACAACGTGGGCTTCTTCAGCATGTATTTTCTTACATTAGTTTTGACATTCCTCGGATTCATTAGAATCGTCGTCTACATCATCGAGATCATCTTTTACTGCATGCTGAAGGCTTTGCATATCCTATTGGTTGGGTATGTTCAGTTTTATGATGTTTGCCTTGAATGCCAATTTTGAAGAAAAAAAAATCAATGGGTGAACGGTGAACAACGTTTTTCTCCATACACTGAGTAAACAATTTCTGGCGTTTGTCATGACTCCAGCCAGCATAGCTGGCGTTATGTTGGCAATTTCTTCCTGGATGTTGGTCTTCGAATCTTGTAGGGTCCTTGGACGGTTCACATAAACACGGGATTTCAAAAAAACCCATCGAAAAAAATCACAAGGGCTCAAATCGGGAGAGCGGGCCGGCCACTCCAAATCGCCCTTAATTGAGATAAGGCGCTCTGGGAAGTGTTCCCTCAAAACAGTCATCGATGGACTTAGGGGACATTTGGTTCCAACAAGACGGTGCAACGGCACACACTTCAAGAGCATCGAACCTGCTATGCTGGCTGGAGTCATGACAAACGCCAGAAATCGGTTTACTCAATGTATGGAGAATAGGGGACGTCAACTACCTGATTTGATCTTCAAAACTGGGTGAAACAAACTTTATGTGAAATATTATATATTATAGCCTATATTATTAAAAACGAATACAAATTTCCTGACGAATAAAAATGCTTTTTATTAAGTTTTAAAAAAAGGAAGTTATGCTGCCGCAACCTGTATTGGGTAATATTTTTCCAAATAATCTCTATTAGCTCAAATAACAGAGTTCTTTAACTTTGGACGCAGAAAAACAGCACATAACACAGTTGCTCTCTCAAGTGCTGTGACTTCCTCCCAATCACTTCCCCGTTGTCTCAAAACGCTGTTCATCAAAACTCAGCGCTCTTGTCACAAAAAGACACGAACAAGGGAGTTATCTCGATCAAAATCTGCACAGCAATCCTCATTTTTGAAATTTCAGCGATCGAGAGTGAATTTTTTTGGTGTGCCGCTCAACTAGCTCCTCCGGTCCCTACCCGTGGTCTCATGAGTTAGTGCACCAAGTGGCAGGGAGATTAACGCTCAAATAGGCCCAGAGTTTTGATGTTGTATCACAATCTACGTTCAAAGCATGCCACACACATGCAGGTGGACGCCTGTTTCCAAGTAGTGTGCCGGGGGGTGCTCGGTATTCGAGCTAGCGTGCTCTTCGATGCTCCGGCCGGAGCTTGTATTTTTCCAGCTTCAAAGAAGACGAATATGCATCCAGCAGTAAGCATCTGCCCTGCAATACACACACGGGGTCGCTAGACGTTGGTTTTCTAGGTATTTTTCATCACTCCCTAGCGAGTAACTACCAGTAGTTGAACTGCGAATGTATGTAGCTATGTGCTCGCCTCTCGACGAGCGCCTGGGAGACTCGTCGAAGTGCTCGAAGAATGACACACGTGTGTAGCACATAAATATACATAAATCACTGGTATATATAGAAAAGCTATCGAACAAAGTAACACTAAACCTCTATGTAATAATTTCCTCCTCTTTTTTTCGATTTTCCAGTTTTACGCATCCTAAATCGTAAAACAACACATCTTAAGGGGTTTGGGTAACATCATCTTGTTTGTAACATTGTTAACTTCATATTAGCCCAATGGCGAAGACCTAACCTCAGGATGCGCCAACCAAGACGAGACGAGATTCCCTAGCCGGAAAAAAAGCTCGCTATTAATCACTGGGAACCTTTTGTCAAACTATTTGTAGCTTTTTTAAGATTCTCTAAGCAAAGTGGCGGAACCCCCACGTAACGAGCTTCCCTTTATCACTATTCAACTTTTTTTATAGGGCCAGACTCTCCTGGCTCTTCTTTTTACTTCAGTGACCCTCCACCTTCGGGGGCATGACTAGATATAACCGTATTAATACTTGATTGCCTTAAGAAAGCGAGTCCGGAAAAAAAGCATCAACGGGAAACCCTCTTTTTATAGAAATACTTTGGTGGACGGAAACGAGGGTGAAAGGTAGTCGAGCAAGACCAACTCGAAGCAGAAATGGGTAGAGGTGGTCGGTGAGCATATATGCATATCATGGGCGTAAATCGGTTAACGATTGCTTTATTTTTTGAAGCTCAGAAGTGAAATCTTCGTAGTTGAGTCAAGGCGGTAATAAACACAGAGTAATTGAAAATGGTAGAAACTGTTTCACAGGGGCTTACTATTCTTGACACCCCCCTCTACACCTCCCATAAGCGGAACCTTTCCATAAAACCTCTGAAGAAGAACAACAATTGCAATTTAATACCATTTTTATATATTTTTTTCGTCTATAAAAGAATGGAAATTACTATTCCAGATCTACACCCTGACCGGTATGGTGACACCCTGACAAATTTCAATGTATTCAGCTGCCAAAACAATATAGGAAGCGAAAAGCCATTTGATCAAAACCTCGAAAAAACGGCTAGAAGTACAGACATGGTGAATAAAAAATAGTATAAGAAGTGATGCAATGATCGAGACAACGGTAAACCCTAAAGATGAGATGTTGTAGTGCGACACTAATAGAGTGAAGATGTTGGCGATGAGTTAGAAGAGGAACACAAAGCAAAGATAAAGTTATTAGTATGTTTGTACTCACCGTGCACCGTGCACTCTGCATTAACCAAGCGATCAAACCACCTGGAACAGACACCAACGTCTTCAAATGGATAAGTCGACATGCATTGTAGGTCTGTCGCGTTAACTCTATAGCGAACACAATATTGCAGTTCTAAGTTAAAACATGACAGAAATGTTTTTCGAGCTAAGTACCTACCTAAGTAGAGCTCAACATGCCGCGTCTTTTGAATTAGGTTAAAATCATCCTAATTCCATCAGAAAGCAACAAACAAAATGTATACCCAATCTGCATTATGGCAATTTGGGCCACCTCCAGGAAACTCCAGGAATATAATGTTTGGACCGGTTGTCCCCGACTTCCCTCCGGATTTGAGCGAGATTTGACCGCTTGAACTCGAGATAATTATGCTCAGTGGTTTTTACATTAGCACATGAGTACAGAGAAATATTGATTTTCGAGCGATAGATTTCACCATCGCCATAGTCCCACCGACAGTCTAACAGAGCGTTCCCTGAAAATTACATCAAAATCGGTTGAAAACTGTAAAAGTTTGGCGTGATCCGGCATCGGCGGGCACACGACAGACAAGAAACGAAAGTTGTTAAGAAAAGTCTAAAATGTAAAATGCGAGTGGGACTTTCAATTTTGTGAGAAAAAATTGTCCTATTTACGAAAGTGAACACAAAGCTTCACCTCGAAAGCAATAATAACCTTCTTCAAAAAATAATTTATTGGGTATAATTAAGTGAATTTTGAATTTTTGAATCCTCGAAAATACAGGGAGCGTATACTCCAACTCTTTTCGTCTTCCTTGGTCATGACATTCAGATTATGACGATTGCAACTTGATTGTTGATTGTACACTAACATTGTCCCATTTAAAGGGGATTTTATTGATAATTTTGTCAAGAAACATCCACTAATGGAAGTGGCATCTCTCTGTTACAGGTGGCTTATCAGCAATGGATCTGCAGCGATAGGTTTAGCTACTGGCATAAAGGACGAAGATACAAACCCTGCAGGTCGTACTGCCGGAGGGTTGAGCAAACTTGCCCTTTCTTCTTGCCGTTAGATAAGGGTCCAGCACACTACGCTGGCGAGCCTACCTTCCTGTGCCTAGGTGAGTTCAAATACCGTTTTAAGAAAAAACTTATGGATTCAGAATTGGGATAGCTCGAGATGCAATAAAAAATGGCTTATTACAGGCCAAAATTTTGGATTTTATGGCAACGTTTCTACAAGGAACTGTTGATATATATAAGCTTGTCTTGCCTGTTAGCAGTTGATCTTTATAGTTTGTTTGGAGTATTAAATGAAACATTTATGAGGATCGTTTTCTTTAAATGATAATGTGGTAATATTATGGAACCCAAACTTGTTATAAGTCTAACTTGTACGAAGAACCACATTACCAAGAGACAGCCTCATCAATGAAAAGCTAGAAGAGGGTGATAGCTCCCCTAAAACCTCAATAGAGCAAAATCAGTAGTGATCGGAATCGTATGTAAGTAAAGTAGACAATCATTTCATACTAGGGCTTTCCGCCGGAGTGTGGTAGGAGTCACGGACCGTATCAGCTCCCCTCTAGAAGGAAAATTAAGATTGTGTCTCATGATTTCGCTTGAAGCTACTCATTGCTGCAAGCGAACCCCTTCAGTGGCGAGGGGTTCGCCTTGCGGAAGCGTGACAACCGCTTGGACGAGAAAGCCTTACCTTTACAGTCACCCCTCCAAGTACTCACCAGTACTCGCCGTTGATTAACTTCTCTGATCGTATGAGAAACGATGGGACCGCATGTATTTCAGAGCTAGTTGAAATACAGGAGTTCTCCAACCAGTAGGGAGACCAACGGCCTCCATCCTTACAGACTCATGTTGTTGGATCCATGGTGAGAGGCCATAAAGCTATTTCTCAGTCGGTGGCAAACTCTATTCGCCAAAATGGTGTAAAGTGCAATAGATGAGCACATATAAAATATATTCTTCTATGGAAAGAGCCGCTGATGTAATGAGTAAGTGAGGATGGTTTATAGGATGGCCATGGCTCCCCCCTATGGAGCATTCAAATTCACAACAGTAAGGAGAATTCTCAATGTTCGCAGGGGTTCACTCACGGAAGATAACCCACGGATGCCTGTTGTTTCTTTCTATAAGTTTATAGTTAGTGACACGCTCAGTGGTAGATGATGCTGTATGTTAGGTCCGTACTTTAGGAATCACCAAAGACAATGTCCAGATGGGCCGTTCCCCTTCAAGAGAATTCTGACTATAACGCAGAGCTCTCATCAATGAGGCTGAGAGATACTGAATTCATGGTCCTCAGCTTCTGCCTCTCATAAAACCACACGATCAATCAACACTACCATGTTCTTAGTAGTTGTTTTAACTTTCACGAGTTTGCTTGATTCCACTAAAAGTTACGAAACCTTGCCTTTTGATTTTTTTCAAAAACTGTTTTCAAATGGGACAAAGGACTCCAAATAAAGAGCATTCCCCCTAGGCTACTCGTTATCACTATCTAACCAACGACTATGAAGCTATAATGGAAAAGGATAGGTCCCCCGTCCCGATTCTTGAAATTGCTACCCGGAGCATAACCATGACGCCATCAGTGTCAGGGATATCCTCTATGTGTTGCAGGCATTAATCGCCTCGACTCTTAGAAGGGGCAATGATACCATTCCGTCACCTTCCATACTACATGTGGATCTTGGTAGCAATCCACTCACCCCCTAATACTGAATGTTCAGCAGCCCCTTCCACTCGCACCAACCCCATAGGTTAAACGCCATTTGCAACAGAATGTTGTCTCTGATATTGCCCCCGATTCTCTGATTTGGAGCATCCCCCCCCCCCTCACTCTTTTTTAAAGGCCAGGGTGTGAGATATGGATAGTTCCTCCTTCCCAGTTCATGAAACTGCTATTCCCGAAGATAACCCTGTCACCTTCTACAGTCAGGGATATCCAGCCCAGGAGTGTTATGGATATTTTCAGAACTAAATTCTAGAGGTAGTTCTCCCTTCCCGATTCAGGAAATTGTTACCCAGAGCACAACCAGACGCCTTCTACCGTCTGGGATGCCCACTGGGTATTGCAGACTCCATTTGACATTCCTCTGGAGTGTCCTCTAGGCAGTCCACTGAACTACTTGTCCAAATAACCTCAGCCGCTCTGATTAAAATTCCTTCTCAAAAATGCCCAAATTCTCTTGGTCTGAATACACCACTAGTAGTGTAATCATCCACATAACATGGATAAAACCGTAAGTGCTGAAGATTCGCTCAATTGATAAGTCACACCCTCTTTTGCAGACCCAAATATTGAAGAGACAGGAGATCAACTGGATCAGTCGTCCTACGGCCTGGAAAGCTGCTGCTATGAGAAATGCGAGTCCGGGAGCTGCCAGATCCGCGACAGCGGCTGCGGCGAAGAGGACGGCGACCTCACCGGTGGCGGTGATCAACGTTCCAGCAACTATGGCGACCGACCCGTCATTTCCAACTCCGCTCTTCTCTTACTCGCGATACTCCTTGTTAACAGGACTAGACTTCCCATATAGCACTAACTCATCTGATAAAAAGCTCAGTTTTTTGATGCCACATTCATTTTTCATTCATGAAAAACAAACAAAACTGAAAAACCCCACAAAAAAATACCACCATGGGAAATGCGACAATTTTTTTCGTCCTCTACGTCAAAAAATTCGCATTGTTTTCCTCAATCATATTCGAAAATTTGTAGCCCTTACATATTTACATTTTTGAGGAAAAAACGTCGTATTTCATTTTTTAACAGTGTACAAGATACTCACACTTCTCTGTGGCCTTGCGAATTGTACAAGTGCAATGACAACATTTATTTGCTGGGCAAATAAAGTTGTTGCGTGAAAATAATGTACTTTTCCTAATTTGATGTAGGTAAACTATAATGATGTTATCTTCAAAGTTAAGAGTTTTTAACTTTTCAATTAAATCGTAACCTGTTGTTGTTACTTTGTAAGCAGACCGTCTTTCGTATCATCATGAAGAAAAATGTAATGTGAGCAAATTTTGTGAAGTGCTAAAGTGATAACTTTTTCAAGAAAATAATAAAGAAAATTACTATAATGAAATCCAAAAGAAAATGGAAGAAAAAAAAAGTTTTCGGGATTTAGTGCATTTTGAAGTGGACACGAACTTCGTTTAATGTGAAAGTCCATTGGTGCCTGAGTGAAGGTTTTATGCCTTGGAAAGTGAATTGTGAAAAAAAAAAATTGTGTGCATCATCTTTAATGCGGTGATAAAAAAAAACTGTTAAATATGGAATAAATAAGACTATTTATTAAGAATTTTTAATATGAGCAGAACATTTGTTAACCTCGAAAATTAGATGACAGAAATTGGTGTGTGTGTTCAAATATTATGTTTTAGTTCTTAATCAAAAAGAATTAGTTTATGTATTGTCCAACCCGACACTGCAAGCAAATTTTTGTGGCGAACGAAAATGAAGGAATCTTCAGAAAAAAAAAATGAAAGCATCCTTTCTCTACTACCAGGGAACTTTGCTTTATGGCGCGGCACAAAAACATTTGCGAAGTAGTTTATTATAATCACTAGCGTTTCGTTAGATCGCCTAATAATGGGACACCAAAAAAAATAAATAAAATGTAGGGGCTGGGACGAAGGGTTTCGGGTATCTTAACCATTTTTACCCAGCATTTTCCTAGAAAATGAAAAAAAGAGTAAAAATAAAAGAATAAATATCGATACCTAATAATTATGTCGGGGAGAATTATGAAAAACACTTTCTAACGGTAAAAGTTGAAAAAAAATGAATCATTCCTAACATAATTTTTGATGATGAATCGGTTGAAAACCCCAGCCTCCTGGCTCGGTTCCTGCTCTGAAATTTGTGAAATAAGCAGACGAGTTTAGGTACAAATTAGGACTGACATTATACAAAATAAGTTCCTTCATGATTAAACTTTTAAAAAACCGTGTTAATGAATTTTAGGCACCTCCAAGCTCCGTATAATTAAGTGAAAATTTCGTTTCAATCTCGATTCAATTTTTTTTTTCTAAACCTAAGCAGGCCTAAGCTGTTCATAATTGGGTCAATGTAGAGATCTCACTTTATAACTGTAAATAACAGAATATTTAAACAAAAAAGCGAGTTTACCTCGAGGATAAATGTTAACGTTTCCACTTGAATTTGAAACACATTTTTTGCAGCTGACGTTTGAAAAGTCTCAGTGAAATTCACGAGCAATGAATTGTTTCAATTTTACCTCCCGTTAACTAAAAAGAAATAGCTGTTCATGAGATGTAAATTGCTATAGTTACCGTACAAGACCAACAGTTCATTAATTAGGTGTATAAATAATTGGATTCTTGTGAATGAGTGTTGAACGAAAATTTAAAAAAAAAAAGATGTTTTTGATAATTCAGATCAATCTTATTCACAATTTAGAAGTTGAAATTAAATTTAAAATGTCATCAACACAACTTTTTTCATGATTATTACATGAATGAAACGATAAAATTAACTTCCATGTCGATCACCATCATTTGATTTCAAGTATTTAATTCTTTGAATTTGCAGTTGAAAAAGGAAACTATTTTTAGAATGAGAGCAAGCTCAACGGTTTACCATAAACCTGCCGATACAAGTTATACGACATTGTTATAAAAATAAATAAATAAACAGAAAAAATTAACTCTCTGAAATATCGCCTCCTACATTTTATCTCATGCCATTATTATTCTTAATGATTCGAATCCACTACAAGGGGAGGGTTGGAAAATTCATGTTACTGGTAATACTAAATTCTCTATTTTTTCAAAATTGTTCAACAACATTTCAAGTAACGAATGATGTTCAGGCTTGTAAATTTCATCTTCCACTCGTTCATGTTTCTTTTCATAGGTATTTCGGACCATGTTTCCAAAAAGGCCTAAACAGTTGAATTGAACACGCTCAAAATATTCGCTTCCCATCTTGACATTAAATACTCATTTGATTTACTTACATTATAAACATTTTCCCTTGAAAGTTCACCATTTCAAGCATTTTAACATCTCGTGAACGCTATCTGAACCCTACCGTGGCATTATGAACGCTGAGTTGATTTATTTCTCTAATAAATCCTTAATAATGAAATTTTGCGTAAATATAATTTTTTTTTTTTTTTGGTGAATTATCAAAAATCAACTGATTTCAGGATTTAATAATAGAAACGACAATATTATTACTAAAGTAATTTTTAAAAAGGAGCTGTCCAATGCGAATTTAAAAAGATAATAGTCCAATTTCGGTTGCCCCAATTAGTTTGTGCACTGAATAGAATCGTTAGGAACAAGGAAATTGTTTTTAAAAAAATTAAACTTAAAAAAAAATCTTTAAGAAATTGAACAACCCTGAAATATTCGTCAAGATACCCTGTAGTGATTGTTTTTATAAAAAATAAAAAAAATAATAACTCGATAAATACAGTGTAAATCAAAACGATGATGTTAGAGAAGCAATTGTGTAATGGTTAGAATTAAGGGGATTATGCAGCAAATAATCTTTCATACATAGACTCTTTCATTACAGAATTCAAGATTCATTAGAATATTTACAGATGTTGTAATTAGTACAGAGGTAAAAGTAAATACATTCGCTAAATTCCTGTGCAAATTTGTATAGCATTCATTATACAATGTGCTGTAATTTGTAAAGCATAGGTTTACATTATTGAACTATTTCCAAAGATGAAGGAACTGTTTAAATAAAAATAGCGTTTTTAAGTTTGGATTTTTTGTTTCCAAGTTTTCAACGAACCTTGAAGAGGTTTTCATGTTGTGTGAACAGTGATGTTTTTTGACGGATTTTGAAAGAACACCAAACAAAACTTTTCAAAGTTGGGAGGAAACTGAAATGGTTGTCTCTTTTTATGTGTAAATTAAAACACCGATGTTACTAGGGAACGAAATCAAAAAATTTATAACAAGAAAACTGTCACGAAGAATGCGGCTTTGACATAAGAGCCTACAATAAACGCCGGCCGTGTTCGCATCAAGCGCTTTCAAATTTGATTCATGATGAACAATTGAAATCAAAAGTTTTGCATTTTGTTGAACTGAGGCTTAGAGCTATCGGAAGAAACCTTGCGTCAATTTGACTTGTCAAAGGAATGAAAATTCACCTCAAATTGTTCATTGTGTTGGTTCAGAGATCCAATGTCCTTAAATTCTCACTGCGCAAAAACTTTTAAAATATTTGAATTCGATAAAAACGCTACGCTTTGTCACGGTTATTCGAGCTGTCACAAAAACACTGAATGAGCGAGGGATATTACAGTAATTGCGTCCGTAATATTTAATTTGTTTGGTTTAAGTACATTATTTGTAATTGTGTTATAATTTATCACCTGTATTAATCGGAAAAAAATGTAAATTTTAGAATGATGATGTGAATGAAAAGGGCCTTATAACAATGTTGTACTACGATAGACAAGAAAACTTATAACTGTTTTTAATTTTAAGGCAGGCGCAATACCACTGAGTTAAATGGATGAATTTTACAACCACCCCTAACAAATCTATAGGTTTTCATTTCTTTAATTTAATTTTTGACAAAAACTCCAATAAGGATGTTACTTACTTTTAAAGCATCTACCTACTCATGAACAATGATTTTTTGGTAGTGGCGGTAGATAAAGTGTAATCTCGATAGATACAAAAAAACAAGGGACATTGTAAGAATCTCTAAATACTTAAGCGAATATTGGATATATTTTCAAGCCTAATTATATTCAAAATTTAACTAATTTACAACGAATGCGGTTCCGAAAAGAAACAAAAAAAAATATTGATATAGAAGACCATTCAGACAAAGTGTTATAGACCTACTTAAATAATAGAGAAAAAAAGCACAAAACTTGTATATTATGCAATTGCGATTTGGTACGTCATTGAGTGCAAAAATTTCTTTGCCGCTCTTTCCAACGTTCCGTTTTTTACAAAAAATTTTTAGACGTGAAGTTTTTGCATTGCAATGATGATGCTAGATACATTCTGTTATTAGGTTCAGCCCGTTTAAATTGTTCCATATTGGTTAGATTTAAAGAGAAAAAAAAATTAAAAAAAAAAAAAAAAAAAAAAATACCTTGTGAACAAAAAAAAAGAATGAACAATAAAAATTAAAAAAAAAACATTAAAACCGTAGAATGTATGTGGATTTTGTAGAGAAACGTTCGGGGGATGAATTTTAATTTTAATTTTTTATTAATTTCTTACAGTGTAAAAAGTTAGCCCATTATGATAAAAATATAATATTGTGGTGGCAAAGGTCCATTAAAAAAAAAAAAATTAAAAATTAAAAAAAAAGAGAAAATAATAATAATACCCATTTTACGTGCATTGTACATAAACCAGGGGTTTATATAGAATGGGGCGAATTTTGATTTCAGTTTTTAAGAAAAAAAAACTTGGGTAAGCAAAGTGAATTTAGAGGAAATACATTTTGTTTCACGCAGGGGTTAAACCCTTTTTATCGATCACTAGCTCAATGAGGTGTAAGAATGAACAATCATTTGAAGAAAAAAAAAAACAAGAAAATAAAACAAGCTGAAACACGCACAAATATGTTTCAATGGGTATGCATCATTCCATATTGATATTTATTACCTTTTTTAAATGTTTGAAAAAAAAAAAGTTAGTCAAAAATTGTTCTCAGTGGCTTAAATAGAGTTTGGGCCCTGCGTGAATATCTGCTTTTTAGAATTGCCAATGCATTTCATTGAAGGGGTTGGAGCTAAAATTTTATTTATAAAACTTATGTTACTTGTTGAACTATTTCAAAAAGTGAGATTACAAAGAAAAAAAAAAGATAATATGTTATTGTTGTTGCAAATTTATTGTTAATCATAAGAACTAAGTAAACTTGGATTTCTATATTCGGCTGTATTTCCTCAATACGTTTGGATAGGCACCTAATTGAAAACCAGTTTTGATAATACAAAAATAAAACGCTGGAATGAAATTTATTTTTACGAAACCTCATTTTGAGCAAGTTGAAAAAATCAAAAATAGATTTTTTTAATTTTCATTGAGGGAATATGGTTAGAATTTTTACTAACCTGATATTGTTTGCATTAGTTTCCATTTCATAATGTTAAATTGGCACATATATATCCTCGTACGCATAGATATGTATTTAACATCGATGAATAGAAAATTACGGCATATAATCTCAGGTTAATTATTTGAAAATAAATTGATTATTAGATAAATATATAAATATATATTCCCTAGAGACCTGTTTTTTTGTAAACAAAACACTACCGGGTTGATAAAACATTGTGTATAAACTATAAAATGCAACTTGAGAGTTGCAGTGGTTAACGCTCGCTGTGTACATAATATTCATATAAACAGATTGGAATAAAATAATATGCGAACTAGAAATGTGTTTTTTATGGAATTACTGTATAGATGCAACATGCAGAAAAAAAAATTAATTAAAACGTTACTTCTGAATGAGATGTTAGGAGAGATCGAATTTTCTGAGAAGCATGGCAATCAGGAGAGGCTCGTGTTAGGAGTATATGAGCATGTGTACCCTCAGCCAATAAACCGAAAAGATAAAAACTTTTAAAAGTTTGAATTAACGCAGGGAAATAGGCCATCCCTTGTTTCTGTCGAATCAATATGTTCTCCGAGGTCAACACTGATGACGTTGAATTTCCTTTAAATTGAAGCGAGCCTTTGAAATTGTCCAATCAGAGAGCTTGAAAAACACCGGATAGAGCAAAGTGTTTTATGTGCTAACCGCTAAGAGAACTTCTTTTCATTTTGGTTATCAGTGTCTTTCATCATTCAGCCACTTAGCTTGCCATTATTTCTGTTGTTTGTTTGATGTAGGCGATTTTGGTTTATTATTCAATAATAGGTAAACCATTGTAATCGCTCTCGAAAAAAAAATGTTCAACCCCCTGAAAATTTCATGGTTTACATTTCAAAGGGTGTAGAATCCGAATCCGCAATAAACATTTTTCCGTCCGTCCGCCGTAAGTACGATTTCTCCCAAACGGCTGAAGCAAAAAAGCTGAAATTTTCAGGAAAAATCCATGTTGGTCCGGCGGCGCCCCAATTCTTGAGCCAGCTCTCTCACTTAATTTAAAGTGCCCTTTAAGGGTTGTGAAAGTTTTGTAAAATCCCTAAAAACCTCAAAAAAAGTAAAGGCGGCCTAAATTTGGACTTTTGGTTTATTATTCAATGATGAACCATTGTAATCGCTCTTGAAAAAAAAATCCCAACCCTCCCTGAAAATTCCATGGTTTACGTTTCAAAGGGTGTAGAATCCGAATCTGCAATAAAAATGTTTCCGTTTGTCCGCAGAACACACGATTTCTCCCAAACGGCTGAAGCAAAAAAGCTGAAATTTTCAGGAAAAATCCATGTTGGTCCGGCGACGCCCCAATTCTTGAGCCAGCTCTCTCACTTAATCTAAAGTGCCCTTTAAGGGTTGTCAAAGTTTTGTAAAATCCCTAAAAGCCTCAAAAAAAAGTCAAAGCGGCCTAAATTTGGACTTTTTGAAGAACTTTCCACGAGGAATCGAATGAGCCCCTCCCCAGGTCCGTAGGTCAAACACCTGTGGTATAGCATACCCGATGTACGACCCGATTTATGGTGCCAACATTTGCATCCCCATAACTACATCACTAGGTTACTGCAAACAAAACACAACATTTTTTTTTTTTTTTTTTAATCGCAGTAATCTAGTGATGTAGTGAATGGGGATACTGGAGTGAACTCCTAAAAGGGTTTATAGCCGATACACGGGTTGAAGCATTCCGATATGCAGCTCCGTCTTACGAAATTTTAAATTTTCAAATAGAATATTTTTCCATTGTAATCGCTCTTGAAAATCACTGGGGTTTATTATTCAATGATTCATGATTTGAATTTCTACTAAGCTTTGGAGTGTGCGTGTTTTACAGATGATGGAGCGATTATTGAATTTCAGGAGGCACACAAATATGATCAACTGGTCAATCCAAATAGGTATTTTGGTTGAGAACCGATTTAAGTGCTCTATGCATATCTCCTGAAATTCAATAATCGCTCTATCACCTGTGAAACACGCACACTCCAAAGCTTTGTGAATAAATCATGAATCATTGAATTTGCAGCGTTTTTTCAGTTGTTTTCTACTTCTGTGTGTTTGAAGTCATTCGTGAATATTAAGGCCTGTTTACACCAAAACAGCATTAATTTCGAACATCATCTCAAACAATCGTGAGAAAGACGCTTGGGTGGTGTGAACTGTCACTCACATCAAACTGACTTGGGGAACCCTGTTCGCAAACGTTCTTGAACGTTTGAGAGTGTTCCACCACTTACCAGTAAACCTAGTGGATCTATAGCACTGTGAAATAACTGAAAAGTCATCAAAGAGATTCGTGTTTGTTGTCCATCCAGGGTATCACCGAGAAAATTGATAACTGGTTTTCCTGGTTTTTTAAATTGAGTGGGACAACGAGAAACAGATAAGTTGAAATTTGTATGGGGCTAAGAAGAGAACAGCGTGGTGATCTCTACGCACCCACAGTTTCAGGGGAGGAGCCTTTACTGATGACAATACTACATGGACATATTCCAGGCACGAAGATTTTAGATGAGAGAGGCTGCATCCGGTTTCTATTAAGCTATTGGTCATTACGTTTTCCAGAAATCTGGATAATCAGTTCAAGTCTTGGAGTATAAATAAGATTATGGCTATTGCTCTGAATTCAACATACAAGGCGTACGTCCCACTACAGCGGAGCTCGGTTTGCAGTGAACTTGCCCCACTATGCTTGTTTGAAACTCAAATGACAAAGCAGTTTATTCTAATTCAGGTTTTAATGTGTAATATTATCTGGTTTTATCATACACACCATCATGTCTAACTGTAATACAAGTAGAATGGCAAAGAGAAGCTTGATAAAGAATCTAACGAGAAGTAGCAACAAATGACGCAGAATAGGCGTGGATCTGTTCGTCAGTGGAGCACGAGTGGAGCAAGTCCCTCAATATAAGTACCTCGGAGCACTTGTGAACCAGCACAATGACCCGAAAAAGGAAGTTAGGGCTAGATTGAGATGGCACGGACGACTTTTTTTCAAATGAAGAATTTTTTTGTGCGTTCCTCGTTGAGTCTGGCCCTAAGGATGCGCATGGTCAGGTGCTACATCTTATCAGTCGTGCTGTATGGGTGTGAAAGCTGGACGCTTGACTCTAGCATCGAGAGGACGTATGTAGGACATTTATAGACGTATGTTGCTCATCTCTTGGGTTCTGCGGGCGACCAATGTTGAGGTGCTCCGACGTATGGAAAAGGAGAAGGAGCTTCTTCTTACCGTCAAAGAGAGGAAAGTGCGGTACCTCCGGCACGTGATGAGGGGTGCTTGTTACGAGCTACTGAAGCTCATCATCGAAGGCAAGATTTGTGGGAGGCGTTCGATCGGGAGGAGGCAGAATTCGTGGCTGAAGGACCTCAGGCGCTGGTTTTCTTGCTCTTCGGTGGAAGTCTTCCGTGCAACAACCAGCAAAGAAGAGCTTGCCGTTTGGATCGCTAACCTCCGCGTGGAGACGGCGAGTTGAGAAAAAGAAGCAACAAATGAGGATTCCAATGAGTTTAGGTACGAATGCCACAGGCCTAAACCTCCCTCAACTGCGCTCAACTATCTTCAGACGTCCCTAATCATATTTAACCATTTAATACTTAATAAATCCAAAAAGACATTGCTGTCTTAGAACCCACCCCAGTAGAAGTGGGAGAGTTGAAAGGTACTATTAATATAGTTGTTCGTTATTGAATGGGTTCATGCATTTACAAATTGCTAAGTTAAACCTACAGGTAGAATGCAATGTATATTCAATAACAACTGTACAAATTGAATGTCTTACCTTTTGAAACGCGGAAAAAATCTCAATTTTCCAAATGCAAGATTTTAATGATTCGAAGCACGTTTCTGTAAGCTAACATCCTGTAGAATCAAGATATAATTATGGTTTTTCGCTGAAAAATTGCGCGAACCTATTTTTACCCGTTCAAAGTTGAAATAGCATAGCTACTTAATTGAAAGCAACCCATCGCAATCAATCGTAAATTAACACAAACAATAGCCTTTCGGCCCTTCGATAATCCTGACTTTGGCTGGACAGCTTAGGAATGCCGTAGACGCTGCTCACAAACGAACGTTTTCATTCATTAAATTCATTTTCATTTTTCATTTTTTTAAATTTATTTTTTGGTTTATATCTTAACAATCTTGTTTAAACTCTAACCCTTTTTATGAACTCGATTTAAACCCCAATATCTTACCAGTGTCCTACAACTGGATAACATGTTTGAGTCAACAAACATTTTACTAAAACTGAATTTGGTCAGAAACAACAAATTATCAACATTGCGACACCCACTGCTACGGCCTAATCAGATTGGGGTTGAAAATACACGGCGCACAAAGCAACCCCTTCTTCAAGACCGGGGGGTCGTGCGGGTCATTGCATATCCTTGCCCCTGACCAAGACAAAGCCCTCCTCCGTAGCTTTCCCTATTTTCAAACATGAGGTCTTTTTTAGTTACACAGGGTGTCCCAGGAGTTATGCACAACCCGACTCCGACGTGTTGTACAACTCATTTCTGAACAAAAATGCCACGTAGCAATTTTTTGCCAGAGGACTCGTTTCCGAGTTATTCGCCATTTTGATCTAATGTCATTAAAACTGCCATAACTCCCTCAATTTTGGAGATAGCTCAAATCGGATGACATCGTTGGAAAGAGCGTTAAATTTTCTATCTATTTGAAGTCAGAAAACATTTTTTACTGCATTGGAGATGTGCGATTGCTGCGCGAAATGGAAGATTTGTCAAAATCTTGAAATTGCAACTCATCACAATCAATTGTAAATGAACACGAACAATAGCCGTCTCTCTGCTCTTTGATTATCATGACTTTGGCCGGACAGCTTTGACCGGAACGGGTATATGCATCCGACAAAACTAACTTAAATCGTCATTTGAGAGGTCTAGCGATGTCTATTCAGCGAGAAAATTTACGTACCTATATCCGCCTCCAACCTTTTTTCGTTGAGACTTTTTGGAAAATCTCAATTTTAACAGAAAACACGTTTTTCTGCAGTTAAACGCCATTTCCTTAACTAAAAATATTTTTTTTAACCAAAACGACTACACCGTTGGAAAGCTGACATTTTGGCGCTCATTTTACCAGGCCAGCACAGTTCTGCGTCAAGCATTAATGGGGTTTCCGGGCGATATGAAAAACAGGTGATTTCAAGATTTTGACAAAACTGCCATTTAACGCTCTTTCCAACGGTATCATCAAATTTGAGCTATCTCCAAAATTGAGGGAGTTATGACAGTTTTAGTGACATAAAATCGAAAATACGAAAAAAAAATCTTAAATCGCGAATAACTCGGAAACGAGGCCTCTGGCAAAAAATTGCTATGATGCATTTTTGTTCGGAAATGAGTTGTACAACCCGCAGTAGTCGGATTGTGCATAACTCCTGGGACACCCTGTATACAGGGTGGCTCTTAATGAATGAAACCACCCTTTCTATTTCCGTTGATTGTGGAGAAATCAAAAAACTTGTCAAAGTAACCTCCCCTTATTTTTTTGCAAAAAATTTAACCATTGCATTTTTGCGCATCGCGCATGCGCGCAAATGCACGTTGCGCGCACCAACTTTGTTTATTCAAATGGAAACCCCCCCATTTTTCAATGATTAAATAGATCTGGATGGATCTGATCAATCCAAATAGGTGTTTTGGTTGAGAACCGATTTACGTGGTCTATGCATATCTCCTGAAATTCAATAATCGCTCTATCACCGGTGAAACACGCACACTCCGAAGCTTAGTAGAAATTCAAATCATGAATGCAACTCAAATGAATAAAATTGAATAATAAACACCACTGAAAGAATTTGCAGTGTGCGTGTCTCACAGGTGATAAAGCGATTATTGAATTTCAGGAGGCACACAAATATGATCAACTGATCAATCCAAATAGGTATTTTGGTTGAGAACAGATTTACGTGCTCTATGCATATCTCCTGAAATTCAATAATCGCTCTATCACCTGTGAAACACGCACACTCCGAAGCTTACCACAGATTCAAATCATGAACGCAAGCCAATTGAATAATAAACCCCAGTGGAAGAATACTTATTTACCCCAGTAATAATATTGAATAATATTTACCTATATATTATCAGCGTTTCATGCATATCAGAATGCTTCAACCCGTGTATCGGCTATAAACTACAAGTCTCCACATCGGCTATCACTCCGGTATCCCCATTCACTACAACTTGACGCTATCGGCATCACTAGGTTACAAACAAACAATAATAAACCAAAAAACGCAAATCTTGGCACCATAAATCGGGCCATACATCGAGAATGGTTTGACCTACGGACTTCGGGAGGGGCTCATTCGATTCCTTATGGTATGTTCTTCAAATAGGTACAAATTTAGGCCGCTTCGACTTGTTTTGAGGTTTTTAGGGATTTTACAAAACTTTGACAGCCCTTAAAGAGCACCTAAATTGAGTGAGAGAGAGAGAGCCAAGAATTGGGGCGTCGTCGGACCAAGATGGATTTTTCCTGAAAATTTCAGATCTTTTGCTCCAGCCGTTTGGGAGAAATCGTGCGGACGGGGTACGGCGGACGGACGGAAAAATTTGTATTGCAGATTCGGATTCTACACTCTTTGAAACGTAAACCATGAAATTTTCAAGGGGGGGGGGGGGGGGTTAGAATTTTTTTTTCCAGAGCGATTACAATGGTTTATTATTGAATAATAAACCAAAAATGAAAAATCACCTTATCCTGGCTCTTGATAATTTTTGTTTTAGTTAGATGAGTTTTTAGGCAGGTGGGTTAGTATCTAAATTATCTGGTCGAGACGATGTGATTTATTTTCCCTCACCCTTTCGCAACCCGGGCTTGGGACCGACTAAAGGCTGGACTCCACATGCCCGAGCCGCGACACGGCCGTGTGTACGTTACGGAGTAGGGAAGCCTCACATTTCCGAGTCAGGACCGAGCGCGGTCAGTTACGATTTGAAGCTCATGTCGTAATGTTGGCGAATTCTAAAAACAGTGAGTTAGGGATGGTAACCTTAGCGCAGGAAGAAGGGGACATAAATTGAGGCGAAATTTTCGCCGAAGAAAAATGTGGGTCCACGCTGCTTGGAAAAAAAGAAGCACGGAAAGGGAATTTGTTTCGCTACTGCCTTATCTAATATGCGATGAGGTGAAATTCTATGAATACTTCAGAATGTCAACTTACACCTTCAACAAACTGGAGCTGAAATAATTGTCCATATTCTTTCCTTGTTCCCGAATTACGATATTTTTTGGTGGACTGATCATACAACACGGGAAAATTGCGAACCTCCTCAATTAACTTTTCCAGGTCCATTGCTACCCGAGGCACGTCCGCGCAAAACTAAACACATGGACGTCACACTGTGAGGGCTCGGCTCGGGCATGTGGAGTCCAGCCTTAAGGCGGACTTAAAAATAAATCCTTTCTTCTCAATAATTTTTCTGATAAATACAACAGAAACAATAAATTCCTTCTCAGCCTTCAGAAAGTTCGGAGGTATAGAAAAGATTTTAAAAAAATTATAATAAAAAAATTATTGAGAATTGGGAATGGGGATTTATTTCTTCTGTTTGTATGAATACTGTACCCCTTAGGGTAGTTATACAATTAGGGATGGAACTACCACCGCCCTTTTCTACCAATTCACATTCTTCCCGAAATGGATGACGTTCCATTCTGCGACAAGTTATTATGTTGTACAGATGCTAACAATAGAAAACCGAAACACAAGAATAAAAGCACAAGCTATAAAAAAAGAGAATCTGATTAATGTTCATTTATTTGTACAAGAGAACGATACAGCTTCGACGAAACTACAAAGAAACCTTGTTTGCATATAAATATCAACGTCCAGAAAATAAAAGAATCCAAACAACAACAACATTCGTCATTTTCCCGCCAAACTTTCGCGCAATTTGATAACAAGTGATAAGAAGTGTAAAGACACTTCAGTCGATTTGTATTATGGTAATATTTTGATAAAACGTGATAGCTATTCAGTTATTAAGCTTTTGTGAGTGTTTTATCGACTCCGTTTTAATCAATTTAAACTGATTTTATGTACCGTATTTGATGTGATGCTGTAAGCCCAAACATCATCCACCCGTATACACTATGAGCGACGACACGCAGGAAGAAGGAAGAGGTAATTTTATTTTGTTATTGGTCTTCGTTTGGAATTTAGACTGCTCTATTTCTACAAATACATCCACAAAACTATGTAATATAGGTGATTAGGGTTTCTATGCGGTTTGATTAGATAATTTATGAGTTAGGATGCCTCTAAGTAGGTTTAGTAGGTAGGTAAGTTGCTAGTCATCTACTTCCCATCATTAATCGATCATGTTTTGTTCATGGCTCTGGAGTCTTCCTCAGTAAAGTTAGCTTTGAATTCGTAAGTTTGTGCAGTTCGGGAACCCAACGTGCGTTGGGTATTGAACAACTCTGCACCTTGCAGTAAGGTGCCATTTTTGTACGGGATTCGTTTTGCCACTCTTCAAGTTTAGTCTCTCTAACCGCATGTATCCAATGTCGTGTTGAATATTATGAATGTTCTTATCGGAACGTAATCGTTGATCTGTTTACATACTTACTGTATATTCCATGTTTTCAGGGCGTTCGAAAAGAGTGTCGACATCCAAGCAAAAGAAACGTGACCTTCTCGAAAAGCTGCGCTCTGGTAGAAATAAATATGAAGTTGGAGAGTTGGATAATGTGTACGACGAAGTGGATGAACGAGAGTACACGAAGAAGGTTCTGGAGCGGCAGGATGATGATTGGATTGTAGATGATGGTAAGTCTATATGTTATCGTTTTCCAAATTTTAATTCGAGAACAGAGATTGAGCTCTGCTATTTGGAACAGTACTCCTAATTTTAACTTCATCGTGCTGTTCATTGATGCATCTGGTGTTCCCACTCCTTTAGTAACTTTATTGATGGTGACTCTCCAGAACTCAGCTGAAGTGGGATAGCACTGACCCATTTCTGAGCAAGAAACACCACGAATTGTTTAGTGTCTATTGATCGGATGGGTTGATGGCTTTATGGGGAATTTCGTTGCTGTTTGAATTCTTGATCATTTACACCATGTCACCACTCATGGACCATTCAGAATTACCTCTTCCTTGCTATATATGGATGAGCAGGGAGTTCTTGGAGAGCTCAGACAAAGTTCTTGTGAGAGTTGAATTTCAGCTTTGGTTCATTCCAGCATAGGGCTGTAAAATGAACGTGAACTATGTACATCCTACTTAGTTCTTTCTGAAATAAAAGCTTTGTTACTAATGAGCAAATTGTAGTAGCTACAGTTGGTAGAACAAACAATGCATCTACAAGGATGGTCTATTACATCCTTTCAAAAAAATCTTTATCGACACCTCAGACCCTTCCGTTCATTGAGGGTTGGGCGTGTGATCTGAGGCCTTAAGTAACATCATTCCAACGGTAAACCACTTTTTGCTTATCGGAATGTCTATAGGTCTCCGTAGAACTACCCATGAGTCTCTCACTTGCATTTTTCCGGTTCATAAAAATGTACTATTGCGCTTCTAATCTCCTGCCAGCTTAACGATTCAAGAGCACGTGTGAGCGGAGGAGAAGGAAGGATGATTGTCCTTTGTGACACGTTAGCGAGCGGCACAATCATTTCCTTCAATCCGGTCAACCTTAAGCACAATCCCGAAATATTTCATTCAAATCTGATTAAAACTTAGTACAGCTTTGACATGGATTGACAGTCAAGCAGGGTTCACATCCATCCGGCAGGTCTGGAAATACGGATTGGGGAAGCTAGTAAAAAGCAGTGGAGGGGATGGAGGGGAATCGGCCGCGCACGAGCTAACAACTCGTTTCCCACGCTTCCTCCCACAGCTGTTTCAGTTCCTGACGCCATTCCGTATGCGCAGTAGTGAACTGCGCAGATGTGGAACGAAAAATATTAGTAAAACCTGATGCGTACAGTTTGCTTCTCAAGTGCCTGTCCCGAAAAAATATTCCCCTTCCCCAGCCAATCAGCTGCTTGAAAGAACTTTCCAGATAGCTTTCCGGATGGATCTGAACCTTGCTTCAGGGAGCCTAAAATGTTCCAGCAAGCTTTGAAACGCAAAAAGCAAATGTAACATAAACCCTCCTAACCTGGCATAAAAAGTTTGGCTTGAGTCCATTTTGAAAACTCTCAGCTTCACGAAATCATCACAGAGCACCTACAGACTTGGAACCAACCAATGGTTCACAGATTGTTCTTACTTCTATAGATCTTAAAGCCATACGTGGCGAATAACGATATTTTTGGGAAAGTGTGGGTGAAACCTTAATCCATACCACTTGATAATCGTGCGAAAGGTGGAAACAATCCAAGTACACACTTGAAATATTAGATTGATGGGATTTTAGTATCTACTAATTCAAAACACTACAAGAAAACAGATGCCATGATATATTTTAATTGTAGTTACTCATGTTAAAGTTTTACTCTTTTTTTTACCAAAAGAGCGACTCTAGACTGAAATCTCTGTTATTACAGGGGGTTGTGGATACGTTGAAGATGGTCGGGAAATATTTGATGATGACTTGGATGAAGAATCTATTTCTAAATCCAAAGTTGTCAAGACAGGAAGGAAGCGCCCGAGGGATGTCTGCCCTGACGAAAAGAAAGGGAATGTACGGAAAATGATCATGAACATGCCTGCTAAGAAGAAAAAAGAGGTAAACACTATCCATAGTTTAATTTCAAAAAATGTTACAAAATAATGGGCTATTCAAGGCCTTGTTGGAAACGATTGAATTAAACGTTATTGGTTAATAATTTTCAGTAATGTGCCCACCTTTTGTAAGCGACTAAGAAACCCTGTTTTTTGTAAAACGCTAACATTGGTGTTAACCTGACGGTCAATGATCACTGCTTAACTGGGTCACTTTGCCTCATATTAGAGAGTATTTGGTAGCCACTAACGGGCCCTTAATGTCACCTAGACGGGCCAACTGTATGTGGCCTTGAGAGGACGTTAGAAACTGGATCGTCATTGTCACCCCTCTGCCGAATTAGACTCTGTAGATCCATAACCTTCCAGTTATGTAACATCACTACAGGTTTACAATTTGCTGGGTAGTTTTACTAAACAAAGGAGTTTCCTTTTACCAGCTGATGGATAAAACACATGATCAAGTAAATAATAAACTCCTTTTGAAGTACACCTTTCTGCTTTCTTTCTCTTGAGGTAAATACTTACCCAGGTTACTCCCCTCATTTCTCAGAGGGCCGAAAATCATACCTATTAATTCAAAAGATACAATAATCCTTGCATTAATACTTTGGAATTTCGACTTGGATATGTGGGGGCGTAACCAAAAAATTGGGTCACGTTTGTTGCACAGGAAAAGTGTTAGGCAAACTGCATGTCGACTGCTCCATTGCTATGGGAGTGTTACTCTGTCAGTTTTCATCTCAAGAAAATCGCTCACTACTTTTTGGAAAGAACCCAATGTACCTCAAAACATAATACTGTCAAACTCCCCTTCAATCTCTCCCTATCCAATGAAACACGTGAGCATACTAACAATCCCTCTTCTAAAAGAAGGTTGATATGCTTCTCCTCCAGCCAGCAAGCAGTTGGGACTTTTCAACCTCAGGAAGGGGCGAGAGGAATGGTAGGACTCAACATTCAGAAGACCTTGTTCGGAATTTTCCTGGTGAGGCACCTGCTTGTCAAGGCACTGCACATTGAGTTGAGCCTTCTAGCTGGTTTTACCAGCTAAGGAAGTTGGTACCTGAGTTTGTAACTCACATTTTGTGATATATTTAATCTTCCAGTAGATCCTTGGTGATG
Organism: Creontiades dilutus; assembly: GCA_031894815.1. Taxonomy (NCBI): domain Eukaryota; kingdom Metazoa; phylum Arthropoda; class Insecta; order Hemiptera; family Miridae; genus Creontiades; species Creontiades dilutus. Next base: position 1,328,548 of record JAVIWC010000323.1, read on the forward strand.
TAGTCTGTGCCCCTTAGCACCTGGGACAGGTCCCAAGGCTTCAGTTGGCTCAACCACTGCTACCACGAGTCTTACCTCATCAGGAGGGCTGGCTGATTGCACTTTGGCGGTACATACTGCCAGGTTGAAAGTAGCCTGGAGCTTCCCCCAATCTGTGGTACTATTTGGGGATGGGAGATTTCCATGTTACTGGACTGACCCTCCACTGTCCCTAGATGTCTAACCAGACAATAGGCCCAAGGGCAGAGTATTAGTGCCTGCTCTTGAACTACTTCACCTTTGCTTTGTGATGACAATCGCCCTTAAGCTCAGCTCAAACGTTGAGGCGGGTTTAGATGAAACGCGCCTACTCGCACATCTGCTCGCTTCTGATCTCTGGCATTGTGTAAACAAGACTCCTCACTCTGAGGTCACTCACCCTGAGGAGGCTCATGATGAGTTTTGTCTTGATGGGTTTGGTGCGTGAGTAGGTTTACTTGTTCTGAACCAACCTTTATAAGGATGTAGAGGAGGGAGGGCGCCGCTATGTAGGAGCACCTCAGTGACCAGAAGTGAGCTTTCTGTACACACCCAGCCAGAGGCGATAAAAGAAAAACACGAATAGAGGTAAACTGATGGTAAACATGGGGATCACTCAGGTATTGCACTTTCACTCCTCAGACAGGCGGAGCATCGCCTTTTGCAGCAGTGTCCTGAGTGTTTCTGTAAACTCAGACTTGATCTACTGGCCTTCTGAACCTTTAAATGTGTTTATATGCTTATCTGCTGTTATCGAATTTTCAGGCTGTCAAAATTGATGAAGATGATGTGCTGGGTGATATAATTGGGCAATTAGACGATTCGCCTATGACTAGTTCAGCTTCACCATCTCAGTCAAAGCCGAAGGAACTTTCTGCGAAGTATGTTTGCAACGTTTTTAGCTATAATTTTCTAAATGTGTAATGCATTGGTTTAATATTAACCTATCTGTAATGGTATAGCATTTAGAGTGTTATAACATCCTCCATGTTTATTCAGTCTTTCTCCACCCCTGCCTGCCTCAAACCTTCTTACCCTTGAACTCCCTCTACGCAGTTTATACGTGTTTCGAACCAATTCAGAACTGATTACCTCAACACTGTCATCCGAATTGTCCCAGCCTCAAAAATCCGTGGTGTGTTCAGGCCTATTCTGGACTAACAGTACAAACGAACCTTCCATTTCTTCGATTTTACCTTGCTCGTTTTTTCAGGGATTATTTGAAGTCTCTAGCATCAGCTAAACCTAAACCAAAGCTAATACCAAGATCACTAATATCTGATGTCCCGAGACCCATTGTGGAACCTATTGGAAAAGGACGATTAGATGCCCTTATTGAAAAATCTGTCCACGCCAGAACTGAATCGGATGACCTTGTCTTGAACGGGCAGATGAAACCTTTGAACGGCAACACATCGGCATCCATGGAAAATGATGAGGTATGTCGATTTGAATTTGTCAGAGTTCTCTCATCTCAATGCAGCCCTACACACCAAAAGAGTCTGTGTCCTGGCCATGAATGAGAGACTGAAAATACACTTTCTTTCCCAAAACACTACGGTGGACACGTTTTACTGAATATCTTTGACCTTGAATTTTAATGAATTCCAGACGTCAGAAGATTGTGTTGTCATCCCTGTCAAAATTAAAGAAGAACCCATAGATGTGGATAACTTTGATGAAGAATTCTCCGAAACGTTCGGCCAGGCATTTGACGACGTATGTTTTTTAATCTCCCTATTATGTATGTTTAATATACATTTCTGATAATGTAACTCACACTTGCTGATAATGCCGGGTTAGTATGGGTTGTTCTCGTTGGTTTGAAATGCCTTAGCAGTTGTAATCATTTTGGCATGTTCCATTTACCTTTCACATTCTATGCCCCAAAAGTTCCCTTGTTAAATTTATCAACTTGAAAAAATTGAAGAGCTTCATCAGTTTTCAAATAGCTTGTAGGCTCAATAACTGATACCTGTACGTTGGGGGTTGGCCAATTTTCGTATCATTCAAGCATGATGGTTTTCTTCCTAAGTGATAACTGATTAGTGCCATAGGACCACCAATCCAACCAGGCACGTTATTTGTCTGCTTGCGAATGAAGGAAATGGCAAATGTTATGTTTTGTTGCTATCATCTTCTTCTTCAACTGCGTTTAAGGATTTTTTCGAGGCTGCATTCGCTTTAGGCAACAAATACTGTTGGCTTCTCCAATGCAGGAACCTTGTAACGCCATAAAATCCTGACGCCTCAAAGCAAATATTAAACCTTACAATCTCAGAGGAAGAGTTTAAAATTTTCTCGATCTCTACTTTGATTTATTTCATTCCATCGTCTGAATTATAGCTAGAGCTTTCCACAAAGGTGCAATATGAAGGGTAAGGGATGATTGGAATCAATAAATCAATTGAAAGTGGTCAAAATACCAATGTAGAAAAACTGCTGATTTGGGAATCACGTTGCAGGTTCCGATTTTTCCATGTTGGGTGAGATTAGAACCGGCATTATCGGAGTATGGTCGCAAACTTTAGGTTTGTGTTGTACGAACGCATTAGTTCTTCTAACATATGTATGTTCGAAAGTCTTATTTTGATAGACCTCTTATTCGTAATTTATTTTCCTCATTGATTATCAAAAGGCGGACGTTATGATGGTTGAATCAATCAAACCTACTGCTCAAGTCAAAATTGAAAAAGATTTGGAGATCATCGACACACCTGCTGTAGAGACACCTCCCAAGTGAGTAAGACCAAAATGTTGATTGTTTTCAAAATTAGTTTATTTCATAGTAACTGCCTACCTTCTATTTATTTTACTGGTTTTGTTATTATTAATTCTTATTCGCCAATTTTTTTCAAGGATCGATACTGAAGACGTGAATGAGGACTGGGTTGTGCAAAACAATGAGAACGATGGTAATACAATGAATGTTCCTATAGACAAATCGCATCTTCCTCTTGATGGGGCTGGAGTAAGTGTCATATATTTGAAATACTAATGTAACTATAATGATAACGAAGTTTATTTTGGAATTTCACTCAAGTTAGGACCAAGAATCGTTGTGAATTTTCAGGTTTTCTCCACTTCGAGTAGATCATAACTCTCCATTTGTATGTAGGTAAATGGTTTGATTTTGGGTGCTACTCTCTGTATGCATTTATTCAAGCCTTCGAAGCTTCGATAAACATGATCAAATTCAAGGCCTCAGTATGGCATCATTTGTGCAAAACACCAATTTCTTTTTTCAGTTTATGTTACATAAATGACTGAAAATATCAAGATATGGTCAGCGTATTTGATCATGTTTAGTGCAAAATTGCAATTTAATGTACTGAAAAAAATCGTGGATACCCGTAACACAACTTCCTGAGAAAGAACTTCGTTCGTTCTGCATTTTCACTAGATCGATATGTTCAATTCATTTCATCAAAGCATGATAGGGATCCTGCTGAAGCAAACTAAGCTCCCACCATGTAATAAACGAATTAATTCTTCCTTTTTCGCCTTTTTAAGAACAATACCGAAACATAATCATTGAGAATGTAACTATTCAAAACTCTGTTGAATGCAATTATCATGGACAACTATCCATCTCCTGAAATGTGGACGAAAAACTACTGAGTTAATTTTTAAAAGGAGAAAAAGAAGTAATGGATTAGAGCATTGATGTTTTCTCCTGTTTTCAGGCATTGCAATTTTACTACTTGGATGCACACGAAGAAATCATGAGCCAACCAGGTGTCGTTTACCTATTTGGCAAAGTATATCATGCTGCCACTAGAAACCACGTCAGTTGTTGCATTGTTGTCAGAAACATACAGAGACAAATATTCCTCCTCCCACGAACGAAGGTTTGTAGAAATCAGAGCTAGAACGATATAAATGTAGTTGTCTTTAGTGTATCTTTGTATTGCTGCCTACATCACTAAATGTAGCATTTTCATTGAATTTCAAATTTTTTCAAATGGATCGCAACCTTTGACAAATGTGTCCAATCTTGGACCAACAACAAAAAACATCATCCACAAATGTATGCATAGCGCCATATTACGAAAATTCAGCATGACTGGTTATTCGTATTTTAACCCATTTTGGGGTTGATGCTGAAATTCCAAAACTATTTTCTGCTGACGAATTATGATGATTGATCATTACTTCATGAGAGATGTTGATGGCATGGTAGAGCGCATCCACTTCGGCCAGAAACAAAAGGTTTGTTTTGACAAGAGGTTCAGAACCGAACACGCCCCTTTTTGGCTGTTTTGACACGCCAGAACTAGTTATGAAAAATCTCGAACCCCTTGGTTCGCTGTTCGGACAAGGAGTCCAGAACCACTTAGAACTAGTTCAAGTGGTTCGAAGATTTTTGCCAGAACTTTTAGTCTGAAGGTTTGTTTTGACAAGAGGTTCAGAACTAGTTTAGAACCGAACACGCCCCTTTTTGGCTGTTTTGACACGTCAGAACTAGTTATGAAAAATCTCGAACCTCTTGGTTCGCTGTTTGGACAAGGAGTCCAGAACCACTTAGAACTAGTTCAAGTGGTTCGAAGATTTTTGCCAGCACTTTTAGTCCGAGACATGCGCAGTAGATTTATTGCGTTATCAACAGTTATCATATATTCCCTCCCAAATACGGCCTACCTACACCGTTGAAGTTGTCAAAACAAACTTTGTTCCAAGTGCAAATTCCGAGGTTTACAACAATGTCTAGTTCGTCATCAAGTTCGATTGATGAGGACCACACCGTCATCAGTGAACCTGACTTCAGCTCGTCTGATGAAGAAGTAGTGGAGTACGTACTTAATCAACGGCTGCGCCCGAAAACGGAGAATTACCTGGAAACCGTCGCTCAATACAACGAAGTGGAATTTATCGAGCATTTTAGAGTGAGTCGGCGTGTGTTGTTAGGAATCGTCGATCGGTACGAAAACTCCGACAGAAACAGTCAGAAAATTAAAAAAATTAGGTAGTCAAGTTGTTTTGATTTTTGTAGGAATATTATTATGTGTTATTGTTGCTGTTGCCTCTTTTTTTGGTCTCGATGTCTGACGGAACGATGCGGGAAGGGGACGTTCAGGTTTTTGGTTCCAAACTAGTTCGGAAAGCGTTCGGACAAGTAGAACGAATACCGAAAGTTCTCGGTGGTTCTATCCTCCCCCTGTAGGTTCTGGTTCTATCCCAAACTGGTTCGGAACCTCTTGTCAAAACAAACCTAAAGAATCGTTCACTCGATTCCGAGTTCGCAAGTTCAAATCTCTGCTCCCCCTACTCCAGACCCAGGACTGTGAGCCAATGGGAATCGACAGTATCGAGAGCTCGAGGATTACGCTATTCTCCTTAACAGCACGAATCGGAAAAGGTCCGTTGCCACGTCCCTAGTAGAGCCAAAGGAGACTTTACTTTTACTTTTCTCAATAAATGTTGATCCATTATCTCCATGAATGGCATAAGTACTGTAGAGGAACTCGCACCTTTCTTATTGGATTTGGGTTTCATAGACTTTGTATGCGACCATGTACAAAATATGGCTTCTTGGGCGCTTATAAAAAGCCTTCATGTACGCAAAAAAATACAGAATTTTTCGGAACACTCGATTTAAGCGCTGGACATTGTATGTGCCTTCATATCGTCATATGGCACTACATTGCCCAAATTTTGCATATCTGGAGATGTTAACCGACTCAATGTATCCCCTTTCAAATCTCAAAAGAAGAGAAAATGTTACAATTATGATACTATTGCAGAATACCACTTAGAAATATATTAATTGAAATCAATTGAATGTTCAAAGCTATAACACAAACATTTTGTGGAGGAGTGTCAGAGTAATTCGCACTTAAGGTCGCAGTAATTCGCTACATTACTGGGATTTGTTCCTCCCCATGTATCTCATGATTACGTAATTAGTTCCATTTTATGTGCCCACGAGAGCCTCTAATGAATTGATTTTGATTTCATTTTTAAAATATCCTTTCAGAAATTCAATTTAACCACTGGCAAACCCACAAACGAGGACGTTACCATGAGCGACGTATATGAAGAGTTCAGCAAAGTCATCGCTCCAAAATACAAAATCAACGAATTCAAATCCAAGAAAGTCTCGAAAAAGTATGCATTTGGCAAGGAGGACATTCCCCTCGAATCGGACTACTTGGAAGTTCGATATTCGGTATGTTTCTTCGTCTAAATTCAGTTCATGAATTGAAGATCACTGGGTAGTTTCCAATATTTCATGTGAAACTAACATGGAAATTGTATGGGAACCTTTATATTGTTTAATGATTGTTTATAAATTCCAGGCAGCTGCGCGAGCTCTCCCTTCTGAACTGCAGGGTCAAACCTTTTCTCGTGTCTTTGGTTGCAGGACGTCATTTCTCGAGATTCTGTTCATGGATCGAGGAATCAAAGGCCCCGGCTGGCTCGATATTATCAAACCCGTTCCTAACAACGCTCCTTGCAGTTGGTGTAAAATTGAGGTAGGTTTCTTAGAGGAATTTCAGTAGTAGGCGCCAACTATAATCATTCATTTAAAGTGGTTATTTAGTGGTGTAGAATTTGGTACATAATATTAATTGTTGTTTCACTAACGCCCTTCGTTGGTCAAAATAGTAGTCAACACTTGACATTCTGATTACAAAAATTAACTTCCCAGACCCTGATGATTCGGAGGTTAATGGATGATCATCGTTCAACCATAAAAGATAAATGATTAACTACAACTCCCCCAAACACACAAAGCATGTCCTATGGTTGTGGGGTATATCCTATGTATGCTACCCTTCGAAAATTCTTTGTATCATTTTCAAAATGAAGCAACAACAACATTTTTAGTATGTAATTAAATCTATAAACCATCTTAATCTCGGTGTCTTCTTTCTTGTGTAAACTATCTGTGACTATTCGTTAATTTAATTCATGTTGAAATGTGCAACAATTTTTATTGCAGGCCACTTGTCCTGTACCGATGCATATAGTTGTCTCGAAGGTGACTGATACCGTAGTACCTCCACTTGTCCTTATGACCATCGTTCCTCAAGCTGCGTACAATACGGAGAAGAAACAAACGGAAATCGTTGCGATTAGTTGTGTTGTCAACACAGCTTATCCCCTCGACAAACCTCCACCGACTAAACTTTTCAACCAGCATTTTTGTTGTAAGTCCTTATTAACTATGTTAGGTTTGACTGTACTATAATTTTAGTTGTCTTGAATAATCATATAATACATTACCACTTATTTTTTTCTAGTGCTGACTAAACCGTCTGATACTACGTGGCCATTTGACGTCAGAGAGGTGTCTCAAAACTTCAAAAAAACCACTGTTCAGAGAGTTGACTCTGAAAGAGCCCTCCTCAACTGCTTCCTAACCAAACTTTTCGTAATCGATGCTGACATAATTGTTGGACATGATTTGTCAGGCTACGGCATTGATTTGTTGATGACGCGACTTGCATACCGAAAAATCCCTAACTGGTCACGTCTTGGAAGATTAAGGCGAAGCAATATTCCTACGAATAAGGTAGGGTTAATTATGCAAACCCTGGCATTAGGTTGTAGTGAAAGGTTATTTCCAGGATAAAGAAATTTTGGGTTTTAATGGTTAGGATAAATCATCTTCAAACTGCTGTGACCAACATTGAGTTGTATTCGAACTAATCCTGGAGGTTTATGTCTTATCAAATATCAATCTCCCCCTATGAATAAGAAAAGTGTGGGACGTGAGAAGCATAAAGGGTTATCTCTTGCTGGAAGTTGGGAAGCCCTGGTTGGGCAATCCAAAATTCTTAGTTAAACAAACTAAGTCCTACTTTAATGTCTCCCAGATCCAATGCTTTTGAAATGGTTCGAAACAATCCAGTTTATTCAGACCATATCCGCCAAAGCGTGTTCACCCAGTTAATTCCTGAATTGACACCTCCATCCGATGTTTCATTACTAAAATTATTATTGAATTGAAATTGTAATTGTGCAATATTCTGCATTCCATCTACTTCTCCAATTTTGCAGGACTAATGTTGGTATCGTCTAACAATTTGAATAATGAAAGCATATCATAATAATGTGTTTGGATCTTTTTTAGTTCAAGTCACAACTTGAGAAACTAGCTGTTACTGGAAGGCTGCTTTGTGACGTAAAAATCTCTGCAAAAGAGTTGATTCGCTCTCGAAGCTATGATTTGAATGCACTATGTGTAAATGTAAGTAAATAAAATGCATTTGTTATCAATTTAATGCAGCAGTTTCAGTATATTTTCCTTAGGAAAATATGCTTGACAATTTTTAAAAGGTTGTGCTCATCACAGTGTGATGGATATGGTTAGTTGGCCTTTTCCAATTTTAGAATCCGTCGCCTTGAGAGATGAATCAGACGTTTTCAAGCGTCTGGGTCATCCTCTGAGCGTGGCGGAGCATTATTACCGCATTCAGCTCAATGGAAGGGGCAACTATACCATTCCATCACCTCCCAACAGTGAGAATGATCTGATATGTTTGTATGTTTGGTTACTTGCTGAGGGTGGGGAGTCTCTCCCCACTAGATGGTTTGGTTCTCTGGGCTGCCACTAGAGCGATTTTTCGTTTTCATTTTACTTTAGTTGATGACGTTTCAGAAATTTAATTTGTAACAATGTGGGTAGCATTTTCATTTAGTACGAACTCTCTATAATTGTTTTGTGAATAATATGTTTTGGTTCAACACCTTATGTTACAAAGCTGATTGATTGATCAGGATTGACTGAAATAGTATAGCAACCTGTTGTTGAAATAGCCAATCTGGTTGTTGTAGTAGGAAAGCGTGTTTTAATGGCTTGAAGTGCTCATATCAACTAAAATTGGTCAGGTCACGGTTCACTTGTTCCATTTTGGCAGCCAAAACTTGAAACTATCAGCATGAAGCGTTGATACATGCATGCAGTTTTAATGAATTTATATATCTTGCTTTCTGAATGAAGGGGTGATTCTCGCTGGAACACCCTTTCTAATTCGAAAATTTGTATTTTTAATTATGCTTCTATGAAGGTCTACTAACGAACAAACCACCATGGTATCAAAGAGTCGCGAAATATGAAAACATTTCGTTCAATAACAGACAAAATGTGCCCTTAAATACTGGTTAAACTAAGAATTTATTTTTTCGTTTACGTCGGTTGAGATATTTCTCATATAAAAGGTTCTCTCTTCTAGGTTCTTCATTTCCCTGAGGATAAGAGACCAGAAACGAATGATGAAGACTTTAAATACGCTTACTGGTTTGTACTTTTTCCCTCTATTTGTCCATTTTAGCAATCTGGAAGATGTGTACTTGAATTAAAATTGATTTAATTTTGGTCGTATCAGACAGTTCTGTCTTCGTTTTCTGACAAAAGACTTTTTAATTCCACCTTGGCTTTAACTCTCATTCCTGTACATACCAGACAGAGAGGAGAAGGTGACAGTTTTAATAATCAAGCCACTTCTGCATCTAGATTTTCCTTATAAAGAAAACATATTCTTAATGATTCTTCAACTTTCTATTTATTGATAACTGTCAGTGCATGTATAAAATGTAAAGCTATACATCTTCACTTGAAAATCTGCTTCTCCTTAATCTAACTTATTGCATTCATATATGTAATGCTATTGCAATTTCCAGCTGAATGTTATATCACAAATAAGATCCTAAAGAATTGAAACATATTCTTACATGATTCATTATATCATATAATTGAAATCAAAGTAGTAATTTTTCCTATAACATTTATACAGAATGTCCCACATCCTAGTAACATCAGGAATTATATTTTTACACTGAATCGTAATCATATTTACGTTTACTGACCAAATTCAGAGAGCTACGATAACCTTTTTGTGGATGATGCCTTAAACTGGGAAAAATTCGGATTTTCAAAAAATTGAGTCGAAAGTGAATTGAGTTGATGAAGAATTGACTGATTAAAATTAACCTTATTTCTTAAGGAATATACAAAAGAACTAATGGCTTGTCCTCTTTATCATACGTGAAGTTGAAGGTTAGGAGGGTATGTTTCTCCTCTCATTAGTTTCAGTGAACTGGGGTTAGTAAAATAACGAAGACAGCTCGATCTGGCAAGAACGAAACTAACCTCATTTAGTAAGAAGTTTAACACTTTTTCCATGTTGTTCTATCCTCTCGTTTTTGTCATTATCATCATTGCCTTCGTGAGCTCACCATGAACGTGTTTTCATTCAACAGTTCTGCAACTTCATTATATCAGCTTGTTTGGAACTTGATGTCTGACGCATCCTACATCTTGAGGATATTTGCTGAACTTAATGTACTTCCATTGGCGTTACAAATCACAAATATTGCTGGTAAGCTTTAACATTATATTTTTGTATGTGTGTTTAAAAGAATTTTTAATTAAAGTTTTCTTTAGTTAGGAATATTTTTTATTTTATTTTTTGTTGATCTAACAATGTTAACCTTTAAAACACTGAGAAACTCCGACTTCTTGTATATCTCTATTTTGTGTGGTCTGAAGAAGAATGAGCTGGAGCTTATCAGAATTTATATTTTCCAGGCAACGTCATGTCACGAACACTGATGGGTGGGCGGTCAGAAAGGAACGAGTTTCTCCTGCTTCACGCTTTCCATGCAAAAGGTTACATCCTCCCAGATAAAGAGTTCAAGAAGAAAGACCTACCAGTAAGTTGGCTCGGTTGTGTTACGTCTGTGTCAATATTTAATGTCAGTTAACTTAATTGAGGTTATGGAATGGACTAGTTGCCCCTTCTAAGGGCTGAAGCGATATGCCTGCAACACCTAGAGTATGTTTATGCTCAGCAGTAGCAGCCTCAAGAAACTATCTACAAGGGCAGCTCTAAATCTGCTACCAAGCCACAAAAATGTTGTATTCCTGTACCCCTACGTTTTTTAAAAAACCTTTAGTCAAATGTAAACTTGTACCAGGAAGGTTGCTGACGAGCAAATAAATTTCAGAGATAAACTGTAATCTCTTCGTCTTCGTGATAGTTGTCAAAAGCCAAAAACTGTCTAATAGTTCAGAAAAAATTATTTCTCGTTATAGAAACACCTTCAGAATCATGTAACATGAGTCCGTACTTAAAGCGAAATAGTTGCTATAAACTGTAAAATAGTCAGCCGTCGTTCCTAGGATATGCTAATCGTTGATTTAATCCATTTCTCTTTCTTCTTGTGTTTGTACGGCTAAAATCGTGTTTAGATTTAAATTATTTTCTCATGCACTCTGCTCTAGAATCTTTAACATGCTAACCAAAAACTTGTATATGTTGGGTTGAGGGCTGTCAAACTCGTTTTGAAGTGAGCGTGTGTGGATGGACAGCATTGTGGGAGACGCGTTTTTATTGCACAATTCAACACACGTCGGCCTTCTTTCTCCTGATTTCAAACAAATAGCACGTCGGTTCCTCGTTCACTGCCACATGGCATAGCAAAACTTATGATCTCGCTCATTGCACATTTGATACTGTCAGTGAGAGTCAAAGATAGATACGAGTCGTCATGAGTGGCCCTCATGTTTGATCGGGTGCAGATTTACAACTTGGGGCACTTGGATGTTACGGGAGCAGGCTTACATTGCCAGACTCATCTTTCACTTTCGCTCACCTTGGGTGCAGGTTTGACAAGCCCATCTATATCCATCACATGTTGTTTTAGGTGAGTGACGACCCCGAGGATGCCGCACCTAAATCAGGGCGCAAAAAACCTGCTTACGCCGGAGGTTTGGTTTTAGATCCCAAAGTCGGCTTCTACGACGATTTGATTCTTCTCATGGATTTCAACTCTCTATACCCCAGCATCATCCAGGAGTACAATATCTGCTTCTCCACAGTTCCCCTTTTCAGAGTCAGCATGGTTAGTCTAATCAATACATTGCACTCATAATTAGCAGTAAAATCGAGCCATTCGGTTCGACTTTTCGACTGACAGCCGCTCAAAGCGTCATGTACGTCGCCGACTGTCCTCCAAAAGGAGGATCAGAGTTTGTTCTCCTGTAGGAAAGAATCAATTCACTTTATTGAACCACTTTCCCCATTTTTACCAGAACGAGTCGTTTCTTGATGAATACTCCAAGTACCTTCCCGATGAGTCAGTCGAAAAAGGAATTCTTCCCACGGAAATCAGGAAGCTCGTAGAAAGTCGAAGAGATGTGAAGAAATTACTCAAAAATCCTTCTCTATCCCCAGAATTGAAAATGCAAGTGAGTTCCTTCTGCATAAATTCTCTACTTATTTATTCATTCTCTGATTCTGTAAGTCGATATTTCATTTATTTGAATGTTTACTTTTAATTAGCCTGATAAAAAATTATTTATTTTGTAGCTAGTTCATTCATTTTTATTTAGGAAACAAATGGTATCGCATGATACTATATATTACAATGATTAATTTTAGCGATTCACTCCTTGAATTACGATTGTAATTTCAATTCAATTGTCTTTTCAGTATGATATTAGACAGATGGCATTGAAGCTAACTGCTAATAGTATGTATGGATGCTTGGGGTTCACATACTCCCGATTTTATGCCAAAGAACTTGCAGCCATGATCACTGGTATGAAAATCAATATTTTTTTAAGTATATTGCTTAATAGTCAAGTTTTTGAATTCCATGAACGCTTAACAGTTTCAAATTTGCATTGCTGAACAGTAATGATGTATCCAATGTTCATATTAATTTACAAAATTATCGATATTTCAGCCAAGGGTCGTGAGATTCTTACCAATACCAAGAGAGTGGTCGAAAGTTATGGTTATGATGTAATTTATGGTGACACGGATTCTATCATGATAAATACCAAAATCAAAGATTTTGAGCAGGTCTACTCTATTGGTCGACGGGTAAGATATTACTCATAAAATGTATCTAGTTAATTTCACCTTCCTCTTTATTGTTGGGTAGAATTATAACTTATCGTATTATTGTGTGTGTTCGCAGATCAAGGTTGAAGTAAATAAATTTTACAGACAAGTAGAACTAGATATAGACGGTGTGTTCAAGTATATGTTGCTTCTAAGAAAGAAAAAATATGCTGCAGTAACGCTTTCTAAACTCCCATCCGGCGAATTAGTTGAGAAACAAGAGATGAAAGGGATTGACATCGTCAGAAGAGACTGGTGTCAGCTTGCTGGTGAAGCTGGAAAGTAAGTATTTTGATAAGGATCGCCACTCAACACCTTGGATCAAACGAAATTGAATAACTATTGACATTTAAATAGAATAATCCATAATAAGACTTACTTCATTAAGAGGTATGGCGTAATTAAGATGTGTCACTCCTGGCAATTCAACAGAAACTATATGAAAGGTATCTTGAAGAATGCTTTTGTATAGATGAATTTGGAACTTTTGCGACTGAAATGGCTCTAGGGTTGTGTACGCATTCATTTTATAAGCGGAAATCATTTCCTCTTGTTCTGGATAGTTGTGTATTTATGTTGCAACAATTTTAAATAGGAGCTTCTGAGGACCAGTCCGCCAATGGGTAGAGCTTAAGTTCTCTAATTAGAGCATAACTCTTCAGTCCAAATGCTAGAAGGCACGTTTTAGAATCATTGATTGAAACGAACCTAAGAGAAACACATTTTGCCGTTTAGATGTCAGAACTGTTGCTTCATATTTTGATGTGGCACTTTGTAGTCCAAAGTAACAAGACTTAACTGTTTTTGTTTTCCAGGTTCATTCTCAAACAGATTCTTAGCAATAATTCTACTGACGATAAGATAGATAATATTCACGGGTACTTGGAAACAATCAGACAAGACTTGGAAGAAGGCAAAGTTCCTTCCAGTCTTTTGGAAGTTACCAAACAACTCACGAAAGCACCAGAAGATTATGCAGACCCCAAAGCTTTACCTCACGTGCAAGTTGCCCTGAGAATGAATGCCACTTCAAAAAAATTCAAGCAAGGCGACACCGTGTCCTACATTACATGCGTGGTAAGAACGTCATCACTACTATCTTATCAATGTCCTATCACGTCAGGTGCTACATTAAACAATTGTTCAATTTGTCGGTCTTTTATTGACCAAATCTTGTCCATTATTTTGACGTATACTCCAGCTTGGGATACCTGATATCGACAACTCATATGTAGAAATGGTGTGGGAAATTTGATTTTTAAAATCCTAGGATACATGTGTATCTTTATTCTCAGTGTTTTGTAAACTCTATCCTTAGATTTTTCATCAGCTGACTCTATTTCAACCAGATACTTGTATTTCTTGGTTTTCAGGATGGTACCTCCAACCCTGCTACGCAGAGATCTATCACAACGAGGAAATAAAATCTAACCCGAGCTTAAAAGTAGATATTGAGTACTATCTGTCCCAGCAAATTCATCCTGTCATTGCTAGGCTGTGCGATCCTATTGAAGGAATCGATGCTGCCAGTATAGCTAGATGTTTAGGTACGACTACACGTTCCTTCTCCAATGTTTTATCCTTCAAATTCATCTGATTCACATTACTTTAGCACACATTATATTACCTCTTAGAAGAGTACTATTTCCTTTTTAGTATTTTGGGCTCGAACTGTACTTATGTGTAGTACTATCAGTGTACGATTATGCGGCACGAGGGACTACAGGAATGGAATTGCTTTTTGTTATGTCTTGTCTGTAGAGGATGTAACTGTGGCGGGATTATGCTTCTGCCCTGACCAATCTTAAACATAAAACTCAAATTTTGTTTCTATGGCTAAGCTGCCGGATAATTTTGACGCGAATGGTGCTAATCAGGGCTAAGGGAGTATCAGCGCACAACATAGGCTAGGTCGGAACCTCCAAAACATCGTTCAACTTCATAAACGGTCTTCATAAACATCCTTCGCAACCGATTTGTTTGGATACCAAACTTTTTTCATGGTTACTAAGTGGCAGTTTTTTAGCAGTGGAAATCGTAAAGACTGGAGAAGCCTTGACGAGTTGCTAAAGCTGCTCCAAGTGAAGCATGGTTTGGATTATTGATAGGTGATGGAGAGTAATGCTACTTCTTGCGGAGCAAGGGTTCCTTTCCAGTGAAGTTAAAATTGTGTTTTAAATGAACATGAATTTTAATGGTAGTACCATTTTGCGAGCAGATTGTTCCTAGCTCTGACTGACAATTTTCACGATTACAAGCAGACCAATATGCTAAACCACTTCTCTTAGTTGCCGCTAAAAACAGCTCCTCTCAGAATACACATTGAGTTCGTGCTGGAACAAAGCATAAATTAAGCTGATGATTGTCTGATAAAATCCTCATTTACGTGGAATTGTGAAAAGTTTGGCTCTTGAGGATTTCAGATTTTAAGGCAAATTCCTTATCAATATCTGGACATGCCTTATATAAACTTGAAGCTCCCATTGAAGTGGATGGAAACTTTGAATGAGTATATGCATTGGTAAACGATACTTGGCAGAAAAAATGTGGTAGCCAGATTTTCTGGCTATGTGGAATTTTCGTCACCTGACTAGTTCGTTTCAAATTGAAATGTTTTCCAGGCTTGGATCCTGCCAAGTATAAACGAAACGTTAGAGAAAATAACACTGAGCTCGATGAAAACGTTGGACTCTTTGGAATGGATGACGAAGAAAGGTTCAAAAACTGTCGAAGGTAGGCGAGTTATCAAAAATCTCTTCCAACCAATATTCAAAACTACTGATGAATCCATCTAACAACGGTATTTTAATTTCAGATTTTCATTCAAATGCGAGAACAGTTCTTGTGGCAAAGAAAATGTTTTGGAGCATCCTATGAGAAAGCGGGTGAGTAGGCTATAGTTTATTTCTGCAACTTGGGTTTTTTGAAAAATCGTCGCAGTAACTGTGCATGTTGACAAACAGTGAATGAATTGATTATACTTTATTAAAATCTTTCACATTCGTATCTTGGTTTTTCAACAGGACAACGGTATCAAAGAACTGTGTTTGGAGCGGTGTGTGAACGCCGATTGTAAACTGAGGCCTATGGATTACTTGACGTCCCTTCAGAATCAATTGCATCTCAAAGTTAGAGAGTGCATCCTCGATTTTCTCAGGGTAAGTCCCCAACTTAATAAATCATCGTAGAAACCGTAAAGAATGGTTTACCTAACTATTTACTGTCTGATATTTTCAGAGTCCAATAATTTGTGAAGACCCTCTTTGTGGATTTGAAACGTACTATACTCAATCAAAACAATCAAGAATGAGTATTTTGTTGAGTTAAAGACGAAATTTGGGAAGGAGGTCGTTAGATTGAGAAAAAAAAGAACAAAGTAAAAGATAGAATAGTGAGGGAATTTACTTGAACTCTATATCAAACTAAGACGGAATAACAAAATAAAATTATTGCCTACCTAGCAGGAGCTCCCAGAAAGTAAATTAAAATAAGTTATTTGTCAAGTGAATACATTAGAAATTAAAAGATGAAATTAACATTTGAAGAAAAGGAAATGTCCGTAGAGATAAATTGCATAGATCCGACCTTGGTATCCTGGAGTAAGGCGGCGATATCTGGTTGGTTCGTCTTCAGGACGGGGGAGAATTCCTCAGAACCACGAAATGAGCGGAATAAAATAATGTCCGAAGCTTATGAAATGTTCAAAATTATGCTGATGTTAAAAAGCATCAGTTAAAACACAAAAGAAAAACCTGTCGACAGGAAAAAAATAAGGATTTTTTGAGGTCGCGTCTATAAAGAGCGAGAAGCGATTGTCCGAGAGACGGCACACGTACGAAAACGAGACTGGTTTGAGACTGACTCTCTTTGCAGGTATCCGAAATGTTGACTTCCCCTGTTGTTGCCTGCCGATCGCTTATCGCAGGCCAAGTCCAGCTAGAGGGCAATGTTTAGCGTCGACTTCCAATGAGGATGATACTTATCGCTAACTATTGACATAATACACAACTAGGTACCTACAGGAAATGAATAAAATAAGCTGCCTTCGCTTTCTATTAACTGGCGTTAACATACCGCCCACCAATTTCCAGATGGAAATTCATTTCTGGTCATAGGGAGAGGATTTGAGAGGTAGGAGTGGTACAACCTTGCAAACAGGACGTTGGTAGGTAGAATTTGGAGTGGTGTGCACTGTTACAACCCGTACAACTCCATCTTTTCCAGGTCGGACCTCAGTCACTCTGGCCATGGGCCACTGCAGGACGTTAGCATCAGTCTTCAGCAATACCAAGTCGCCCACTTGAATGTTTGCTGCAGGGCGAGTCCATTTTACACGGGCTTGGAGGGTGGAGAGATATTCACGACGCCAACGACTCCAGAAGCTATCTTCCATTTTCTTAACCAATTGCCATCTGGTCAGAAGGTTGTCCTTGGAATCCTCTAGTGAAGGTTGAGGAATGGAAAGGAGAGGACGTCCTATTAAAAAATGACCTGGAGATAAATAGTCGTTTTCCTCTGGGCTATTTGATAATGGGCATAGAGGGCGAGAATTTAAGATCGCCTCTATTTTGGCAAAGAGTGTTGTTAACTCCTCAAAGGTGAGTGCGGCATCTCCAGCAATTTTCTTGAGAATAATCTTAGAGGACTTAACTCCTGCTTCCCATAGGCCGCCAAAATGAGGTGAATGAGGAGGGTTAAAATTCCATTTGAACCCGTGTTGGGTAGAATATGCTGCAATGGCATCTTCATTATGTTGCTCATTGAACCAATCAAGACACTCTTTTATCCTACTTGCCGCTCCTACAAAATTCTTGCCACAATCAGAAAACATCTCTGAAGGAAGTCCTCGACGAGAGATGAATCTAGCAAGAGTTGCTAAGAATGCTTCGGTTGACAAACTGCTGACCACCTCCAGATGTAGAGCTTTACTGGCCATGCAGATAAAGAGACACAAATACGCTTTTGACTGCTGAGCTTTTCGTCGCAGAGAGTCTCTAATAGTGAATGGGCCCGCAAAGTCTACTCCAACTAACAGGAATGCCCGCCCACCCTGAAGACGGCAAGGGGGTAGATCGCCCATGATTGGCGTTAAACCTTTAGCTTTTGCCTTGTAGCAAGTCATGCAGAAATAAATTCTTTGGCGGACAATTCTGCGTAGAGAAGGGACCCAGAATCTCATCTGAACAAGTGCCTGTAATGCGTTTGGTCCTGGGTGCAGATAGAGACGGTGGTAGTAGTCTACCAGTATTTTGGTAAAATGGGATTCTGCGGGTAATAGAATTGGATGCTTGTGATCGTCTTCCAACGTAGAATGGCGCAGCCGCCCTCCAACGCGCAGTATACCCTTGGCATCAACAAATGGGTGTAATTTTTCAAACTTCATAAGTACTATCTCCATATTTTCTACGGAACCCTTAAAAAGGTAAAATAATTGAGTCTGGCGAACACAAATGGTTAAGGCTTCATTAAGCTCGTGCAAAGTAAAAGAACTTTGAGATTTAATAGATTCGTTACTGGGGTTTCGTTTGTTCTGGAGGCAGCGTTTTATCCAAGCAATAGAACGAAGTAATTTGAGATAGGAAGAAAAACGAGTGATCCACTGAATAAAATGCGAAGGATTCTCATGAATGACCAAAATCGATCCTTGGGTCTTCAGCTCAGGAAGATTTTCTAGTGGTATTAGGGAGAATGATGGCCAGTTTTCTTCAGGTGTTGAGAGCCAGGATGGTCCATTCCACCATAAACTATAGTTTGTTAGCTTTCTAGGAGATAGTCCCCTAGAGCCACAATCGGCGGGATTTTCATCGGTTGAAACGTGCCGCCATAATGAGCCTGGAACTGAGCGATTTATTTCAGTTACTCGATGACTCACAAATGTCTTTAGTTTGTAGGGGGGAGTGTTTAACCAGCCCAATACAACCGAGGAATCACTGAAAAATCGAGGCGGAAGTTTTTTGCCATCAATTTTCTGTAGAAATGGCGTAATAAAATTATAAACATTGGCAAGAAGAAGAGCTGCGCACAGTTCCAATCTGGGTACGGACACAGTTTTCACTGGAGCAACCTTTGTTTTAGCAATTATTAATCGGGAAGATATTTCATTTTCCGAAATGACTTGTAAATAAATTGCACAACAATAGGCTAATGTAGATGCATCTGCGAAACCTACCACTCTCCATTGTTGAGTAGAACCTAGGTATCGAGGTATCTTGACATCTGACAGAAAAGGTAACTCACTGATTAGATGGGACCATTTATTGGCCAATTCGTTAGGAAGAGGATCATCCCAATTCAAACTTTCCTTCCATAATGTCTGCAACATAATTTTCATGGGAATTACGGCGGGTGACAGGAATCCCAAAGGATCATAAATTTTTGCAATATTAGAAGACACTGACCGCTTTGTATGGATGATTTTTGGGGACAAGATTTTGTAAGTGAACTGATCATGGGAAGTTTCCCACTGAAGACCCAATATTTTCAGGCTTTCATCATCTTTTTCTTGGAGTGAAACGAGAGATTCAGAAGGGTGATTATCAGGCCTAACATCTTCAATCAAATCAGGACAATTGGAAGCCCACTTACTTAACTCAAATCCCCCAGCTTTCAACAACTCAATTAATTGGGACTTGATTTCACGAGCTTCCTCAATAGATGAGGCTCCTGATGCAATGTCATCAATGTAAGAATCATTCAATAAAATAAATATAGAAATCGAAGAAATAGATCGGCGTAACAAATGTAAATTCAATAAAATGTGTGAACCAGTAAATATTAAGTACCAATAGGGTAAAAGTGTGCAATTTACTAATTTTCGAAGATTATTTAGAGGCGATCAATAGAAATAACCTCTAGAATTCATTGAGGTAGATTGCGTAACCATATTACTCATTAATTCTGCTTTATAATGGAAGAAACCTTCTAACAGTAGATACACCTACTTTTTATCACGTAGATACTATTAAATTTTCTGAATATATCAGAAATTAATGATGTAGATCAATTTTCGTAGAAAGATACACAGCTTTGACTATAGAAATCAGTATTGTGTTGAATCAAAATACGACAGTATGAACGTAGTTACCTAAGGACACTCCACCCAAAAAGTACGCAAACCACGCTCTGCTACCAATGTTAATTGTTCTATAAAGAACACCCTCAATCAAAACAATCAAGAATGAGTATTTTGTTGAGTTAAAGACGAAATTTGGGAAGGAGGTCGTTAGATTGAGAAAAAAAAAGAACAAAGTAAAAGATAGAATAGTGAGGGAATTTACTTGAACTCTATATCAAACTAAGACGGAATAACAAAATAAAATTATTGCCTACCTAGCAGGAGCTCCCAGAAAGTAAATTAAAATAAGTTATTTGTCAAGTGAATACATTAGAAATTAAAAGATGAAATTAACATTTGAAGAAAAGGAAATGTCCGTAGAGATAAATTGCATAGATCCGACCTTGGTATCCTGGAGTAAGGCGGCGATATCTGGTTGGTTCGTCTTCAGGACGGGGGAGAATTCCTCAGAACCACGAAATGAGCGGAATAAAATAATGTCCGAAGCTTATGAAATGTTCAAAATTATGCTGATGTTAAAAAGCATCAGTTAAAACACAAAAGAAAAACCTGTCGACAGGAAAAAAAATAAGGATTTTTTGAGGTCGCGTCTATAAAGAGCGAGAAGCGATTGTCCGAGAGACGGCACACGTACGAAAACGAGACTGGTTTGAGACTGACTCTCTTTGCAGGTATCCGAAATGTTGACTTCCCCTGTTGTTGCCTGCCGATCGCTTATCGCAGGCCAAGTCCAGCTAGAGGGCAATGTTTAGCGTCGACTTAAAAATTGGTGCAACTGGGTCGGGAGGCCCTGGAACACCCTCCTCACAGTCCAGACTTCTCTCTGTGCGACTTCCATGTGTTTTGTCCTCTTTAGGAAGCTTTGGAAGGGCATAAGTTATACGCGCTGGGGAAAATTAGTTTCCAAATCGGAAGAAAATTTGTTAACATTTAAAAAAGAAGTTTCGGGAGATTCTTTAGGGTGTTGATGGCATATCGCTACAGCCAATGGAAGGGGCAACTAGTCAATTTCATGATTTCCTTGTTATAGAACCCCTAGGCGTCTTCCCCACTATTTCTAATTCGAAAATTCAGTAAACTAATGATTTATTCATGTTCCTTCTTTTTCTTTGTCCTTTTAACTACTGTGCTGACTTGTTTTATTCTTCCAGAGAAACTAAGGCCATTATGTACTAACTGCTCTCATTTTAATAACGGCTTTTACAATTGACTTCTAATGCTGCCCTCTAATACATATTCAATCTCCCGTGTTTTCGTGTTTTGTTTCAGACCACTCCGATGCACCTCTACAACCAGCTGGTTTTCTATTCCAAAACTTTTGATTTGTCGAGAATCACCACCAAAGTGGCTAAATTCGATCCCGATACCGTCCAAGCCTACCAGCAAGTCCACGCTCAAATGGAAAAAGTCCTGAACGCCAACAAATATTCCGAAGTCGATTTGACGTATTTATTCACTCAATTGAGCTTCCGCAAAAAAGATGCTGCGACGTTGCAACCCTCGTCCCACGTGTCTTGATCTTTGTGTGAAATAGTTTACATCGTGTACATATGTCTTTTTATTTCAAGTTTTCAATCGTGTAATGAATTTTTAAATTTTATTAAATATATCTGTAATATAAGAAGGGTGTTCGCTTTATATTGACTCAAAGTCCTAAGCTTCAGTAAATTTTGTTTGAAAAAAAGGTAACTTAACGGTAAAAAAAGTCTAGCAAATGAACACAACCTACACAACCCATCCCCACTAAGAAAACCAATTATTTAATTTGTCACCTCCTCTCAAAATTTGTTTATTCATGTTTCAAATCAGTAGATTCCAAAACACTTATATTTATCGAAAGTAAGTTTATATTCTTAGGCTGACCGGGGCACTTTGGCAGAAGACTTAAATCGGAATTGAATAAATCAAAATTTAGAGCCTTTTTGGGGTCTAGTTGGGCCTTAGCCAAATTCTCACAACCCCAGCACGTTTTTCCTCAATTACGATCTTTAGAGGCCTTTTTGGTATCACTGTATAGGTACCTATTTTGGTAAGTTTATATTCTTACGCTGACCGGGGCACTTTGGCAGAAGACTTATATAAGAATTTAGAGCCTTTTTGGGGTCTAGTTGGGCCTTAGCCAAATTCTCACAACCCCAGCACGTTTTTCCTCAATCACGATCTCTAGAGGCCTTTTTTGTATTGGCCTGTTATTTTGGTAAGTTTATATTGTTACGCTGACCGGGGCACTTTGGTAGAAGACTTATATCGGACCAGAATTTAGAGCCTTTTTGGGGTCTAGTTGGGCCTTAGCCAAAT
Source organism: Creontiades dilutus (assembly GCA_031894815.1). Taxonomy (NCBI): domain Eukaryota; kingdom Metazoa; phylum Arthropoda; class Insecta; order Hemiptera; family Miridae; genus Creontiades; species Creontiades dilutus. The sequence goes on from JAVIWC010000323.1 coordinate 1,350,799, forward strand.
TCTCACAACCCCAGCACGTTTTTCCTCAATCACGATCTCTAGAGGCCTTTTTTGTATTGGCCTGTTATTTTGGTAAGTTTATATTGTTACGCTGACCGGGGCACTTTGGTAGAAGACTTATATCGGACCAGAATTTAGAGCCTTTTTGGGGTCTAGTTGGGCCTTAGCCAAATTCTCACAACCCCAGCACGTTTTTCCTCAATTACGATATCTGTTTCTGGCACCACTGTATACCTATTTTGGTCAACAACTTTTTTTTTCAAAACCCCAGGTGTATAAAATTTGGCTTTTTAATGAATCATCCGGTAAAGACACTAGAGCCCGCTATGTGTACGTTTTTACACTCCAATAAATCTTACGTAAGTGGTACCAGAGCATTTCCCAATCACCTTATATCCATAATCTGAAAACTCTGCACGGATGAATAACTAATCATGGCGAGATGGAAAATTATGTTTAAAAATCAGCAAATCGTTGCAGTGTTACCACTTGCACTAACCGTTACCAAGTGATGTCATGTGAAGACCCGCAGGATAGTCCAGTTGTATCGAGTTCGTACAGCTCATTATTGACATCCTGAACTTGGGAAAGGTCATGCCTGTCAGGGGCAGCAGCATCTCCACGACGTTGGTTCTGATCATGGTCGGAATTGGGACACAGGCCAATTGTGGTCCATTTTCTATGGATCCCTGTTCTTCATGGCTGTACACGGCGGCATATTGTCCAACCCGAGCTTGAAAAAGATGTTGCCCATAAAAGATCAGGACGATGGATTTGAACTGTGGCTTTCCGGGACCTGTTCAATGAGGAAGAATTGTTCCAGTAGGATGTGTTCGTTCTATCCGGAGACAGGTTTGAGGGGAACGACATTTTCCCTCACAGCATGATTACCTATTTCATTTCTTGCGTCCTGTCAGACGAGCCACGCGGGGGCAAGACAGAATATCTGAATTGATCAGAACAAGCTTTTCTACCACCCAAGTGCCATTACTGGCTATCTCTTTAGACGTATCCGCCCTTGAATGGATCCACCATTACCCCTCCATCCCCCTTCCCTACATGAAATTCAACATTTCTGAGGTTTATTGCCCGAAAGATGTTTGTTAGACGAAAATCGGGGTCGAACAAAATAAAATTAAAACAGAGGATTGTTATTTCTGTTTAGATAGCCCTTCTATGTAAATCATTGATCTATCTATAATAGATGTGTTCTGAGATACATAATCAAACCTAAAACTCTGCACCTCGCGACTCCATTGCTGTAATTGCGTTTGAGATGAAAATACTACGACTCCCGCCAGCCACGCGGTCTAGCTCAGTTGATCGGGATCGGAGCGAAGGGATGATCATACAGCAATCCAAGTGGTATGATTCGATTCAGAAAGCTAATTTCTATCTAAATCAAACAAAAACGTGTCCTTAAACGTAATTCCTTAGGATTGCGAGATCATGGTCACATCCCGGATCCGTGTTCGATTCTTGAGCCAAATTTCGTAAACTTTGATCCAGTAGTTACAAAAAACAGCTTTGGACGGAACGGATTTTTTTTTCCTTTGATTTTTGAAAACTACATATCTTAAAACGTAAACCAACATTTTTTTTCCCCCGATCACGAAAGTTCATTATTAAAAATGTTAAACAAAACTACAAAAACTAAAATATTAAGTTAATATTAACTAAGTTAATAATAAATATTAACTAAGTATTAAAAGGTAGCGTACGTTTGTTACTGTTATAACGATTTATCAGTATAACCTACTCCATTCACACTCTTCCGTATTTCAATTTAAAATCTCTGAAATATGTTTTAAAATTGAACCACAGTTCTTAATCGAACTAAAAAGATGCAAGACAATCGGCAGCATTACTTGTATGAGCAGCGCTTGATGGATTGGAGAAAATTCTGTAATTTCTGGGGTTTGTTGTATATCTAGACTGAAATTGGATACGAGAAAGAAGAATTTAATAAATGAAGAAGAATGAAAATTTAATTTAATAAAGAAGAATGGTCAATAAAATCAGACGTAGATAGTAATGAAATTACGATTTACCAGTATTACTCCCTCCATTCTTTACTTTCATAATGATAATTGAATTTGATGGATCGAAATATGTTTCAATGCTAAACCAAAATCCTAACTGAACATAAAAGAAATCCGTTAATTGTTCGAGAATTCTCCCTTTAGCAGCGATTGAAAGGATTGGTTATCACCCTCTCCGATCAGCAAAATTAAGGTTTCCGAGGTTTGTTTTACAACTAGACTAGAATTGGGATAGAACAAGATAAAAATAACGAAAATCGGTTAAGAATTGCGGGCTTGTCAGCATCAACAGACGTTTTTTCGACATCACCCACCCCCATTCCTCTCTTCCGTCGTGAAATTCAAAATATACTCACGATTACAGTAAAAGTGGGATTGAACAAAAAGAATCATGATAATCAGTTGAGATTTTTTTTTCCACGCATTCAATCTTAAAATGGTCTGAAACGGATTTGCATTCAGCCATTATTTTTCTCATGTTCGGGATGTCCCACACCCCCCGGGATCAATTCAAATGCCAAAACGAGTCAGCCAAACCAACTGATATTTTCGGGGGATTCAAAGGACCCCCATAATTATCACGGATTTCTTGAAACCAGGGCCGGAACTAGAAACCGCCAAACCATGCAATGAAGGGGGGCCTTACTTCTGCCGCAAAAGTAAAAGAATCTCGTTACTGAAAAAATCGACTTATTGCCGATTCTATATTCAATCTCTAACATTTTCTGGGGGTTGGGGCTATTCCATACGTACTGTTAAGGGGACCCAGGATAGATTTTGCAGGGGGGGCCCAAAATGTATAGATCCCTGCTTGAAACTCATTTTTCTTGCAATGCAATTAACCCAATTCAGTTTGAGTGAAACAGGATGATCATACGATCTTTGATATGAATTAATTACTTACATTTTGGGTCTACTACACATATGTAAACATGAGTATCTATTCCAGAGATAGATTAACGGTATACTGCGCGGCCAATTTTAAAGATTTTTCCGGATGCAATGTTCAACCTTAAAGTTCCTTTCCGAATTCCACCACTGTGGGACTTATATAATCTTCATTAGTTGGTATGACTGTAAGCCGGATAATATAGTACAAAGAGTAGGTACTTTTTGGTATAAAGTATAGGGTACCTAGGCACTTTGTTTTCTACAAGTTAAAAGTTCTTTTTTTTGCGAAACCGTCAAAAATCTCCGTAAAAGCTAGACAGACAAAAAAAAATGTCACTTTCCTCCATCAATAGGATCCTGGTCTCTCCTCCGGAGTAAAAGAAATCCTGGGAACGTCCTCCCCACCCCAGGGTCGACCCTCTCCCATCAGGACGCCGCTGAATGGGAAATGAGTTCAACTTTCTACGCTGACTCACGTAGGTACAAGACCTCAGTCCAAACCTGATAAGCCGACGCCTCATTTCGATTTCGGAAATCCCCCTAAACGTTCATCAGTTACGTCTTCGCAAGCACGCGTCCTCCACCTACTTAAAAAGTTCCGACTCTCTTGACTATATAGCCAAATTATATAATTTCACTGAAAAATATTCAACAGGTAAGTGTTTTCATGAAACCAAATTAGTTTAAAATTTGATTGGTAAAAGTAAAACTAATAAATCAGTTATTCAAGAATAGATTTTGCTCAGATTCAGATTTTTCTCAGAGAAAAGTGGAAGATACCTAGCTGAAGAATAGGTACATACCAAATGTTAAAAGAGAAACAAGGAAATTAGTGTAGCCAATTGCATTTCATAAAGAGAATTTAATTAATTAATTTCTATTGTTTAATATTAGACGAAAAAAGTCAAATGCTATACAAAGCTGAGTGTTATGTTTAAAAACATGTCCTAGGTACCTATTTTTAATTTACAAGTCATAAAATATTAAACAAGAAAATCGGGCATATTCGAACACAGGAATTGAATTCTCAAGTTTGACGGTGCTTCTATAAATTTCAGTAACAGAAAAGACTTTTTTAAAACTCTGTTATTTCTTGAAGAGAAAGTTAGAAATGATCATTTTTCAAATATCATTCAGGTTCCGTCTTTAGGTGGGATTTTCTGGGTTGAAAGGGCAGTTTTAGTAAATCTAATTTACAGATAATTAAACATCAAAATTGATTGAATTAAAGTAGAAAATTTCAGATTTTCAAGAAAAAAAAGTTATTTTCTTGATAGAAAGTGAAAAATAACATTTCAAAGACCTATAGAAATATGAAATTGTGTCTAGTTTCCACTTAATTCCTTGTTTTTCCATTCATTAGAAACTTGGTTGAGTAGATGAACGATTCCCTAGATTTCTAGCACAATTCCTAAACTAAAGTAATGTAAAGTTTGTATTAGTACGAAAAAACATCAGTTTACAACCAATTTTCATTATTCGTCATTGTTCCAACAATTTTCAGTAAGTATTACTGAATTTGCAAATCCTTTTTGGAGTTAGGAGGCAAAGAGAGAGCTTAGAAATAATACGTATCCAGGGGTGAACCCCCCCCCCCCTCACAACATAGAACCAGCCCCCCCCCCCCTATGTAAGTTGGTACCCCCTCCCCAAAAAAATGTAATAAATACTCGTAAGCACCCCTTATTTTATCTAAAACTAAAAAAAGATTTATATAGGTATTGAAGAAATTCAAACCCAGTCGACAATAGACAAAACGTGTACATTTCTTGAAATTCTGTATATAGGTAACATTCAAAAAGGTAAAAAACAAATATTAATAATATCATAAAATACATAAAACGTTAAACACTGTTTCAATCAACTTTAGCCCCCCCCCCTGTGGGAACCCCCTGACGTTTCCTTTAGGCAGGTATTTAGACATTTTGTGACTACTATTCTGATATTTGTTATTAAAAGATTGTTAAAAAGTTTTTTTTTTTTTTTTTTTTTTAGTTTTCAAAATAAGTAATCCTCCTAATCAAAATGAGAGCAGCCGAAAAAGGACTGGTGGTTTTTTTGGCACTCCTGCTCAAGTTTTCAACAATTGCTGCCAAGGAAAGTAAGCAAAAATATCACTTCACATCACGTATGTGGATTTTTAAGTACATGTATTTTCATATCATCCGGTACGTAGATACTGACAAGTTCCAGTCGGTTTTGACTTTCATGTTCGTTTTACTCCTGGGAAAACTGCGTCGCGTACATACCTATATTTTGGTACCCTAGGAATCTACTTCGTTTGTTAGGTAAATTCGTAATCCAATAACTTCCTCAGAATCTACATCCACGACAGAGAACAGCGGGCAATGTTTCCATGTTGCTGAACTCGTGAGCTCGAAACCGAGCGCTAACAAGTTGTCACCCATAGCAGTGGCGGTAGCGTTGTCACCCATTGGTAGCCACAAGAGGAATCATTAGAACAAATTACATCTGATTAAAAATTCAATCTTGAAACCTCTTACTGAATGTGTTGATCCTGGATAGTAGAACAGGACGAAATCACAAATGATCATTATTACTTTTTGAAACAGGTAGGTACTTAGGTAGGTACCTACATTAGTTTTCATGGTCAATACATGAAGTTGTTAACTTACTTAACGCCCAACTCGATTTTGTAATTGTCCTATCCCTCAAAATTCTCTGTAGTGTTTCCCCTCTCCACGTTTCGTAAAAATGGTGGGAACGGTAAAAAATCTGATTCCCTCGGATTCTAACGTAATTTTTTCGCCAATCACGAATATATTGTGCCTTACGTTAAGGGTCCGTGGTAAGCCCTTCCTGTTCAATTATGCCCAACAATTTCTCAAAATGCTTTGTAACATAGTTTTATGTTATGAAACGCTGTGAATAAAAAAACTATTGAACAATTTAAGCAACGCTTCAATGTTCGCGAAATAGGGAGTGAACAACAACGAAAACACTATCAATAAACTTCATTAATAAACGAACGAAAACGGATACTCGGGAATCAGTTTTGCTCTATTAAGGGGAGTTTGAATTCCTCTGTTCGAACTCCACGACGGTTGCCGGAGCCAAACTTCTTAAGGGCCGTTAGTGTTCGCCCCGGCGAGATCTTGCAATTTTCCCCTTCTAAACTTGTATCCCAAAATATCTTTGTTTTACCTCAACACCCCGTGGAAAGGACAAGTTCAGTAAAGACCAGAATTTCTGTTAAATTAAACACTACTTTTCTTTAGTTGTACAATCTGAATCTTTTATGCCACAATGCCACATATCAAAAGTTCGGTACCTTGTGAAGGTCTGAAGGTCGTGCTGAGGAAAGCCGGTTGTGCGTTGGCTAGGCCTGGTGCAGCTTGGGCTGAGGTTCTTCCAAGTCCGGAGAGTCTTCAGCAGGGGGAAGGATTCCCTCACTGCCCGAAACAATCGGTTCGTAAATCAGACGAGGAATACTTGATTTTTCCGAACTGTCTGCCCATTAAACTAGGCTGGAGCGCCCAAGTTCCGTTTCCAGTGGGTTTCCCTTGCAGGCCGGTTTTTCGTTAAATTCGCTCCTCACATAAAGTAATCCCAATTATTGATAAACTAGATACTTCTGAAAAATACTTCTTACTTATACGGAAGTCTTGTAAAACAATTTTTCGGCAGGATTTAACAAATATGTTAGAACCAAAATTCCGACAACACTAGGCTTTTTGGAGAAAATGCATTTTGCAGTTTAGGGATCATGTTTTATCAGGTGAGCTTGACGTACAAGCTTAAATTTGAAAAAAAAACCCTTATACATGCCACTGGCAGGCGAAGCTTTCGGGTTTTGATGAAAGATAATCCATTTCCGATTAGATGGGGAACTCTGACTATTGGCACTAATTGTTACCTTGCCATCTCGTTGCTATTGCCGGTACCAACGTGATGAGGTGGATACTCCCGAATCAACTAAGCTGTTTCTCACCTTTAGACCTATCGCAAGAGGCCCACATCGGTTATTTCGGTTAACTAAAATGTTGATTTTTTCATTTTCGTCCATTACTCGAAGCACTGCGCTCCAAGGAGACTAATTCATGCCCTGTTCTTCCCCTTTCAGCAGCCAAAAATTGGACCAATTAAACAATCATCTCGAAATCCTGATGCTTTGGAGAACACGTTCTTTAGATTTCTGTTCCTTACATTCTAAATCCCTTAGATTGCATTCCTCTTAAAATCTTCATCACAAAATTTGACGTTTTATCTTAAACGTGCGTAATAAATTGCAACAACTTATGAATAATAATAGATCCATGCTGTCTGTCAAATGTCTATCAAATTTGAATTCCAAGAGGAATTGTTTGGCCTTTTTCCAGCTTCCAACTCCACCGAGGAGCTTGAATTCCCGGACATCAGCCCCTGGCTCGACAGTTTTTTCGTTGAGGAGGGGAGGTCCGACAAAGTTATGAAGGGACCGGTCAACATGATTCACGCAAATACCAAAATCGTGGTGAACAGACCTCCAACAATCGACCAAACGGGTTCGTCTTCAGGCGTCTCGCAGGTGAAAGACAAGGATGTAAGTTGTGCTTCCATATTTGGTTGGTTAGAATCAACTGTGTAGACGCCATAAAATGCCATTGAAACATTCAACAGGACTGTAAAAATATGTTTATTAATTTTAAAATGTATTGTCTTTTTTAAAGAACAAAACAATTTCAAAGGAAATTTGTAGATACTTGAGCAAAATAAGTGCATTGACATTGATCTAATTAGAGAAGAAAATGCAAATGTCCTGGACAGACGGAATCTCGGTAGATTTTGGGTTATTTGATAGGAAGTACTTCAGAAACTGTTATCAAGTTCTGTCACTAAAAAGTGTGGTTCCTATAACTAATCAGAGTGAATAAGGGATCGGATCTGGTAAGTAGTCAATCAGTGAGGGGTGCAAACCCGTGGTCTTGGGGTTTTTCATGGAAGACAACTGCAATTCGGATGGGTAGTAAGTATATTAGCTGCCTTCATCCAGCATCCCCCCCCCCCCAAGACAGGTTTCCCAGACAGATAGGGATATATGAACATGTACATGGGCTAACAAGAGATTTAGATTGTTCAAGAAGCTGTGGAGAGGCTTTAGCTGAATAGCTCTACTTTTATTTCTCCCAATTTGATGTTCGATGCAATTCTGGAAGGTTAATCGACGGCCTAGGATCACTCCCATGTAATTGTAACTAGAGGCAGGAGGAGGAAGGACTCTCGGAGCAGAGGATCATCCTGTTATCTCCTAGTGCAAGAGAACGAAGCTACAAAAGATTTGGTTGGATTCATTTCGATCTCCAATCTATACAAAATACTAAGATTGTGAGTGTTGACAGGAAGTTTGTAGCTTCAACCCAGCCCCATCATTGTAATCTGAAAACGGAGGTTTTTGAGTAAATTTGTTTCTTGTGTGCTCAACATATATAATTTTAAAACTGCTTGAAAATTCTGGGAAGCTGGTATATCGTGGCAGAAATTGTTTTACAAGTACAGCGCCAGGGCAACCTCCTTGAGGGACTGTTCAATTCCTACTACATCACAATGAAAGATAAAATAAAGAAAGAATAATAAAACAGCATTTTCTACAACTGTTGATCCACTGATATTGTTCGTAATTGTATGATAATAATGTGTTCTCGTCTGAATCTAACGGTGCAGGTAACAGAAACCGATATGTATCTTCTGACTGCCATCGAGAAGTTAGCGCATCGAATGGACGCCATGGAAAGAAGGCTGCGACGAACCGAAGAGCTGTTGGTACATGTAATGGAAGGATCAAATATAAAACGTCAAGGTAGACACGAAACTTTTGTCATATCTTCATTCCACCATAATGGGTGCTTGATATCCTTGCCCTAAACTGACTATTGTCTGCTCTTCACTCTTTTCAAATTGAGGTCTTTCATTTAAATTTTTTCAATTCTTTTTCAGATGATTGTCCAGCAAATTTCACTAGGGTGTCAAGAAACTGCTATCATTTCAGCGATCGGCAGTACAACTGGAAAAGCGCAGCGTCCATGTGCAAAAGCCTGGGTTCAAATCTCCTTGAGATTGAGTCGAGAGACGAGTTTATGGAGGTGGTGACATTCGTTCAAGCCAACAATTATCTGAGAGGTAAGGGCAGCATCACTATTGAATGAATAATTCCGACGAGGTCAACTGGAGTGAGAGAAGGACGCATGCGGGCCCATTGGGGGAAAAGTTGTTGACAAGCCAGACATCCCTGACCTCTTCGCAGAGTAGCTAATTTAGGACCAACCACGATTTTTGGATAATCGTTTCTGAGCGGAAAAAATTAATTTACCCAGAAAAATAATAAACTAAATAATGGTAGCTTGGCTTTCTCCTTCCCCTCCAACTTATCCGTCTGACAACTCTACTGATTCGAACGATCATCATTTCATGAACAGAATTAATTCGAGGTTCATCCAGAAAGTAAGGTTACAGCTGCTGGTAAAAATCGAAAAATGCATATATTTTATTCAAATTTTGAGGAAATGTAGCAAAATATGTCCTTATTTTTCTACATAATCGCCACCAACTTCAACACATTTCTTCAGCCTGGGCAACAGCTTTTTTATGCCCTCGTCATACACACTTCGCTCCAACTCCAAAAACCACTTCTCGACAGTTTCCTTCACCTCCTCGTTGTTGGAAAAACGTTTTCCACCCAAGAACTCCTTCAATTTGGTGAAAAGGTGGAAGTCCGAAGGCGCCAAGTCTGGTGAATATGGTGGATGGGTCACAACATCCCATCCAAACGACACAAGCAGGTCCTGGGTCTGGCGTTGTCGTGAAGAAGGGACACACCACGAGTCAGCATTCCCCTCCTTTTGTCTTTGATTTTTTTCCTCAAATTTTTAAGGGTCTCACAATACACATCAGCATTAATGGTGGTTCCCCTGACCATGAAATCCACCAACAACACCCCTTTTTTGTCCAAAAACACTGATACCATGATCTTCCGCTCCGAGGGCTGAACCTTGAATTTTTTTGCTGACGGGGACTGACTTTTTATGGCACCATTGAAGGGACTGCCTTTTTGACTCTGGAGTATAGTGACGAACCCACGTTTCGTCCCCAGTCACAATCGAGATTTGATGACCGCCCGAACTTCGCATTGACTGTAGGTGGATAAAGTGTTCTCACGCTCGTTTACAGAAAATGTTGCCATGTGAGTTAGTTGACGTCCACGGTTCGATTCGTAACGGATCAAATCCGAACCTAAAGATTTGAACTGCATGTATTTTTGTGCTTCCCACAACATTTTTATTAGACTAGTTTCGCTCACCTCAGCGTAAACATCAAAGGACAGCTTTTGAAAACAACGAAATGTTTCAAATCCTAAAACTTTCCAAAGGAATTTAATTTTGGAGAACATGTGAAAGGGTAGCTGCGTGAATTGACAATTCACCTTCAAACATTTTATTTTTGATAAAAATGCCCCTTCAAGGCATCTTCTTGAATTGACAGATTTACAGAAGTTCGATGCGTAACCCGATTATAGGCTTATATGAACGTTGGCCATTTGAATCATCGTTGAAGATAACTAGTTCCACCCCTAATTCCTTGGACCTGCTAAATTCCTAACATTTCCCGATTTTCATGGAAAGGAACCACGTTATTTTTTTATTTTTTATTCAAACATATTTTTTCCCCAAATTAGAGGAGTAACATTCAAACTTAATGTACCAATGGTAAGCTGAGATCTCGGCAGTTTTTGGTGTGAAGTTACGTGAAAATAATATCGTGACAACCAAATGAAAATCATGAGATTTTTCCAATTTGACAAAAATTACTTTGGAACACTATTTTTTTCCATCAGGACAAAAGATAGAATATTTATAGGCACTAGAAAGAAAGGGAAATTTAAGACTCCTTCCAACTTTGTCCTTAAATTTGGATTTACCATGTAATTTAAGGGAATCATTGGTCGTTATAGTGTGGTAAGGCAGAAAACAAGTGAAATAACTAAAAAATAAAGCCCAAAAAAATAATTTGTAAGGAGCAGTTTTTGTTTGAAATAAGTTGCAGAATTGAGCTCTGAAGTTTGGCGGTCCTTAACCCTGTATATATCAGCCAATAGTACCGATTCTCAGAATAATACGTATTCCACAGGATACGATTTCTGGACTGGCGGCCTCAACCCAGGTCTCCTATGGATCTGGTCGAACAGCGCTCGCCCCGTTCTGCCCAAGAAGCCCAGCACGAGGCCAGAAGAGTCTGTTCACGGCAACGGCAGATGCCTCAAACTGGCGATCAACCAGGCCAAACTTTACCAGTACCACGGAACCGACTGCGCCGCCAGGTTGCGGTACATCTGCGAGCACGAGGAAAACTCGACCATCCGAACTTTGAAAGCCCTCCAAGAATCCATCACGGCAACCACCTAGTCACACAGAACTCTTTTCCCCGAGCCATCTATTTATTTTATTTTGTAATGAAATGTATTTATTAGCATCAATCAAAATAACTTGTGGCGGTTGCCCCATAATTTTGGTGATAGATTAGTTTGAATAAAAATTCACGCTAAATCTATTCTGAGTATTTTTTTCATTCTTTAAAAAATATAAATCCTCTTTCTACTCTTTTGGCAAAACATCTTTACCAGAGATCTGGTAATGCAGCTGATTATGAAGGTATGTCCAATGTAAAAACATTCTTCTTCAGAGTGGGGTCATGGGAAAAGAGATGGAAGCGAGAATCTCTTGCTCTATGGAGGGATTGTGTAACACACACATCAATTGCTGAGATTCAAAGGTAGAAAATTAGTGGTTTTTACCATTTGTCAACATTTTAGCACAAGTAAAAAAGTGAAAGTAAAGTAAACAAGGAATTTCACCTTCCGTCCGACTACCCGGAGGTGTCGCACACGTCACCAGCCGTCCTCCAGAGAGGATTGGAACTAGGTCTGACGATTTCGCTCGTGGCTTCCCATTGCCTCAAGCCCCTGGGTTGGGAGCGTTTTGGATTCACGTGATATCGAGATCAGAGGTGAACTGTCTAACGACAGGACAGGTATACAACACTTGACAGGATTTTGGCCCTAATCATTGGTGCCAGCTGGATTCGAACCAGGGCAATCAGTACTCCCACTGAAAGTAAACAGCTAGAGGACTGACGCCCCAGCTCGCTCGGACAACCTGTCCCCAATACCATTTTAGCACAATTTAACATTGAATTTGAGGGATTGCAATCCACTTTTCTTGATGAATTGTACAGTCTGCCTATGTAGCGGTAACGTCGATTTAATTTTTGAGATATTAAAAAAAATTGTTTTCGACAAATTCAAAGTTCTCACTAGCATTTTACGTTTTGACTTATTCTGTGCAACTTTAACGTAAAAATCTGTTTGTCATCCGATTTCCATGAAATGTTCAGGGAATGTCCGGATTAACCAGTATATGGTGGCCTAAATGTGTCATTGCTCACATATTAGTACTCAACTCTGAGCAAACGCCAAAATTATACCCAGCAAACATAATTTTCTCAAATACTAGTCAACCGATATCACTCAAAGGAGTGTTAACAGTACAGTTTAATCATCTCCCATCGATTTCAGCGTCTTACTATCTTAGTATCTTTTGCTTTTTACGTAGCTTAACCCATCAGTAAGTACATTGAATATTAGAATGAGTAAAATGAGCATATACTCCAACATGACGCTTTATTCAAAGACCTGCTTTGTACAAAATGGATTCTTCTAAAACTCAACCATTTCGAAAAAGAAACATTATCACAATGATTCATGTACACAGCTACCATGATGAAAAACTCGCCCAACACACCAATTTTAATAAATACCTAAACGTTTTCTATCAACGTAACTCTATGACATCAATTTAAGCTCGTAAGCTGTCAACACTTGACAAGCAAATTGAGATAAGTTAGAATAAAGTATACTTTCTAAAAACAAAAACAGTAAAATAACAGTATTTGGCTGGTAAATTCTGTTTCTGACAGAGAATACTAACATTGTCATCAACTCAAGTATATTCTAATTTAAAAAATCCATTGGTTTACATGTTTATTCGAGTCAATTTAGTTTTATCCCAGTCATCTCTTCCATGGGGATTCATTATTTCATGTCTAACAAGTGGAGGCGAAATTCTTAAGATATTGCTCTAAGAAAGTCGTGATTAATATGTAAGTTCCCTCTGGAAAGGATCTCTGAATGAACCTTGAAAAATCATGAGCACATTGTGTCAATCCCCACTCATGTCCAGCTAACAGACCCTGACTTCTCTGAAAACCACTCGAATATGATAAGAAAATTGTCAACTCGCCCTCAAGTCTTACTCAATTTTAGAGAAACGGATGCCCTCCTTCTGATGGTTCAAAGGACGTGCTGAGGTTCATTGATATTGTCACACAAAAAAAAAACTGCAACGAATTACTGCTTAATAAGAAAGAAAAATGCTGCACATTATTTCACAATGGTTTATAATTTTAACCCCCTCCCTTCCTCCCACCCCAACAACTATTCCTGACTGCCAATTCGTCAGAACGGGAAAAATGAAAAAATTGGGATATCAAAATTTAAATTTAAAAACGTTTTCAACATTTTCTCCTTAGAAATGAGATTTTCTAATTCGGATGGGCTTGAACAGGTCTGGGACCCATCCCAATAGTTTTTTTGTCCAAAATGGCTGGAAAATGACACCCAACTTGCCTAGGTCAGTAAAAACCACGTCTTTGGAACGATTTTTACCAGGTTTAGGCCCCTAGCATCTATGTGGGTAATGTGATTGGCCCATCTAGAAGCTAAGACCAAGTAGACCACAAGTGGAGTACATGTCCAAATGAACGGATTTTTTTCATAATTTCCAAGGCCGTACAGCGTACAGACATTGTAGATTTTGAATTTACTCAACTTGAAATGTTAAGTGCCAACGTTTGAGGGGAGTTATAAAAAATTTAGCTAATAAAGCAAAACAATTTGATTACAAAGGCTTATTAGAGAAAATAATTTAGTTCTTGCTTCACACAGTCAGTAGGCACCTTTATAGTAAATCTAGGGAAACGTGAAGAGATGCTAACTTAGCGTGCTGTTTGCCGTTGGCTCACTGTGGTGTCCCTTATCACTGTTCCATAACCTGACAGCCAACTCTCGCTTCAGCCCCCAACTTTATGTTACAACCTTGTTGTTCCAAATTATTTTTGTTTTCTATTCATTAGTTTTATTCAATGAGATGGTAAGGAAGAAGAAGAAGAATTTCTAATCAGTGAAGCCTTCCTGCACATGGCGGTGGTCTGTGTTAAGGGTTCTTAGTGGGTCCTGCAGTAACTGGGAGCCATTTGGCCGCATTCCTGGTAACAGCATATGGTATCAACTGCTTGATGCAAGAACTGTCTAATAAGACGAAATTCAACAGGCCTCAATCAACGGATTCGTCCACATAATTTTCATAATTCCAAGTTTCTTGTCTCTTACTGATCCATTACAAAAAATATGAGACAAATCATGGCGAAGGTGCAGTTATCATCAGGTTGCAGTTATCAAACGATGAGTTGTCGAACAACCTCACAGAGAATTCCAGAACGGATTGCATTGCCCTCTAATTTATCCTAATTAGTTCCTGCTGTTTTTTGTAAATGCGCTTGAACTTTGAATGGCCTTTGTTGAAACTGATTTCCTGGCAACGATTTGTTCGCGTTGGATCAATCTAGCTATTCTTCCAGAGTGGAATAGAGATCGTAAAGAGAGGGATTCGTTTATCCAAACATTTCACTAGTGAAAATCTTTCTTAAAAAACATCGACTTTTCATATTTTTAGTAGCAATATCACAAATGTCAATGTAGTAATAACAACAGTCAGATGGTATTGATAGAAATATCAAGCACTGATACAAACACAATTCTCTGCTATCTGCCCTTCATTAGAAAGGCGAGCATCACCAAAAGATGCACATATGAGAATTGAGCCAAAATTGAGGGTTTCATACGATATGACAGGAAAACAACATTTTTGTGATCTTTCAAAACTATCAAAACATTACCATTCGCAGACAAGTTGGATTCATTATTCTCATAAATAGTTCTGACAGTAATTGGGAATGATTGATTGTAAAGGACATACATCAGGAAAAATTTAGTATTGGGGTAGAGTGTTCTGATATCTATTGGTGAGTGGGTTAGGGGACACCTCAATGAAATCATGGCCTTCTATTTGTTTGTACAAAATACAATCGGATGAGAGGAATTACATGTAATTGACCAGCTGAACAGCTCCTCTTAACAGCATTATACATTTTTACCAATTAATTAAATTGTGAACTAACTCACAACCTTACACGCTCTCATGTATATCCCATTCTTCGCAACGGTTCTTTTTAAGAATTTATTATTTATACATGTCCACTGTTTATAACATTTTCCTTAAAACAATAGCAAGAAGGCAATTCGATTAGCAGCTTGGAAGAATGACAACACACTTGGCACCTGTCGTTTCTTAAACAGGCGTTGAAGCTGCAGGAAAATTACTTCAGAAAACAGGTATTTCTACTTACAATACCGGAGCTGTGAATGGTTGCACCAATCTCTGCACGGAAAACGTAATGGCTATCGATTAAATGTAATTGCATATCAACAAAAAAATGAATGCGGCGCACATTGAATCAATAAATTTAAAACAAATAAAATTCGGTACAAATACTTCACACTGGTCGTTTGCAACGTTTTTATACATAGGTCGATTCCGCAATAATGTTCTCCTGATTTTGTACACATCGCACGCAAAAATATCTGAACAAAAATTATACGTTATGCGCGAGAATTAAATAAAATGTAGGTACCTACAAAAAGTTCAGTTCATAAGGCACCAACCACCCACGAAAACTGACGGAAGAAAGTTTGGATGGTTGAAACCCTAATGGGGGATCCCAGATTCCCTGAAAGAGCTAAGTGTCTTCTCGATTTCAGATTCTAAATGTAGAAGAGATCACTCGTACAATAATTGATTTAAAGGTCAGTCAATACATGCGTTCACGTTCACTCGCGGTATTTACAGTTCGGTGTGGGCACTTGTATGAGTAGGTTTGAAGGCAGCTCCTGCAAGAGAAAATAGAAAGTTGAAATGCGCTAATTTGTAAATTAAATGGACATAAAAATAAAAATACATGTATTTTTTTGGATGAATTTTGCGATTTCTGCACATGGTTTGATCACTGCTGACTAATCAATTAGTGTAATTTGTCAATCTCTTGCAGCAAATAATTTCCGTAACGTTTTTGGACAGTTAAGTCATGGAATATGAAACATACATCTACCAGGATTTGTCATGTTTTCACTTTTGAATGACAATTAAGACCTGCAACTACAATTTCTTGGCTGAGCTCTTTGATTTCTATTAGGTACAAGTTATTGTTATCGCAATTACAAATAATTGTAATCTTGGGGTTTTAATTGCAAGGAATTTTCACTTATTTGAAATTACATTTTGCCTATCTTTGGCGATTGGTGATTGTTAGAAAAGGATTGATTAAATGAATTGATTGATAGCTGGATCGATTGAAGACGACTTGTACCTCGAAGTGACAGTGTTTAAGGGCCTCAAAATCTTTCTGAATCACTTTCTGACCCCCTCATTCCATTCCTTTCTAGTATCTTTTGTGAATATGTGAAAGAAAGAACTGTGCGAAACAATGGCGGAAGGAACAGATGATCCTATAAATGCGCATAGAACAACTTCAAAAAGAACGTCCTAGATTCTAAAATGAATTGTTAGATTGCTACTACTCCAATAGTGATATGAACTATTTGATGTGAAGTTCGCTAACTGGTGTTAGTTCTTCGAGAGCAGTTCAATCAGGAACGATCCACCACAAATTTAACAAAGTTCCTCCAAAAGGTAAATTCGTTAGTTATTTCTTAATTTTACATTCAACATTAGAGGAAAAGACATTAGTCTGCACAAAACACGTGGAATGTTCATCTAAAAGTTTCTCACCGCTTTCGTTTTCTTCTTCGTGGTCCTCAGTAGCTCCTAATTTGAGCTGAAACTCTTTAATCTCATTGTCGTAGTCCTTCCACTCAGGAACTATCCTCATGGCAGCAGTCAATTTTGCTTCTTTAGTCTGAGGATTGTTGCACTGTTTTCAAACAGAAAACCATGTACATTAGTTACAAATAAACCCTCAAAAGTCATTGTGATTCACATAACTAGACCACTAGCTGTTGAAAAGTAACCATGGATGAAGATAAAAAGTTCATGAGGGTACGTTGTATCGATACTGACCAGATCAATAGTTTTAGCTCTCTTCTTTGAGTTGTCATCACACCAAGTTTCGCACCACAGCCATTCTTGTGGTAACGACTTGATCGCTACCTGATGAATCATGTTATTTGGAAGATCCTGAAAACAATTTGGAAAAGCAGAATGTTAAGTTGGCGGTAGCAGATATTGATATCTCCTTAGATGGTAAATTAGAAGTATACTGGTACACAGTTAATTTCAAGTTGCCAGCAATACTCCAGCCATTTTTTGTTGGAAACAAGCTCTAGAATCGACTTCTGCAGTTTATAATTCCGAATAACCTTCAAGCTGCACATATACAAACAGAAATCTAACCTGATCCAAGTTGGACAAGCTGTTGGGATCTTGACTGAGAGCCTGGTACTGCCCTCTGAGCCGATCGCCAGCAGCTATTCTTCTGAATCGCTTGAGATCTACTACGTAGAGGGCGCTGATGTGATACTTCCGACCTTGCAAATGGTTCCGCCAATATCCACTTTTCCAGAATCGGAAACCGTCCATTTCTGTGCGGCTGTCACAGAAAGGAGTGTAGCCGTAAGGGGCACCACCCAGTTCTAAATCTACCAGTTCCTTCATGTCTGCTCGGACTACCTATGGGGATATTAATTGATATATAAAACTGTAATGGCATGATACTTAGAATCATTGAATCGAAATTATTTTTAAAATAACTTTTAAAAATTTTGATGTTATAGGTTGTAGAAGATGGTAACTCTCTCAAACACAATAACTTCACACTCCCACTCACTTGATCAGCATCTACAAATATAATCTTCTTGACATCCAAGGGGAACAGGACGTCCAAAAACAAAATTTTGTATCCCCATATAATTCTTTGTTTTTCAGTTTGTTGATGTAGCCACCGAGGCCATTTGTACTGCACGAGTTCATACTGGAACCCATAATGTTTGGACATTCGAGGTAAGAAGTCCTGAAAATAGAAAAGAAAATTAAAAATCAAATACTACAGTAATAAGACACCAAACTAGTTAATCTGTTATTGAACACAGTCACAACTTGTGTGCACAGAATGTAATATCAATATTTTCAAAACCTTTTCCGACAGACGAGCTTGATTCAACGTAAAACACAATCGCTAAAAGTAATAAATAAAAAAATATGAAGTTGAAGACACGCTTGGAAGCAAAATAGAATTTTGAATAAATCGACTCAGGTGCTCATCAAGCTTCTGTCAGCTAACACTGAATAATTTAATTAATTTTTTTAGACGAGTAATACTTCTATTTTGATATTTGATATTTTATTAATACTTCTATTCGATGCGTATTAGAATACACTTGTATTTCAATTGTTTATATTTATTCGCTAATTATGTGCGAGAGTAAAATACATTCTATGTATTACAGATTGATTTATGATTGACTAAACTACTTGATTGATAAACTTGTCATCAATGTTTTTATAGTCCTTGATTACCGCGTTCATAGTTACCAATTTTCATGCTCAGTTTTGTAATGACGAATTCCGTCGAATAAAGCCTATCTTAAAGATCTTTCTTTCATCTTTCGATTACAATGATTTACAGAGATTGATTCTGGGATGAGAAGCTAATGTTTTACCAAAATGCAAAATAAGGAACCAAGTTTATAACTTTCCATTAGACAGCAAATAAGGATATCAGAGGGAAAGCCAACAGTTACTATTTAGAAATCTGTCTCTCCTTTACCCCATTGGTATTAAACCGTCCAACGAATATTAATAGTAGTAATTGAAATCTAAAGAAAACCAAATCTTCAACACTTACTGATCCCAGAAAAATAAAACTTACTTTTAGCGTTGGGGATAGATAATTCTTCAAAAACCAAAATTTAACTGGCGATTTCGTGTTCTTGAGAACGCTCAGCATCATAATTCGGAGGAACCGCTCGTACAAATGGCCAGAGGCAACAGAAAAGATGTTGATGACTTCATCTTTTTCGGCCGCGGTCTCCTCTCGGCCGCCGAAAGTGCTGGTGATTGAGCCCCAAATCCCTTGATTCTCTTCATTGTCGTCACTCAATAGATCGACATTGACTTTGTCGGGTTTTTTGGTCACTTTGAGCTTGACAGTATGGGACCGGAAAGAGCTGAGGAGGATTTTAATTCCCGATTCTGTGGCGTTGAAAGCAAAGTCGTTGCCAAGATGACTGAAAAATAGATATACAATTGATAAAATCAAAATGTGGTTCTTAATTTAAATCGCTGATTGCAGAAAGACCATTAGTGACAACTTGTAAATTTTTCAGGAGACAAAGAACCTCTCTAATTTCACATTTCAAGTATATTACGATCCATTTATGGATTTTCTGTTAGTTATATCTAGTTCAAAGTTATTCTGTAAGAAACAATCAAAATTCATGTTTAGCATACAGATAATTTAAATTTCAAATTTCTTGACTCATGCCACTTTTGCACACTATTGCACCATGGAGAGTTATCAAGTCAAAACAAAATTGTAACAACATATGATGGAACAGTTGTAAAATGTAATATTCTTTAAACGAAATTTCTCTACAGTGAGTGCTTAAGAAGACACTACATTCATTAAATAACTAAAATTAGAACCTAACTAGAAAACCATCATAAAAAGACGACCTTCTCCATCAGTACAAACATCACTGTTTGCTGGCTGTGTGGTTGGGCCTTTGCAGATCATTGAGCAAAAAGTCAACGTAGTGTTCCTCAATACATCGCATCGTTTGAACGATGTTGTCTAACGTTTTTGGTTTAATAGAAGATTTTTTTTAATGCCTTTGCTGCAGGCAATCTTATGGGGTCAGTCCAGCCTTGACAATTAGAATGATTTATTAATCAAACCATCAATCCAATATACAATAGTTGATTATAGAAAGGCGAAAAGTCGTTTGACTCAAGCCACTTCTACACTCAGCGATCATCTTAGTCGTGATTCTCTGAGTTCCAGCCACCTGACCCACGCCATTTCTCACAATGTATCGACCCAAGAAAAACACATCAGGGTGAAAAAAAAAAATTCTGCAAATTTATTACTGTGTTCTTTTAGCATTCAGCGATTCATTTGGTCCTTGAGTAACTCACAAAAATCCAGTATTTTATCAAGAGTGGCATAAGACACTCGACAATGTAACCCAACAAAAGTCTGTTGAGGGTTCGAACATCACCCACTGAATTATCTAAGGTCACTCCCTCCTCCCTAACACGAAACATCATCCTTCAAGGACCTATAGCCTTCACATTCATGAATGGACTTTAATACCTTCCAAAAGTAATTTATAAATGTAATACGCTGAGATGTTGAGGTATGCATATTGCGAAAACAATGCATTTCCAAAGCAAATAGAACGAGTATTTTTCCACCAATCGTGGGAATGACGATCGGAAAAATTCTCAAGTAAGCACGATTAAACCAATTATCCAGTAAGCATACCTATCTTACCTGTATCCAGTTATATCGTACAATGCAGCGGATCGTCCATGCCTTAGTCTCAAAGTCCACTCTCCAGGGTTGGCCTATAAGAAATTATCAACATCAACAAACTCGAATAATGTATCAGAGGTATAACAATATCCAAAAAACATTTCACGTCACAGACAATTTTAAGATTTCACGTGATAACCTACCTTGAGTTGAAAGTATCCCAAATTAGCCATGACGATAGTGTCAAACTCGTTAGGATCATTTTCAGTTCCGAGGATAATCTGAAGACCTCTTGGGGGCGATCCCAAAGCGGAATCAAAACAGTGTCCTTCCAAAATCAAATATTCCAGTTCAAAATGACTATAACAAACAATCAAAAACTTTAGGTACACTCTGTTTTAGGAAACGATTAATGCACGTAACAACAGTAAGTAAAAAACTTATTCATCACTGTGACAGGTTGGCATTTGAACTAAAATATTCATATTAGTTCCTTCTCAGTAATACAGAGTTGAGAATTTGGTTCGAAATGTGGAATTACAACAATGAAATCTAGTGCATTAGCAGGATTTACCTGTGTACGTTAGAATCTACTTGATCCAGTTTGATGTTATCAAGATCGTGGGGACTGGCGATACTTTCCACCATCCAGTTGTCAGGCACCAACATATTTTGGGTCAGTAGAGGAGCACCCGGCATGTTGAGAAATTTGGCCATCGGACCTGGTGCCATCTGTCCTGAAGGAGTGAACTGAATGGAAGGTTCCAAAACGTAGCGGTAAAAGCTAAAAGTAGAAAATTTTTTAGGAAACATTCAGATCATAAAAATTAGGATGTAAGCATTGTTAAATAAAAAGTTATAGTCATGCAGCTAAATTCTTCATCATATATTTGAGTTTAAATTTGAGCACTTAGTGTGCAAAACAAGTAAATTATCAACTCGATTGTGAAAAAAAAACTTGTTCTTATTAATAATCTCCTACTCAAACAAAGATTTTAGAAGTTTTTTTATGACCTTTTAGTAAAATTTGAGTAGAATTTTCAGAGTTTCAATTTATGAATGACCTATTTCTTAGCTGAATAACTTGATTGATTAATATTCAAAAACTTAAGACGTTTTTTGGTCATATTTTTCAATTTTTTTCAGGTCATTTTTCTAAATTTAATCATTTTAATGTGCTCAAAAAGTGTTTTCCAAAGAACTAATCTGATTGTCTCCCAAAACCCACCTGTTGACTCTTTCTGGCTGCTGCAGCTGAAAAAATTTGTTTGAGTCAGGCATTTTGCTTATTAGCTTCACCCCAAAGCAATCAACTTTTGTAAATGCTTCCTTTGGCTTACTTATTCTCGTTTTTGTGATCAAGACTAGCACGAAATGTTAGAAACCATTTTTCATTTTATTTCATACCTGTCTAAATATTTTTCTCAAATCATATAGGTACATTTAGTTCCGTAGAACCATTCTAGTGGTGATGAATGCGTGTATATAAGCGTTAAAATCCAAGAATCATTTCAGAATGGTTCAAAACGGATTTCTATGAAAATTTGTATTTTAAAATTTTTGGAGCCATTGCAATAGCTTTATTTTTCAAGAAAATTCGCTAATTAAACACAGGATGAAATTTATTAATAACACGAGGTACCTTTTCAGTGGCATATCGCTGCTCTTCTCGACGCAATTCAGGAATATCTTGATATCACAGTTCACAACCTGTTGCAAGGTACTCAATATCGTGCCAGCTTTGTGGGCTCCATTTGAAACAGGATCCAAGATGGCGACTATATCCAACGCTGGCCCATTTGAAGATGCAGGAAGTTTCACAACGCTTGATTTATAGAAAAATAAAACGTTTTTATTGAATCGTTAACCCACATTACAGCATGATGAAGTTTAGATTAAACACGTGTAATGAGTTATTACCTGTGCTCTTCGCCAAAAGCGTTAATTTCAAATCTAGTCTTAGATTCGGGCCTGGACGCCAGCAAAGACACCGACTTCATTATGATATCGCTATTAATCGATTCAGGGTCTGCAATAATCGGGAACAATAAGACATTGAAAGTAATTGGATATGTATAGCAGAAAGATAGGTGAGCAGAACTTCAAACCTACCTTCAGCATTTTTCGACAAGGCGCCATATATTTTATCCACGTAGGTTGGCAAGCTGAATCTTTCCAAGAGATCATAATCGTCTAACGTGAATATTTCATTGCTATCGAATGGACCTAGAACACGGCCATTGCTCACGATTCCTCTCGCGCCACGGGGGAATCCAATACCATCAGAAATGAGTATTTCATGTGCAGTAAGTATATCCTCTACAGTCTTCAAACAAGAGTCCTAAATTCAACGAAGGAATGTATTAGAACGATTTCTCATCAAACAATTAAAGAAACTATATAGGCAAAATATTAATCAACTAACATCTAGATCGAAATCCGACAATTTCTTTGAACCCGCGGCAATATCTTTGGCATTTTCTAAAATGGTCTTGACTCTTTGTGTGGCTTTGTCTTCGTTGGTTTGAGAAAGAGCACAAAGTACAGCTCTGTTGACAAGGTTTTTCTCAGCTTCAGGATTTTCGCTATTTATTATCAGGGCAGTTCTCATTCCACTGCTGTCAGACTGAAATGAGAAAAAGTAAACAAGGTTTAATTATCATGATCATAAAAGGGCACATTTCGATAAAGATGCGAAGATGACTTTTATCTTGGCATCATACATTTTTAAGCTATCGCCTTGGAGGATTCATAGTATCCTGACTTACCATATGACTCAAAGCGTTGAGATACAAAGCGCGGCCTTTATCGCTTTCCAGGTCGGTTATGATCCAATTTGAGATGAGGTGTACTTTCTTATGAGATTTCGACGATATGTAATTTAGTTTACCGTCCATTACGTTATGAATAGTTGGATCAGCAAACTTAGTCAGAGTGAGATATTTGCTTTTGGATGTCGTCAGCACCCTATCGTTTAATCTATTACAAAAAAAATAACACCGATTACGTTGCAAATCATCATCAACGACAGAATTGATACTAAATTACGTTTTACTAAACGTATTAAATAGTAACCATCTACTTACCTAGGCATGATGTTCGGGCGGTTCATAAGATAGTCAATGACGTAGTCGTCGTCCTTCAATTCGTTTTTGTAAACGGCCTTTTGAAGGACCGGCGTCTGATTCATGATTTCACCTAAAACGGCTTCTTCAAAATCCTCAGCTGTCAGTGACTTTTGAGGCAACGGCACCCCGTTCATCAAAACCTACGAAAAATACGACTGTAGTATCATAGAAATCAGCTTTGTTGATTTTTTTCAGAAATTGATCAAAACAAAGAAGTAAAAGCTAAATATGTTACTAAAAATGGTTTTTTCTAACCTGAGGCATATGGCGCAGTCCTGATTTTTCAACAAAGTCCATGGCAAGCTTCAAACCAGTATTGTAATCCGTATCTGATCCGAACACTTCATTCTTGTCAGCTTTCGGATGTTTGGATTTGAAAAGATCGTGAATTAGGGCGGGCGTTATTTCGACGTTGTTGGCAGCAGCGTACACCTAGATGCAGTCGAAACAATTACATAAAACATATTCACAAAAAGCAAATTAAACATTAATTTCTGTCCATGACCAGGTGAAAATTATGGCTTACGTCTGTCAGGAAATTCAATGCTTCGGCAGAATCAGACATTTCCGCAACATAGTTGTAAGCATTGAGAAGGGCAACACCACTGTTTTCCAAGCCGGTTTTAGTTCCATCTACAGCGAATACTATTCCAAGACGGAGGGGCGCATTGTGAATTAGAAATGATTGGACAAGTTTGATGAGGGGAATTACTTCTTTTGTAGATGGATCGCCACAAATAACCTGAAAGTTGAAGAAAAGCATGAATTCAATTCGGGCCAAGCAACGGAAGTTTACCAAGAATTTATCCGTTGAAAATAACACCTACCAAGTTGTACAAATTCTTCCGAACTGATCTAATCATTCCAGGGAAAGTGGGACGAAGAAGATCCATCAGGGATGATGACCACCGATTGTACTGTTTGTCGAGCTCGATATCGTTAATCCACGTAACAGCTGAGTCCCGGATGTCCAAACCAAAGTCAACTCCTGTGCTGCTCAAATCCAGAGCTAATAAAGCTTTTGACGCTTTCTTGTCCGTCACACCTGATGTAATTTCAAATGAAATTAAAGATGTTATTGAATCGAAAAACCCAAACACTCTTCTGTTAGAAAACGCTCAACGTTAATTCATTTCATACATAGCTAATTTCATAGATAGGAGGTAAAAAGGCAAAAGCTACGATCTTTTAATCCTGAAATACTTCTCAGTTAATGTTTCCAATTACGATAGTTCCTACGAGCTCCTTATGGTTGCAGTTAATTCATCAATGCTCTTTAAATGAATGTGAGGTAAAGAAGTCCAAATATTTTTCACGAGAAATTATGGTGAACTTTTCCAGAAATTTAAGACTTATACCTAACCTAGCCTAATCTGTGTTTGTGGCATTCTACAATAAACCCAAACTCCATCAGTTCTCTTGCAATGCATTAAAGTAATGAGTTATTCCAAGAGGTATCCGACATTTCAATATAGATTTTACAAATCCAGCATTGCTTCATGCTTCATTGCTTCAAATCAAGGTGTTCAAATTGTAATGTGCTCCAATATGGAGAATTATAGCTGTAAACATGTAGAATTTATCTTTAAAGGCGAAAAAGAGCCTGTTGACGATAAGAGCTTGTTGGCTTTACACTGAAAAGATAGGAATTTTGAGCTGAAGAACGAGGAAAAACTAAGCAAAAGAAATTATGGATCTAAAGCCTTCAGGAAGAACGCAGTTCGCTTTCAACTTCACCTCCAGTTTTCTCGGTTTCATGTGGTTTGTAGAAACGGCGATTTCGCTTAACACGGCAATATTAGCCCCTGCAATGAATGGTAGTATGGTACAATGACTTATTTTATGCTCACCAATGTCATTCAAGCCTTCCATAACTCTCAATTCATCTCGGACGTACTCCAAGATTGTGAAAATATCTTGTGTCTCCAGATCAAAGAACATTCCGTTCACAAACAAAGCCGTGTCAGGCGGTTGTAAATGAAGAGAGAGAGCGAACCTGTCTTGATTTTGTCGCATTTCATTTTTCATTTCTTGGCTGACAACTGTTTTTACTAATGATCTCGCCTGCGAAAATCGAAAAAAAAACTATAAACCATCATCAAAAATACAAAAAGGCAAAAGCCACATTTTGAGAGTGATAACAAATTAGCACCGAAACTCGAAATTTACGACATGTAAAAAATGAGCCTCAAGTGTAAAAAATAAAAAAATATGAGGAAGTGAAATGAAATGGCCAACCACATCCACAACAAATAATAATAATAATGGTTTCAAAAAAAATTGATAAAAGTTGTCGTGATTAGCTGCAGCTAATCGGATTTTATGAGCAAATTGTTCTATACAATATCCTGATTTTTAGAGTGTAATTAATGCTTAACGTTCAAATTAATGACATGGAACAATAATTATTTTCTAAATCATATTTTGCCATAATCAATCGTATACTGGGCGTTTTTGGGTAAGTTTTTGGGCAATTATGAGAATTGAGCACTTCTTTTTAAAATATTTTTGATATTTTATGATCGGCCGATAAAACGGATTCACATTTGCCACCGAGGCCATTCAGGTTATATTATATTCGAGCTTCCGAGAGGTTACCTCAACAGAAATTGATAACAGATAATGCGAACCAGTCAACAATGTATACTTTTTCTAGAGCATGATTTCTAGGAAGGAATATTTAGCACCGGAAATCGTTAACTCCTGATAATGAAAGAGACCAAACCAAGTATGGAAGCCACGAAGACAATTTTATTCCAACAATATTTCGTTCGGAGGACTCAATAGATAAAGGGGATAAGGGATAAGCAAGTGATTTACAAAATTTATATTAAAATTACGAACGAAACAATTCATAAAATGGTACGATTTGAAACCTAAATAGGTTAAAATTAAAACTAAAAAAAAAGAAAAAATCAACCTTACCTGGGTCGGAAAGTTCTGAGCAATATACGTGAGTACATGCAGAACTTCTTCTTTAGGGGCAGACATTATTCTTTGAGCAGCTTGCAAGCTCAACTCTTGGAACTGCCAAACTTTCAAAGGTGCAAGCTCACTGGACGATTCGATCAAATCCATCTTCATCTTTTCCAAATTGCTTAATTTATCCGGATACAATGTTCTAGAGAGAAAAGAATTAACAATAACTTATTCGATCCAATAATGACATAGTAAATAACGCGAATTAAAACTTGTGGTATTAATATTCCACGATAATAAAACCATATTACGATTTTATCATTAAATTAATCATTATATCATTATTAATGATGTTCAATGCATACTTCAGTTTACTAAAGTTGAGACCCTCAACTTCATCTTCTTCCTCCTCTTCACTGACTTCGGAACCCCCACCTTCAACTTTGGTGTCATCTTGAGCTTTGTACTCTGTAGATTTCAGCTGCAGCTCGACTCCGTAACCAGATAAGCGTACTTTTCTCTGTTGCCGTTCCTGCATGAAGTTTCCAGGGTTTTAAAGAGTGTAAAACGTCACAACGCCGATACTACTCATGCAATTGCACTCATTGATAGCATAACACGTACCTTCACCCAATGACGAACAACGTATTGAATCTGCCCTAATTTGGCCTTGCTGGATAAATACTTGTGAAAATCCGAGAATTCTGGAGAACCGATTTCTCCGTATAGAATGACAAGAGGGCCACTGTCACTTCCCGGATACTTATGATCTAGGGTAAGTATATCTCCTGAATAATTTTTGGCAGGACCTTCCTGCAACATAACAACAAAGATTTCGTAAGAATTTTGTTATTACTCTATTAATAGACACATCAAAAGCTCGAAAAAAGCACACCATTTAACCATTTAAAATGATTTATCTAGTCTTAACACGTCGAAACTTCACATTATTGGTATTTGTTGTCTAACCTAAACATGTTCAATAGTACAGTGAATATTAATTGACGTACTTGAGCTAATTTAATAGCGCTTTGCAGTTGCAGCAAATCGCATTCAAAATTCCCATCGACGAACGCAGCAACGGGGCATTGAAGCTGTTTTTGACTAGCGATTTGGCAAAACATTTCCACCCTCGGCGAATAAACGTGAAGGCTCAAGGCAAACTTCAAGAGAGCGATTTGAGCTTCCGATAGTAGCGAACCAATCAATTCAATAGCTCTATCATAATACGCCTTGTCAGTCTCTGGAAAAATTAATTCCAGAAATTTACATCAAAACCTGGAAAAGAAACTAAAACAAACTGTGGAATATATTTGAACGAGCTGATGAAACTTACTTTCAAAAACGATGGGGTCTTTTTGCTCTGAAAGGATATCCACGAAATTCCAAAACGACGTTTGACTTTCGTCAGACAAGTATTCTGACATTTCCAGCGCAAGTGGGGTGATTTCCCATTTAGCATCCAACACAGTACTGACAGATTTTTGTTTCTTTTTAGAATTCACTACCGTCGTTGACAACAAAATGGACAGCACCAAAAAACTCAGTCTTGTAAGTTCCATCTTCTTTTCCTATTTAAAGACAGATAAAATTTCTTCATCAACTATAAGTAAGGCTGATCAATGCAATATTATTGACATAATATACTACAAAACATTTGTTGGTGAGATGGGAATGTAAAATGAAGAGGTATCAGACCTCAATTACCCCGTTTGGGATTGGATTTTGATCATGAAGTTGCATATAGAATTGATCTGCAGGTCTCGCCAAGTTGACTTAACACAAAGTCAGCTTCAAAATTAGTTGTTGTCCACAAAATCCGCCTATCTGGCCTGCCCAGCAGTGAGGGCGGAAAAACGATACGACCTGATCCAAGTCACTCCACGAAAACTCCCAACACAATTTATATCAGACGAAACTTGCTATGCCTAGCTAGGGATGAATATGAAATGGTGACGAAAATGTTGATCAAACCTACGTGTTGGCATATTGAGAAAGGGAGGGATGTTGTTTATCGCTTTTGTGAGCACACCCAAATAGATTAGCTAAATCCTAAATAGGAGGTACACCCATACCTAAAGTCCAGAATGTATCATTTTATCCCCCACTCTCACCCCTAAACAATGGATCTGACATTGGAAGCACATATGGAGAGCTTAAAAGATGAAGAGAACAGGAGATGGTACGACAAACGAGGTAAACGTTTACCGAGGTGATTTCAAACATTTACGAAGAATGAAATCTGATCATTGCAAGAACAGAACGGCTAAATAATATAGCATTGAAAAATAATGAAATTCTAAAAAAGATTGTGTTTATCAGTACTCTAGTCTTCTCAATTGGATACTCAGTAAATATTTGCGAGGAGCACACCAGTTGAGTACACAGACCTAGTCTAATTACCAAGTTTTACCAAGTGACACATTCCTTCCGAAGTGGTATCCGATGATGGTATCCCTTTAATCGAAAAAATACTTCACTTTGTCTAATACTAACAAGGAAATTGTGTTTGCAGACCTAAAATAAACTTGCTTGATGAAAATATTTATGACAAATGCGATGAAAGTAATGATTCAACTATAGGATCAAATCGTTAGTTTCAACAAGGAAAGAGTATGACATCAAACAGACATGAATTATAGGATTATAGTTGGCAAAAGTTTCATGCAATGCATAAGGACTTACTTGAGTATGACAAATGCGATGAAGAGTATTATAGGATTATAGTTAGTTTCATCATAAGGACTAGTATAACGTAACTTTTGGTGCAAAGATTTTCTTATGAACACAAATTAGAACCAAGAAAAGAAGTGAATAATACGTTTATGAAAGAATACAAATAAGGCAGACAAATAATTTGGGGTGAACAAAATGCTTTTAGAATAATACATGGAATCCTCCAATGCCGAAGCTTGTGTAAGAAGGAGTTCATCACGAAATTAGGGGTACTTGTACGAGGTTCCCCGTAGGGAGCGAAGGCGATGTTTTGGAGTCATAGGCATGTACGAGCGGCCCCGCCTGGTGTAAAGGCACAGATTAGAAATGGTACGAGCGGATCCGCTCGAGCGAAGGCCCGCAGGCCAGTTGAATCCAGTGACTGCAAGATATCCGAGCGAAGATGGAACCCGAAGTAGCCTTGTTAACGAAAAGTTCGCTTGGAAATCGAGATATGATGTTGGTAAACGGTTACCCTAGCCAAGTATGTCCAAATCGTTTCTTATAAGTACCAGCCCAGATCGAATAACTGAGAAGTACCTACTTGGGTCAGGAGTCATGTGACTGTGATTGTCTATTTGCACGTTTTGACAGTGTTCATTTTAGAGCAATAAATTATACGCATGAAAAAAGTTTCGAGTTGGTGCTATTGGTTTCATTTCCCATATTTCCGTGGGGCCGCTCGTACATAAACGCCTAGACCGACCGGGGCCGCTGGTACAAGTGCTCCCACACTGAGTGGGGCCGCTCATGCCGTCAACCAAAATTAGTACAGTACACAGAGGATGTAATGTGGTATGTGAATGCATCGGCACTTCTCGAAATCATAGTTGGTTAATCTTCTATTTGACCCAAAATACTACAAGATGCAAATTTTATTTTCGAAATCAAAACCTCATTTTTCAATTTGTTACGGCATCAAAATTTTCAAGTCAAAATGGAAAGAAAAGTCTTAGTCTGAGCGGATAAGGAAAAGGTTTTACCCTAAATAGAAAAATAGTTGCGTACCAAGAGAGCCTACCAGGGATAGCGCATACACAACCTAAAAAATAAATCTTAATATATGATTAATTTGTTGATTAACCCTCTCCCTCCCTCATATTCCTCCTTCAAGGATCATAGTCTCGAGCGAGAGAAAAGAAACAATGAAATAGTGGTCATTTGATTTTGAAACGATCTGGTGCATGTCAGAACTCACATATAAACCGAGAGACACTACCGCCACATGTGTGACAGGGAACAGCTCAAAATCGGAACAATCGACCTCCATATATTCATATTTGATGAAATGTATCTCTGTTACTAAGAGTCTGTTCTGTAACATCTTGTGAGATAAATGGAGTATTTTCATTGATCTTCGCAGTTTTGGCATACGCTTTTACTAATCCGTACTGTAATATATTCCTTTACTGTTGAAATCGTACCACCTTCATTAAAAAATAGCAGTTTGACAGTGACCCCAAATGAGAAGCTAACTCTCCATTCATCACGGAGGGTGTCGTGCACGTTTTCAAACGAGCTTCCCATACTTCTCACCGTTGCACATTCTACTACTCCCTTTCCGTTTTTTCCCATTATTAATACTATTGAATGTTTTATAAGGAGGGTATGCAGCGATACTCCTGGAGGCTAAGCCTCAGAGAAAAGATATGAATCTAAGGCTGTATTTACACTGCAGGCGAAGCGATGCAATGCTATGCAAAGCGACAAGAGACATCAATTTCAAAGCTTTGCGATGCAATCATGTGTTTATTGCTAGCGGTTGAATAGACCAGTCGAGTGTTTGGAGTACAGCTCAAGATGTTTTGATCCCACAATGGCGGACGTTGTTGCATGCCACTAATCGATTTGTCAAGGTCCATAGAGAATATTCAACTGAATTAAAATAATAGGAATGAACAGCAGAACATAAATTTAAACGATTGAACGGGTGAAATTCATCACAACTTGCTTCAAATGTGGCTGATCGTATCAGACGACTCGCTCATAACCTCTCTCAATCGCTCCCCTCCGCTCAGAGAGGAAACACCCAGCGCCCTTTGCCACTCAACAACCTTACTCGTATTATGTATTTTTCACTTGTTATCGCCAGCAATCGCTTGCAGACGAAATACATACCAGTAATACTGATAAATGTGACGGTGCTGGTACAAAATGTCTTGTTTTCCTCAAGTTTAAGGGCAAATGATTCACACCGCGTCAGATTTCATATCGACCAATTAAGTTACCGTGGAGGGAAGAAAATCATACGATCGCGGACCAATAACGAACATAACAGGGGAGCTAAGTACTACTGATCGTTCGACCAGTGATGGATGGAATCAATAATTGATTATTGAACAATTATTGTTCAAATAGAAAATGCAAGAAAGAAATGATATCCAGCATTATGAGACATCCTTCAAAATACATCTTGAAAGAATAGGACTTGATACGAAGAGATAGGAAGAAGAACTGCTTTCTTCACTGCTCAAATTATGAATGTCTGTTATTTTCGCCTTTGAGTAACTTCACTACACCAGCCGAAAGAGACGACATCGACTGTTTGGTTGGCAGAAGTGCTGTAGTACAAATGAGTACCAATGATGGGGTCTACACTCAACAAATAGGGCCGCTTATAGAAGTCTTGGGTTGAAGATAAGGAAGGAATGGTGCATGATTCTGGTTCTTATCTTAGGTACTCATTCTGGGATGCTGATACAACGCCAAAGAGAGGAGTAACCAGATTGCTGATAAAGGCCTACTTATGCATAAGTTGTAATCGATGTTAGACATTTGAAATTAAGCCCCATCGTGCGGTAGAAGTCAAGAATAGGTAACCCTTTCCTGATAAGACCGTCGCCATATTGAAAAACCCGATGTCTCCTATCGATATGGGTCCACGCTTTCGATGTGTGTTCTGTCAAGTTTGCTGGTTTGAATGCTCGCTTCGATCGCATCTCAAAAACAAAAAAATATCCTACATCAATCGTTTCAGTAAAGTATAGATCAGATGGGCAGATAGATCAGAATGTGTTAACACTTGTGTCTCTGCGTAATAAAAATACTTTTATCTCTATAACGGTCGTGAAAATCATTCCATAATACATGGCAGTGGTATCTTATCCCATATATATCGATGAAAGTACAGTAAATGAGCCTGATAAGAGGTAGGGGTTACCTATTCTCTACTTCAGCCAAGAAAAGGTTTGAATAAATACAGAGCAGGTAGCAAGTTGGATAGGTTATAAGTTGAATTAGTTTACAATGATATGCGCAGCAGGTAACAATAAAATGGATTTTCCTTTTGGAAATGGATATATTTCCGGCCTTTGCAAATTCATTAAGAACCTAACGATAATTCAAGAATTCATACCAGGCGAGCTAGGAAGCAGAGGTAGAGTTTGTTTTGCTAATTCATTTCCAACTCAACCAGTGTGCTAAAATCTATGTGACTGCAAGCTGACAAAGGGATGGTGCAGAATTCTGATTCTTATCTTAAGTACTCAATCTGAAATGCTGATACTTGTATTGTACCTAGTTACTTATTAAACAACAAAAGTGAGTAAGGTGATTACCACAGTGATTTCGAAGTATAATTCAATTCCTATTCAACCCGCAGAGCTGAAGTTCAAAATAAATCCAGCCCTTTTAGTTCTTCTGGGTGACAGCGCCAACGTGAAGTTACCAGATTGCTGACAAAAGGCCTAGTTTTGCAAAAGTTGTAATCGATGCTACCCATTTGAAATTAAGCTACACCGTGCTTAATAGGTAGAAAATGAAGATTTACACGTAGCATTCTAATGAACATACACTTATTCTGGAAATATAACTATTATCAGCAATAATCAGATAGGAGTAACACTACGGTCTAATAAGTGTAGTGATTTGTTATACCAAGTCAATAGTATAATCGGCTTCGCTACACCTGTCCACCCAAGTATTTACCTCGTTGGTCGCATAAAGACTAACACCGTCTGTTTCAAGACTTTACTTCCAACTAATTGAATTATAAAGTAGGTATTGAAGAATTTCATTACTGGATTACCCAAACATGACGTAAACTGAAGGAAGGCTTACTTATTTTCTGCAGAAGCGATTGGGTACAAGGAAGATTAATTCCAACTGCTAGCTCTGGCTACTCATTGTTCCATGACATAGAAACAAATTATTTTCAAAATTTTTTGGTAAGTAACCAGAAACGAACGTACAGCTATCAGAGTATCAGCAAATTATCACACAACACCACCGGTCAACCAACTCATATCGGGATATACAGGTGCAGTGTTTTGATTGGTTGGTCAGACGTGTTCTTAATTTTATCAGTTGTACCAACAAAATCTTCTCAAATTCTCCCTTGTTAAGCACTGATAATTGATACAAGGATTGGAGAGAAAATATAAAAACCAACATTTTTATTTAAATAAATGAAAAATATCCAGTGAAACTAGTGGAGGTTCTCTCTATTTAATTTAATTATCGATTCCTTGAAACTAATTAAGAAGAGGTAAGACCTGTGTTTGTGATAAGCAACTATTGTTTAACA
Organism: Creontiades dilutus; assembly: GCA_031894815.1. Taxonomy (NCBI): domain Eukaryota; kingdom Metazoa; phylum Arthropoda; class Insecta; order Hemiptera; family Miridae; genus Creontiades; species Creontiades dilutus. Next base: position 1,384,674 of record JAVIWC010000323.1, read on the forward strand.
TATGGACAATTTTTGCATTTTACTAAGCAACTAGCATACTACTTACGCAGTGCATACTGTTTTTGATGGTTGTAAAAAGTGTGTAGGGAATGATTCCTCCTCCTTCCAATCATTACAGTAAACTTACTATGGTACAACTATTTTTCCAAATTTGCTACTGAACACAAACTACAGTTTTACTCCAGTAAATTGAAGAGTTATAATCAGATTATAACTCTTATAGATTCCAGTCAAGCAGCATGGACGAATTTTATAAAATTTATGTACTACTACTACCTACTGTTAATTCATTTGAAATTTTGAGCACTTGTGAAATTTCTTTCAATATTATTGCGGGAAAAAACGTTCTAGATAATATTCTTTTATCCAAATAGAAATGTTTGTCTTTTGTTTTATTTTTGTCCATTTTAAGGCCATTTAAATGGAAAATAAGTACGATTTTCAACACAAATTTGAGCTTCAATTATCAAATGACCTGTTTAACTGTCAACAAAATGTTTTTACCTGACTTTTTGTACAAGTTTTTAAAGCTCGCCAATTTAAAGGGCTCGAAAAGCGTTGTCCTCTCATTTAGAATATTTGATTTTTGTTGCAAGAACGAATTAATCATCACAATTATATCAAGAGCTATTGTCAAGGAATATGTGTACATAAGTTGTTGAAATCCAGGAATAATTTCAGACTGCTTCAAAATTTATTTCAACGAAGAACGTTTTCATACATTTGTATTTTTAGGTTTTTAAAAAGCTACTGGAAAAGCTCTATTTCCTTTTGAAAATTCTCTTTAAAAAACGGATTCCTATGGAGAAAATTCGATCTTTTTTACATTTTGGAGTCATTATAATGTTTATGTACAGATCCCTGATTTTTTCAAGATTTTGTTCGTTATTTCATTCCAGACAATAACTAGTGATGGCATGGCTGGCAGCAGCCCAAGTATCTTTGTCTTGAGCGCTATTACAAGATGTGAAGGCACAAGGTGCCAAGTTAGGATTAGGTGCCTACTACAGACTATGTTTTACACACTACTATGTTTTACAGACTATGTAATACACATTGATCACTGATTTTACGTATTCAAGATATTTCTGGAAACGTAAACCAACGACTTTCGAGGCGGCAGGTTACAATTTTTTGTTGTTCGATTACGAAGGTTGTTGTATTACACTGTTGAAAATAACAAACCAAAACGAAAATTTAATGAATTAGATAAGTCCCAAAAGCTTTGCTATAAAGCGCACATGCTGGGATGGTTGTCATTACTCATTCCTGTTCTTTTCTATGTGTTCATGACTGAATAATCAAGTTTTTGTGTTTATTACTTTTTAAAGGAAAAATGAAGTGTATGTCAGACTCCGATTCATCATGATTTTCAATGTTAATACCTCATTATTCAATTTAATTGAGGGGAAATTAAAGTTAAAGGTAATAAGAAAAGTAGAGGGTGGTGTGCTTGTACTTGGGGATTTTTCGACCGGTGTGTTGGCAACATTGCTGCAAAAGGCTTCCGGTACAATCGATGCCATTAATTTCAATGCCTTTTGCCTTCAGTTTACTCTACTGAACTATCTACTCTCCTATCGTTTGTTCTGTGTTGGCCTTTTCCTTTATTTTGTATTCCAGTAAAGCAATTTGAAAGGGCTCTACTACAAAGTTCTGATTAGTAGTAATATGAGTAATGCACCCAACCAAAATGGATCAGGTCTAGAGCAGCAAGTAAGTCAAACGAAACTTTTCATATTCACTCGACGTAAGTTTTACATTAAAATGGTTCCGTAGGATCCCTGGTGGGCAGCTCTTCATTGTCTCTAGTTTCATTTTGATAATAGGACGAATTATCGAATATGTTTTTCATTAAGATGAAATGTTTTCTCGCAAATAACGGGAACGTTGAAAACTTGTAGTTTCATTTGTAAATTCCGATGCCCCATTTCACTCTAACCTATACCTTACGTGGACTGGGCACCCTAGAAGAAATACGCTCGTGCCGTCTATTGCGTATTTCCTTGCTCGGGTATTCCCGAGCGACTCCCGGTTTCGAACTAGACCTGAACCCCGATCGTCATTCAACCTCATTTTCATATCGGCATTTCCCCCCTGTCAAAATTTGCCAATGCGAAAATCCGAGTAATTACTGGCGAAGCCGATTTCTCACGCCATGACCTGGAATGACCCTGCTTCTTACGGTACATCCTGTTCGCCTATCATTTCTACTTCCTTTATTCTTACATTGAATGCACTTATCTCCAATATATACAGTTTCTATCTGGATTATTCGGTTGACCCGAGATTTGACGATTGTTCACCTCTTCTTGAAATTGAGAATTTCGGTGATTTATATAGCGCGGTGGCCCGACCTTCGTAACTTACGTTATCAGGTTCTCCTTTTTCCCCATCTTCGCAGATCTGCAATTGCAATCTCTTGCCTAACCCCGCGGATGGTAGATGTCTCTTTCCTAATACGACTTTCCCTCTCGAGTTCTAGATCTTTTTCACCTAGTTCGCGTATGTATAATCCAATGATTGATAAATTGAGTAACTTACTGTAAACCTCGATTCTGAACACATTGTCATCCGTACAAAGCTGTAATTCCAGCTTTGTATTGGTTAATACTAGCGTTCACCATTCTGAAATCGAGAACAATTCATCTTCATGAATTACATGAGTAGATTTGTCGAAGAGAGTACAATATATAATTAAATTGGGATGATAATAAGTAAAATTAAAATTAGACAGATCAGATGAATCATAGTTACGCAAGTTTTCCATCAGTCACACTGGCAATGATTACTATTGAGTGTTAGTAATAGGCCTGTTATATTGACTATTATAATAGTCACTCATTTTTTAGGAGTAGTATCAGAAATTCCCCGAGCTCTCTGAAAGTGCTTTGGCGCTAGATCCGTTTGCCAACACTGTGATTTACAGATTTGGTCACGAGGTCAGTCGTTTCTTTTGGCCTTGTGTTTTAGTTGATGTTGAATAGATTAGCCTAGCTCATTCAAATTGAAAGTTAGTACTAAAAAAATACACAATTGGAGCGAGGCTTCACTCAACTTTCCTTGCGTTTAGCAAGTTATATTAGAAAAACAAGTTATTCCATAAACTTGAAACATTTTGGAACTATCCGAAAATTGTAGTTAACTTATTGAAAATGGTTTTGAGCGTTTCAAACGGTTTGTAACCCTTTTGGTGTTTTCCCAATATGAGGGCTGATGTACCTTTTTATAATGTTTAATTTCACGAAATGTGATTAATTTTCGTCGAAATTCGTAGATCCTGGAGATATTTCATAAACTGTGGTAAAAATGAAATATGTGAAACACATACAATTTTTCAAATCATTATCTGCATACATGATTTGAAACATATATGTATTTTATTTCGTTATTATTATTTATGTATGTAATTCATTTTTGAATTACCTTCAAAGACATAAGGGTACGCCACTAAATATATATGGAATCAGTAAATTAAAAACTAGGAGATTTCCCTAGTTCTTCCAAGACATCAAGGAAATGGAGGAGGGATTAAATGACCATGTAGAAAATATCCAGTAAGGGTAAGAGGACATGGATGGTGACACCACGAAGTAGTTCTCCTGCCGAGATGCCAAATTCCAGTGACTCCATGGCGATTTCCAACGTCACACCTTGCGCTATGGTCGTGCCCATGTTAACAGCTGTCACTTCTTGTGTGCGAATGCCGCTTGTTAGAGATCATTTCTGTTACAATTGTTCATCTTAGAATGACAGCAACTACATTTATCTGTCAATCTCTGCATGCATTCATCCATTTGTATGGGATGTACAGGTACTACATTTGAATGCTGATAATAGAAAAGGGTAATATAAATTAAAATATTCAATATAATTTTCTTCTGATGAAATAATTTAAAAAGGGAATGAAAAATGAATGGCGATATTTTGCTTGTCAAAATGCTACTGCTACTTTGAAGGTCGGACCAAGGCAATTCTTTTAGCTCCCAGATTTTGTTCACTTGCAGCAGCTCACTTTCATTATTTTGAATCGTTTCCCAAGTAACTGCCGCAGAGACTGTTGCCGTGCAGTCGTATAAAACCGAGTTGAAATCTTCTTTGTCCATTAAAATGTCGAAGGACAATACGATGTCTCTAGGGTCATTAAAATGGTACGACTCGAAAGAATAGCGCTACGGTGAGCAGTATAATACCCGTCATGAATCCAACTTGAAACTTTATTCTTTAAAATGATTAATTTTTAAAATTATTCTCAGTTTCAAGTTATGTTGATGGAAGTAGACTTGAATTCGTTTCATTTGACAAGATTTCTACTCTTCTTTGCCTGTTGTTATTGATGTGCAGTTCTCTGTTCGTTGGATCAATTCCAATTCTGGCGATTGTTCGTTCAGCGATGATTTCGGTCGTTAAAGATATGCATGGCTGATTTTAGTTGGGGATTCTTAAATTGAATGATGAATAACAACTGGACTGAGTAGGTAATTCCTTTCAAGGAATTCTTGGCTGGTTTAACAGCGGAATGATTTGTTAAAACTTAGCGATTAATGTACAGTAAATAGCTCCCCGAGGTCCTAGTCGCTGGTTCAAGCAAGATCGTGTAACTTCTTGCCATTGTTTTCACAAAAACCATAAAAATTTCTCGTTTCACGGCTCTCCCGTTTACCTTTAGAATAAAAAAAATAATAGGAATATGTAGTCTGAACTTATGCAAATGTTGATGTAGCTGATATATGATTGTGGTACTTGCTTGTATGTCGAAAACTGATTCGAACGTCACAATCCGACATCATCAAGGCTTGTAGTTTTCGAGTGATTTTTATTATGATAATATACTATAAAAATACTGGTAAAGTACATTACCAGATCATGCTGTATTTATGGTTGGAATTTATGTAATGTACAAATCATCGTCAAGAACTGAATTCATTTCCTTTATCCACCCACATGAATAAATCAACACCCATGTTGAATCTTATGGTTGAAAAACTATGCTTATACCTACCTGGTTACGTTTCAACAACGTATGTGCTCTCATGAAGAATTGGGGGTTGGTCCAATTTTTTTCGATTAGCTTCGATCGATTTATGCGGTTTGATACCAATTTCATCATTTTGATTGTTGAATCATTAAGCATCTTATGTAGATTAGCGTACCCGCAGAAGTGCTATCTAATGCAATAATGAGCATTTGTGCAAATATTTCTAGTGTTTTAAATGTGAGAATGTTTGCATTAGCAAACTGAATTAACCTTTTCGCAATTAGAATTAACCCTTTCACAATTAGAATTAACCCTTTCACAATTAGAATTAACCCTTTCGCAATTAGAATTAAACTTTACCTCCATATCTATATTTGCGAAAGGTTTAATTCCAATTGCGAAAAGGTTAATTCTTATTGCGAAAGGTTTAACTCCAATTGCGAAAATGTTAATTCAGTTTGCTAGAAGTTTCATTTAGCTTGTAAAGGTTTAATTGAGTTTGCTAATGCTATAAGTTCACCTTGTTGAGCCAGACTCTTCCTTGCTTCGTTTTTTATTTTTGAAAACGCCTTTTCAACAGGATTAAGCATGGGTGAGTAAGGTGGCAAAAACTTTACCTCCTTGTCTGTATTTGCGAAAGGTTTAATTCAGTTTGCAAAAAGTTTGATTCTAATTGCGAAAGGGTTAATTCAGGTTCAGTTTGCTAAAGGTTTAATTCAGTTTGCTAAAAGGTTAATTAAGTTTGCTAATGCTATAAGTGTCAGACCGTTTCGTTGAAAAATTGGTTATATCAGTTTATAATATATTGGTTATATTAGTTGCTGTTCATCCCTTCGCCCCGGTTCAACCCTTGGGTGAGGGGTGACGCATGAGGATTTAAAGTCGGAAAACCTGTTGGAGGGGTATTCCGATTTATAGTTGAAACAATCTTTACGTCGGACAACAAAGATGAGACTTTACAGAGAGCTGAGGATGAGAAAAGACTGCGGGTATTTGAGAGATAGATTGTAAGAAGAATCTATGTATGGCGTAGTCAGAGAGGGTCAAGGCTGGGGAACTCGACAAAATGCAGAAATTGATGTATTGTTAAAGCATGAAGACATGGTCCAATTTATCAAGGCAGTTACCATGTTATCCGCATGCCAACGTGGGCCTGCCCGAAAATGATGCTGCGAGCTCAGATGGAAACTAGAAGACGAAGAGGTCTTCCTCGGAATCGTTGGCTTGATGAGGTCTTGAGCGACCTCCAGGTGGTGGGGATGTGGAGATCTCAGGCGGATGGCGCGTGGTGGAGAGGTGTTTGGGATGTCAAGGGCCACATCTGCCTGTAGTGCTTTGTAGTTAGTTGATCTTCACGTCAACCACATTTCTGATCATTCTGACACCACTCCCCCCTCCCATGTAGAATTAATTTATTCACATCTTCTTCATTTGGCCTGCCTACTCATCCTCGTGACTTTGGTTGTAACTGTTACAGTTCGCTGGTCTGGACTTGCAGAGCGAGCGTAAAGAAAACGCTGGACGCTACATCCCTCCTCACCAGAGATTCAGGAACTCCGGAACTGGGGGTAAGCACCTTAACTGGATTGTATTGTTGCTCAAACTTCTATCATTCTCACTGTAATCTATCGTTTATGTACCTATAACATGACCTTCAGTTATTTTTATTGAGACTTGATAGCGGAATGATTAGGTAATTACTTATTTATCTGTTTCACGGGTGTGGGGTGTGTCTCATGAGTAGAATCACACTCATTTGCTTTCGAGACTATCTATGTAGTAGAAGTATTGTGATCACTTCTTGAGGTGGAAAATAATATCTGAATTCTCTATCAAATTTACGATCTGATTTTGTGTCTGACTGAGTGTCAGCTAATCCTTATAATGAGCAAACCTATAAGTTCTGACTTTCGACGAAATTTGAAGGTGATTTGTGGGAGTTTACCCAGTTGGGGTCCCTGTAGGATCGTCTCTTAGTACCGCTGCGTTATCTTATGATATGATTTTCATTTTATAGTGAGTAATTGAGTCGTCATTTTGAGGAAGTATATTAGTGAGATTTCTGCGGGCGTTTCACCTAAGTTAAAATTGTGTGGGCTGTTCCCTTCAGTGTATCACTCTGAGCCGAAGATGCAGGAAGTTCCCTGAACTTCGATAGATTGAGGGCTAAATGTCTCGACATTCCTGATCATACGTGATTCGTTGCTGATTTCTTCCAACTTATCACCAGAAATACATCTGAACATGAAAATTCTGATCTGGCTTACCTGTGTTCCTCTTATTTAATTGATTTGAGAGGGTTTTGTTATATGTATCCCTGTTTTTCAGTGGGTTCTAGAATGGCCTTTGGTGATGTTATCAAATGTAATGCACGCAATTTGATCTAATGAAAAACGGAAGGCATATATTTGTATATATTGTGTGTCTTGGAACTCAATAACAACAGAAATTCTGTAGTGTACTGATGATGATGTAACAAACGAAACCGGTCTAAAAGTGTTTGTGTATTTTTCGTGGAAATAGACTTTCTCGTCGGTATCGTATTTTTATTTAAGATGGATTTCCACTACTTCACCGCATTAGCCTTACGTCATAACAGGAATTATCAATGTAATAGTAGAGTCATTAGTTTCCTGTCAAATGCCTGTAGGCCACTAAAAAGTTCCATTTGTTGCCACCTTTCTCTTGTCCAGCTGTCTAACAAACTCAGAGCAGGGGCGGAGGTACCCCGGCTCTAGGGGTTATCTTGCGATCTAGTTAGCCTTTTTCTCCAAAGCTCAGGGATTCTAGATATTCCCCCTTAATAGTGAAGCGATTGACAATTCAGGCTGAAGAGAGCTTCAGGCAGATACTTCGGCGATCGAGGAAACCATCCCTGAACGTACAAACTGCCTTGTGTTAGCAGCTACCCCATTCTAAAGAGGGTCCGTAATTTCTAACCGCTCTCCTGTAAAATTCCTATGTGAAAAGCCTCTCGTACAACTTTCAAGCGTTGCGGGCTACTAAAACAAATAGGCATCTGAAAATTATGTCGCGGTTTTTAGTTTATTGTTTTCAATGAAAAAGCTTTGTAATCGTATGGCAAACAATTTTTATAACCGTTCATTAATTTTTGTATAAACGTTTTTCGTCTCATTTGTTCATTCCTAGTACGAATATTGGGGTGAATTTCACTGGTCATTTAAATAAGTATGTTAATTTTCTGGTCAGTTGTGCTCAGCATTTTCTTTCTTTTTCTCTCGTTTCCTTAAGGTTTTCATTTTAACAATTTTGCTTCTGCGTTTATCCCCAGATTCAATTTTCTGTGATGATGAGGGGAGGGGAGTAATTGCTCGAAATCAAAATGTTCACTCGCATTTTGCGTTTTAGACCATTCTGACTACTGATTACGTAAATTCTGCATTTTACGAAATGTTCAGCTAATGTGCAATTAAGTAGGTGGTTCCTGCCTCTTTTATTGTTAGCGAACCGATATTTGACTCATTGAATGAACATGAACCGAACGTAAAATTAATCAACCATCATTTTCTCATCTAGGACAGCTGATCTCTCTAAAATGCGGAAGGAAGCCGGAAAAGGCTATTTAATCGTCACATAAACATTCCAATGCGATCATATCGAGATGCTGAGCATAAGCGATTGTGGTATCTGTGTAATAAACATTTGCTTCTTCTGTTTTATTCGATTTTAATGGCTATTTTGTGACTGTATCGGTTTGGCTGAGGATGGTCCTCTATCAATTTCGCTACCCAAAAATGTATAATTTCTAATAATCGCTAACATCGATCAAATTCGGATGGCAGTTGGGAATTGAGTAGTGAAAATGGAAAAGGTCGTAAGTGCCAAAAACAAAAATGTTCACTATTCAATAAAAACTGGTTTGTTCCTTTATTTTTTAAATTAAATTTTTGAAAAAAATTCAGTCTATAGATCATTCAACTATAACAACTTACAGCAAGTTATATATTTATATAATAAACAGAAATACAAATGTGATAGAGAAAGCTCTAAGTGCCATAGTTTATTTATTTGGAGAAGGATGTAAGTACCGTACTAAGTAATGTGAAAGGCCTTAAGTACAGGGTTAGATTGAACAAAATGATTTAAGTCCATTATAGTTTTGTGATATTTTATTGGATATTAGAATTTTATAAAGGTGGAACTAAAAACTAAGTCAAAAGTCAAAGTTGGGGGTTGTTCATTGAGATGACGTCAACACTATCATTACACTTCTTTCGGACAAGATAGGTCTACCTGTAAAACAAATTTGGAGGTTTACTAGTATTTTTGGCTATTTGAATATTCTGTTACCAACACATAAAAAACAGAACATTTATTTACTGTGATTTTCGATAGAAATATTTAAGATTGCTAGGGTATTTTCGTTGGTTTGCTCGACTATGTACATTAGCAAAGACCTATTTGTTTATTTTAAACGCCATTTTATATAGTTTAATACATAAAATATTTGACATAAAATATAGACGCTGACTAACTGATCACGGCAAACGCTACACAAGGCAATTACATCATGGCGGTGGCACATACATCCGTTGTCATCGCAGGCCGGCCGTCGCTTACATTTTGCTGCTATCTTTCGGCGGTTCTAGGAACTAGCAGGAATTTTTCCGGCACATACAGCCTTTTCTATCGTATTACGCTTGGCACTAAGATTACATTTCAACCAAAAATTCATTTTTGAGTTTTGTGGCACTTACGACCTTTTCCATTTTCACTACTCAATTACTATTTGATTATGTACGCTATTCGTATTTCTCGAAATTGTTCTTGAACATTTTTATCCAATTGTGATGAAATGTTGAGTGATTTTAGGCTATAGATGGCCCCCAATCAACTTCATCTCTCACGACCCATTGGAAGCTTTCGCGCATATTCTAAGCATTATTTTCCAATATCCTAATCTCTTTACGTCTTCAAAATTTTACTCACCGCCTTAATTTACTATTTCTCCAACCATAGAAATTCTGGAATCTTCTCAAATGATGTAAAATATTTCTTAAAATATTTCAATGATTCGTGTTGTTGGGAAGCCCAACTCGAGAAAACGTTTTTCTAGGTACAATCACTATGATCGTTGGTTGTTCTCATTCCAAATTATTCTTTTTCAGTTCAATTAATAGTTGTCTAGTTGTAGACCTCATTTCAGATTCCAATTTCATTATGGAAGGGGTTACTCCGTGGATTATAAACTATTTATAACGAATAAGTGAGGTAATATAAAATCCGGACTTAGGTACTTCCCTGTTATGCATGTATTACTTACGAATTTGTTTTAAAACAGAATCAAACTTGATTGAAACAAAGTAATATAGTACTTAGTGAATTAAATTTCCTACATTTGAACAGTACCACTTGATATCAACTAATTATGTCATTTAGTACCACTTGGTAATAGCATTGTTGGAGCCGTGTTTCTGGGAGGATAACCAGCTTGTTATTATCTTATTACTTACCTGTAATAGCCAAGGATTGATTTATTATATATTTAGTGAAATTGTGAGTAGTGTGACTATAAAATAATATGTTCTATTGGAAACCCCTCCCCCACTATCTATTCGGTCCTACTAACCAGAAACTATAAGAAAGTTGGCTGGTTTAAATACGATTGCAATAAGTAATTCGTTCTATTTACTACTATTTAAAAACCCACTTATCAACTTTATGTCGAAGACGAGCTTCGCTGTTCAAGCACTTAATCCAATCACAGATTCAGACCAATTTGTCCTATTAATCTGTAGTTTACTAAAAAGGTCGATTTAAGATTTTTTTTTTTTTTTGTAATTTTTGAGATGAGAGCGTCGAGACTTCCGAACTAAACAAACGTAATTCTCGTTTCTCGTGGCTACCTGCCGCTGTGGGGGTAGTTCCAAAGTATTTTACTAGCTAAACATTTTATTACTACCTTCCATTTTTTAGAATGCTATAAAACTCCAATACGTTGAAGTTTTTCACTTTTTGAAATGTGAAAGAGGGGTACTTAATAATTCCCAATCGTATTTTTAAAACTAAAAACCACTGCCGATCTAACTCTTGGCGCTGTGATCTTTAGTGTGGATAAATCAGCATTTTGATTCAGAATTTGTATTATTTGCTATGGGTGAATTCGTACTGATCCGAAACTATCCCAATCGAAAATGACAGTCCCCTTGCCTATGTCTCGATAAGCCATGTGTTTTGGCTCACAATATCTATGCGTGTGAGGCAATCGGGCTGGCTAGAAGTTTGGGACTAACTGTAGCCAAGTGGATTCCATGTGGAAAAAATCGTGTTTTTTCACATCAATTTCAAAGCCTTTTGTGGTCTATAGCGGACGTAGATTTTGAATCCCTGAAACGTAAAATGACAAAATTTAATGGGTGTTATAACGCATGTTCGCTAGAACATGACAAAGGCTTTTTATTGGACATAATCAAAATGGGGGGGGGGGGGGGTTGAATTTGTTTATAATCTGATTTCCTCAGTTTAATAAATCATTCACGGTTTGGAAAAAGTCTGAACTGGTGTTGTTTTTTACTGAAGTTATTCTCAAGAGAGTTATAGGTGATCACATGATATTATCGAAAGTAGGAATACAATCTTAACATTAAAGATTAGTATCTATTGATTGTATACCCTTCAAATAAGACAAGTGAGTCACAATTGGGCTTATCTAATTAACCTGAAGCTCACAGCCTGTTGAAGACCTATACAAATGAACGATTCATCTACAGCCTGTTGAATAATTATATAATTTCTCCTCAGTAGAGTATATCAACAATGTATGGGTAATCTTAAATTAAATAATGTAATGACACGAACGGAAAAATTTCTCTTATATTGAGTAAGAAAACCAAAAGAAATCAGATGATTTAACGTTATTTTGTATGTATAACATGTCGATATTAAATACATGTATTGAACTGAGAACATCAGAGCATATACCTATCTTGCGGTCAAATGGTTTTACCAAGATCCTTGTATGGGAAATTCGATTTCACCCTTAACGTCTTACGCTGTTCTATAATCATCGGTATTTGCATTTCCAGAGCACCAATCTGAGTCATCTCCTAGCGGTCGCTCATCTTACAACGATACCGATTATCGAGGCGGACGTGGTGGAAACAGCGGCGGATATAACAGAGGCAGCGGAGGCGGCAGAAATGACAACTATCGCAGCGGGGGAGGTGGCGGAGGTCGTCGCAACGGGGAGTACGACTCTTACAACGGCGGCGGTGGCGGTGGCGGCGGCAACTGGGATCGCGATAACCGCGGAAGCAGTGGCGGCTCGTTTGGAAGAAGGTAATACTGCAATTCTTGGTGCCCGATAATTATCCATGTTGAATACAATGCACTGTCGGTGCTAGTTTAGGGGTGTTTGATTCAATTAGGTATTTAAGGAAAAGTCGGCAATCAAGCTGAATAGAAACTATAATTAACAACTTCGTCTTAATCCTAATTATCTAATAATTAACCCTAAACTAAAGTCTCTTCTCATATCAGCTTGTTCCAAACGCGATTGGGACTGCTTTGAGCACTGGATACTACGACGGGGCTACTCGTCTTAGGAGTCGTGGAAGTGGTAGGAAACAACAGCGAATTCGCTGTCAGTTCGCTGCTTCCTAAGAAAACTCCTGCCGTCTTTAATTTCCCGGGAGAAGGCCGCCTTGAGCCAGGTGGAGGGGACACTGGACGCTCGCTTCCTTTCCGTGGACCCGACAGTACCCTCAGTATATAACCTTTCCCTAAATCTCTAACCACAGTTCATATTCGAAAATGCGAATACAATAATAAAGGCACTAGGTTTGTAGGGGCAGGTTAGTTCGTAGAGTTTAGGCCATTTGGTTATTTTTCACCTTCGTTGTTGATGAGGAGGATGGCATATTGTTGATGCTTCTTGCTGCAGCTGCAGTCCTGAGCTCACTCACTGATTTGTTCAGACAGCTACTGACCCGTCATACCTCACAGTGGTTGAGAACTTCGATTTAGCGTTATAAAAATCCTTGTACTTAGAAAATCGACCGAATCGATTGAAATTTCATTCGGATGTTCTATTTGTCAGCTACGTCGAGTGAAGGATGGAGGCGACCCTTTCTAGCACACAGTGCGTTCATGTGCAGTGATCTGCCAAACAGCTAAATTGGTAAAATTTCACGTTTTTCAAAGCTACAAAGAAAACCTTAGGAGGCAGACACCGTATGACAATGTACCCCTAAAATTGAAGCATGGAATATGTGGAAGGACCAGGATGCAATTTGTTTCGAATTCGGCATTTTAAATATTTTAGGTCCTATGTACCTAAAACATGAAAATCTTGAATTCAAAACATAGGCACTTTTTCGTAGTTCATGCTTCATTTGTTCGAGGGTTCCTCCAAACGCGGGAAAAATAATAAGAAAGGGTGGAAAAAATTTTTGGTATGCAATTACCACAGAAACTAGTAATCAGTCATAAATAGTTGTCACTTTTTATTCGTCGGTCAGTGTTCTGTCTTGTTTGATGTCCTGGTTGCTCGCTAAGCTCGCATCTCCAAAAATTCTACATCAATCCTTCTAGTAATGTACAGATAAGCTGGGCAAATAGATCGGAATCTGTGTTCGGAACGTTGTCTGCGTTTTGTTGTAAAAACCTGCACTATAGAGTTGAAAATTGTAAACCTGCAAAACTAAAGTTATCGCCATCTTTCTGGATTTGAACCCACAGTCTACTAGATCGCAGTCGAGAGCCTTAGTCACATGGATGTTGAAAATCATTGATCTCGTGATAAAATTGGTCATGGTGTGTTCCATCTCTGCCGGAATGTCGAATCACGTCAGTCGTGTGTAAAAAGGACTGTGGGTGTGAAGAACCGGATCGACTTTTTGGCTTATGATCAACCCAATAAGCCCAAGCATGATCTTAACAGCTATCGCCCCATCAGCTTACTCCCGTTGCTTGCGAAAATCCTTGAGCGCCTACTCCTCCCAAAACTCATGCATTACCTTTCCGAGCTCAATCCATCTACTCAGTTTGATTTCAAAAGCGCACACTCCTGCCCCCAGCAACTCCACAGGGTAATCGATGGCATAATGCAAACGTATGAAGAGCGGAAGGTGTGTCTTGGGACTTTTGTGGACACCCAAAAGGCTTTTGACAAGGTTTGGCATCCAGGGCTACTATCTAAGATTGAACCTCATCTTCCAGACTTCATACAATCATATTTTTGGACGAACCTTCACAGTGGGCCGTTTCAAGTTCAGCAGGCATTACGTCATCCGTTCCACAGGGTAGCATCTTGGGACCACTACTGTATATAATGTACACCAGCGATTCCCCACTGACGAAAATCTAGTAACAGTACACTATGCCGATGACCTAGCAGTATTATGCAAGTCTGAAGACCTTCTACAAGCTGAAGCCTCAACGCAATGCTTCATTCAGCAAGTAGAGATTTTGTGCCGCAAATGGAAAGTTACCTTGAACCCTAATAAATCTATTCTACTTAATTTTACTCTCCGAACCAGACAACCTTTGAACGGTCAACCAATGCCAGTCGAAGATTCGGTGCGCTATTTGGGGTTAACTTTGTACAGTAAGCTTTTATGGAGGGACCATGTGACTCATCTTGTGGGAAAAATAGAAACAGAATACGGCAACTCGGAAGCTTGCTGCACATTGAATCGCCACTCAGCCTAGCCACGAAGCGTCTCATGTATCTGTCTCTTATACGCCCAATTTGGATGTATTCTTGCGGATTGTGGGGTTCCGCGGTCATTCCGCACATTAGAAGAATACAAACGCTACAGAACATGGTCCTTCGCATGATCACAGGCGCGGTCGTCCGTAACTCTGCCCTACATGCCGATTTGGATATCCTGGAAGTTTATGACGTTCTCCACAAAGCATACAATAATATGCACTCGTCAATGAGACACCACCCCAACCCGCTGCTGGTTGATATCACCAACAACAATCGTCTGAAATATTTTGAAATACCTATAGATTCAAGTCCAACGAGGGAGTTATGTTCCACACCCAACTTTGCAGACGGTTCCGTAATAACTGGCATACCTCGTTGCCGAATTGTGTGTGTCATTGAAAAAGAAAAAAAGTCATTTCATTTTGAAATTTACTTGTAATTATACATTTTATCTAGTGATTAAATTTGTTTTGTATGTTCTTAGGGATGACTGGGGTCGCGGCGGTGGAAGGAATGACGGCGGCGGTAGGAACGATGACAGGCGCGGCGGCGGCGGCGGCGGAGGAAACGACAGATGGCAAGAGAAGTCCAGCCACAGTCACAATGATTGGTCCAAACTCGGACCGAAGGATGAACAACTTGAGCTCGAGTTGTTTGGAAACGCTAATACTGGGATTAATTTTAATAAATATGAAGACATCCCTGTTGAGGCTACTGGAAATTCGGTGCCATCTAGTATCAATTCAGTAAGTCATAACTATCAGTTCTCCAGTCCATAGCTGATTTCCACTAAAACTGCGTGAATGATTAGCCATAGTGTAGTTACTGGTTATAAATAGTTTTGTTATTGCTCCCCAGTCTACCTCTAGGTAGTGAAAGCTTTGTTTTCACTTTCGGAAATTGAAAATCTTTTTTCCTCCATAATCAAAATTTCTGTCTGTTTTCTGTGTTTCTGTCTGTCTGAGTGGCTTCAGATCCTTGTAACAAGCGTAATTCCTACAGTTTTCTTTCGATGTTGATGAAACTCACACGGAATTTACCAGTTAGGCTGCAGATGCGTCCCTATAATTTTCCTTCATCAATACACGAAATCCATCAACCATTATTTTCTCAGATTTAGCGATGCTATCAAATTTTCAGGGCAGTAGGGGGGGGGGGGGGGTTGCCACAACGCGATAGCATCCTTAGCAGCCAGTTACCAAGCTTGGGACAACGTGAAATCCTTTCAAAAAGCCTAAATCCTGCGGTTTTATCCTGATTATGATGAAATTTTTAGAATTTATGCGGGTTAGTATGTAGGTGGTCCCATATGAGTGATGATGCCCAGAAATTCATAGATCTGTCTACACATGTACAAACGTAAAAACTACAAAGCATAATTCAAGTTCTAATGGTCCGATCGAGTTGGAATATTCAAGGTAATGGGGGGGTCTGGACTCTCATATCTATTTCAGCGCAATATTATCATTAGTAGCTACTGCGCTAATACTTTCACATAAATTTTAATACGTTCATGTTTTCATTCTATCCACTATAGAATTAGCGCTACAGACCTTCAATGAATGTCGACCATCCTTTTAAAGGCGTAGATGTATGCTCGAACATGTCCCATGGCATTTCTGTCCCGTAATCTTTGTAACAAGATTAAATTTTAAATCTTTCTGGATCGTGTACATTCCAAAAGAACTACAAGTTCGTGTTAGCTGGACGAAAGAGCTATGTACCTTACCCAACTTGTTGCAGTTTTATTGCTTGTTGCTGTAAATTTCTCTTGGCATAAAAACTTCATGCTGTTATATTGTGATTATTTTTGAACTGTCTTTTCATTATTTTGTTTCTTCTATCTTCTAGTTCGACGAGCTGCAGCTGACTGAAGTCATATCGAATAACATTAAATTAGCTCGCTATGACAAACCCACTCCCGTTCAAAAGCACGCTATACCAATTATCATATCCCGTCGTGACGTGATGGCTTGTGCACAAACTGGAAGTGGTAAAACTGCTGCGTTCCTCGTCCCTATTTTGAACCAGATGCTGGAAGCCGGTCCAGTTAATACTCCTCAAAGGGTAAGTACAACTCTCCATCGATCTAAATCTTTGTTACATTGTCTTTCTATGGAAACTACCTGTATTAAGATAAATGCATTGATTGTTGGCATCTTGGATTATGAACTTTCAATTAACTGAATGGAATCAGTTTTCTCTAAAAGCTGTATTAAGATAAGTGCATTGATTGTTCAACTTATGAACTTTCAATTAACTGAATGGGATTGATTCCAAAAACTGGATTGTCTGTCAGTTGCTAAACAGTTCATATGCAGAAATAAGACGATATTGGTTTAGTAGTCATGGACTGTATAAAAGAAAGTTATCATTCTGCTAAGTAAATCGCATTTCTATAACTTAGTTTTCCGCTGATCAATCGACTTGTCTCCATAAAAAGGTTTGTGGGTACTTGCACCAAACTCGAATTTAAGTCTTCAGACTTTCAGCATCATGAGAATATTCTCAATATCGAAATTAATATGATATAACAAAACTAATTGTGAGAGTGGTTTTTAGGTCAACTACAGTCTACTCCTTGTATAATAAAACCAGTTTTTAAAGGTGCATAGAACCGAAAAAGCCTACATATTAAACCCAGAACTCTTCTTTGAGGTATTATGGGTGCTGATTCGAATTTTTTGCCTGGGATGGTTCAGAATAGAACCTGAAACAGCTGTTGAAGGCCTTGTGGCATGTGTTTCAGATTCCCCTCCATCCCCTCCTGCTTTTTACAGCTTCCCCTATCCTCCGAACGAGGATGTCTGAAATGAAATTACGCTAGGCCTTTTTTTGAGGTTCTCTCTCTATATTTTTCATTCACTTACTCTGCAGTTTGTTGTTCTGAAGTTGAACTATTATTGTTTGTTTTCAGCACACAGGAAGACGTAAGCTGTACCCTCTTGGGCTGGTATTGGCACCCACTAGAGAGCTCGCGACACAGATCTATGAAGAGGCGAGGAAATTCGCGTATCGTTCCCGTCTCCGCCCCTCTGTAGTGTTAGTATATTAAATATCTATATTCAGGTTTGCAATAAATATACAAACTTGGAGAAATGGTCTCCTTCATCATTAACCTTTTAGCGCCTGCATTGTGAATGCCCAGGCGGCTCCCCGAGTCCTGGATTTAAAGGGCCCGCTGGGACTAAGACAACTCCCCTGTCCTAACTTATTTTGCATTTTCGCACTATTCCGTTATCCACCTTCTAAGGAGCACTAAAGGTTCAAAAACGTGTCATATTTCGCAAAGTTTTGTGATAATGATACATTTTGTAGTAGACAATCAAGTTTTGAATAGCCAGTAGTTTGTTCTTCAGAAAGATTGCTGAATTCTTCATCCCTGTTTGAATCAGTGATAAGTTCAACAATACCCTCTTACTGTAAAAATACGGCGATTCCTTCCGATCATGGTTCGTTTACAAAAGTATAATAATTTTATATACGATTTGAAAAAATATATAAATAAATCGGAAGAAATGCAACACTTGTAAGGGCGGACAGTAACTGAACTGTAAGGGAACTTACCCGAAAAGCACATAATTATTCCGATAAATGGGAGTAGCGTAGGGACCAAGCCGCAAGGGCATAGCCCTTCCTCAGGAATATAAATCCCCGGACACCAAGCCAGGACTTGACTTGGTCAGTGAGCTCTCTCCTAAGCTGAAAACGTTGCCTTACTACTGCTAAAAAAAAAAAAACCCAAATAACCCCCTCTTGCGAGTAGGTTATAGTTGGTACACCTGTTAGCCTCACCTCGGATGCCCGCAGAAGTTGTATTCTGGAAACATCGGGTCCCCTGCTCCACCTCCTCTCTTCACCTCTGAGATAAGAAGTCTGATGCTGCAGACATAGTTCTGGAATCATCGAATTCCTCTGCTCAGTATCCATCCTATTCCAAGTTGGCGAGACTGGTGTACGCGGACTATGTCACAGAAACACCGTAACCTAACTTCCATCCTCTCTGTCAGTTTGAGCCTGATGCTGCTGACGTACCACCGTCTGGAATCATCGGTTTAAACTACGGAAACTTCCTAAATACTCCTTGCTTACTCCAACTGATCCGCTAACCAGAACTTTGCCTAAAAACCACAATCTTCGTTCAGAAGAGAAAATAAAATTAGTTCGAGTATATGAACCAAGATAACTAGTTCCCTACATGAACCAACTGGAAGAAGAAACGTAAACCCTCCTCCCTCCCAGTAAAATCCTATTTTCAATGTTCACACAGTCCAAAGTCTTCCAAATACTGCCTTGGAGCCTGGCTCTGATGTTCACCTGATTAGCTCCGCATAAATGCGGACCCCGGCGCTAAGAGGTTAAACCAAAACTAACAAAATTCATCTATTTGGACCGATTCGTATCCATCTAACCACTACAAGTTATGTAAAAATTAATGTTTCATCGAATTTGTCTTTCTCCAGGTATGGTGGAGCTCCAGTTGGTGACCAAATGAGAGACCTCGACCGCGGTTGCCATTTGCTCGTTGCCACCCCTGGTCGGCTTGTCGACATGCTCGATCGAGGAAAAATAGGCCTTGAAAATTGCAGGTAAATACATTCGTCGCTACTCCATGGTGATCCACATATTCCGTGAATTTATTATTTCTACCAGTAATTGATTAAGTGAATTCGTGAGTGAAATATTCGTTAACTTCTATCACGGGAATGGTCCATTTTCTCAGGAAGTGCTAATAATGAAAAGAAAAAAAAAAAAACTTTGAGGACTCGAAGAAAATTAGCCTTTTTTCACAACGTTCTACACTTCTCACTTCCTTTGTATTTTGTTAAATTATACAAAAGAAATTACTCATTAGGCTCAAAAAGCATCTCATTGATCGGATCCACCGATCCAAAAAATGAATCTCTAGTGCTCAAAAATAGTAGTGACAAAAACTAACAAAACTCCTGATAACGGCCAAACGATGAATCATCAATAGATGAATTATCGAGTATGACGTGCTTAAGGAAACTTAGGCTCCACTATGACGCAACCAGAGGAAGTGTCTTTTTCGCCCTTTCTTTAAAATACTATTTTTCTCTCACTTTCTACTGTTCGAACCCTTGGTACATTCGTATCGAAAAATTCAGAACAAAGTGCAACACATGTTACGGAATAATGAAAATAAAATCATTTGTTTTCGCCAAATCGGACTTATGACCTCTCCTAATACATTTTTAGATGATTTTCACATGAATAACGTCAAATTTTTCAGGTTTTTAGTTCTGGATGAAGCCGACAGAATGTTGGATATGGGTTTCGAGCCTCAAATCCGTCGTATCGTCGAAAAGGACTCCATGCCTCCTACAGGAGAACGCCAGACGCTCATGTTCTCCGCTACATTTCCCAAAGAAATTCAGGTAAATTTCTACCTAGTGTGTGTCGGTCGTAAAAAAATACCGTGAATGTATTAATATTGACGGAATTAATTGTCACCGGCAAACAATGCATGTCACTTAAGTTTTCAATTTTCAGGAAACGTATATCATGAGGTTTGTGGTAAAAGTAGTCAAGTGCATTTGGAAAAGTGTTCAGGGATTGGTAATACACGGGCTGATTGAAGATCGTGAACCTAAAATCGAGTTGAAATAAATTATGTCATGTTATGTGAGGTCAATAACATCGTTGTTGAGAAAAAATAGTGGCAAAATTGTATTTAAAAGAAAAATGTTTCAGTAAACCCTATTGTCAGTAATAACTTTCTATTTCTCCGATTTTTAGTAAAAATTGTTGGTTGAATTTTTTTTACCTGAAGAAAAAAGGCTTGTCACATTACTACTGTAGAACTTCTAATTCATTGTGAATTCAACATGTAATCATCATTTTTAGGTGTTCAACTCTTGATACCAGTTCATCGAGGTACTAGCAATAAAAAAATCAACCTACTTCCTCGAATGTTATTTGACAACCACATTATAGAGTTCCTAGGAGATTCGGACACCGTGGTATCGTATCTAGTCGGTGGTGGTATCTAGGGCGAGCACAGAACTGGTTAGCAAAAATGGTGGCGTTACCACCAACTCAGCTGAACTAGTGGCATCTCTGATCCGTATCTAAGAGTCACGTACGTTTTGCTTTCACGTCGCTATAAGAAAACGAGCAGTCTGTTTGATGCTTTACAAGATAATTCGGATCACTCGTTCTTTCGTTTTTTTTTAAACCAAAAATGCAGGGGGTGGAAGAATTTTTTGAATATTATGTTAACGGATTGATTTCAACTGAGGAGTTGCTGTTGATTTTTCGAACGTATTTGGAGCGGGAGAGTGTAAGGGAAGCACCTCGACGATTAAGCCTGCTCTATGGGAGATTTTCCCTGGATGACATGAGCGAGGATGATGTACTATTTTCGTTCCGATTTAATAGAGAACATGTACATTTACTCCAGAGGCTCCTTCAAATTCCGCCAGAAGTTACTACAGATAAGTACGCTTGGAATCAATACTGATTTGTTTTTTCCTAAATGAAGCTGTTTGGCTCTTTAAAAACTCCCACAGTTGGCTAGAGAGTATCAAAACAAGTTGTTAGTTCGTAGGTACTGAATATCGAAATCTTGGTGATTTCTTAAACTGTAAAGCACCTAATAAAATGATGTTGAATCAAAATGAAAATCCTGCTTTCTCTTGGCATGAAATTTCAATTTATCAATTTCAGAAATCAAATTTTTAGGTAGAAATGTTGAAAATGTTGATGCAAAGTGGTTTACAACTAGGTTACCCCGATGGCGGGTTACTTTGCGATAAGGACGAAAGATACGTTCGTTCGGATCGCCTCGGTGGCATCGTAACTTCCGTAAAGATACCACCGTGGTATTGCAATACGACCGATCGTATTGGCGGCGCATGCGCAGTCGCGCGTTCGTATCTCGATACGGATTCGTATCGGTGTTGGCGGATCTCCTAGGAACTCTCAATTATGTATGAGTAATGACGATCAATGACAGTTGGAACATTTTGCCTGTAATGTGATGGAATTTCAACAATCAATAATTGATCCACAGTTATTGTTGTCACGTAAATTTAATCATGTGAAATTAAATTGAAATTTGATCATGAGTAATCCACCGGTTCATTCAGGTCAAAGTTCATTTTGTCAGTTTTTCCATTTTTCCTCATGAGGCGTTTATTTTTTTAATTCTCTGGTGTTGATATTGTTTTTCAATATCCAAAGATCAAAACCTAATTTAAAAAAAAAAGCACTTGGTCACTTTTACGATTAACCGTACGATATGTCGTTTATGTATAAATCTTGTTGTGTGACGCAGATGGGTATTTAATTATTTTTAATTTTTGCATAATTACGATTCTAATTTTATGCTTTTTTCCAGATCCTTGCCCGCGATTTCCTGGACAACTACATTTTCTTGGCTATTGGCCGTGTTGGATCAACATCCGAGAACATCACTCAGAAAATCGTCTGGGTGGAAGAGCAGGACAAGAGAGCTTTCCTACTTGACCTGTTGGAAGCCAGTAGACAAACTCGTGAGTTTCTATGCTATTTCCAGCACTAAATGCTTTATCGTAGACCGGTTCTCTTGATCTTAGAAAACAGCGGTGAGATGAAATGTTACTGCTTAGACCGATTAAGGCCTATTCGGTGCTCGCCTGGTTGTCCCTGTGTGTCCCAACCAGAGATATGCGTTAATCAATAATAATTATTGTTACGAAAACAATCTTTTTTAAGTTGGGTGAACGCCGCGGAACAAAACACAGTAATTGAAAATGTGGTAAATTATTTCACAAGGGTTTTATAATGTTGACCCTCCCTCATCCGGAACCTTTCTCTGGAACCCCTAAGGAAGTAGACAAATTTAAATTTAAGATCATTTCCTTCATTTAAAAAAAATGCTTTCTCGTCTAAAAAAATTAAAATTTATCATCCTGGTGAACACTGTGACTAGTATGGGACACAATTCAATCGATTCAGCGGCCAAAATTACATAGGAAACTATACGCCAGTTGACCATATGCTCGAAACTTCGAACCCCCTATTTTTTACCCATTTTACATCCATAAAACCCCAGAATCGGCCCGGCTAGATTTTAGGACTAGGTAGATCATGTGAGCGAAATTATGGCTTTTTTGTTTGTTTAAAGCTGAAAACGTAACGATAGCTTATCAATACAGGGATGGTTCTCCCTACAGTCAAATCCCCTACTCCTGAGGGCCACATGCTTTCTGAGAAACGTTACTCATCAGTCTAAAGAAAATTGCTTGTATGGATGCTTGTTACATTGCTTCTATTACTCTTGAATCTTACACAAATGCAGTAGTCATTTCGTCGAAACCTGTTTCCCAAAGTACGAAATGAGTTTCATCACAACTTGAACTCAACTTTCAAATAAAAAAATATGTGGATAACAAATCCGTCTCCCCAATGAATAAGTGGTCAACTCAAATTTGCGTATTTTACAGGGTATTGTCAGTAAAATTTGAACCCTCACCTAAAATCAAGATTGTATTGTAGAAATTTGGAATGAATCTCTCTGTTTCAACGCTAGGCCTGTCTTGACCAGTTATGCACAGCAAAGATGAAACGATTTCTCTTCCGTCAACACATTTAACTAATTTTGAGCGAAATTCGACTTTGCCATTGTTTTTCAGGGTCGTAGATATTTGGGGTTCGAGTTTGATATTATACTGTTATTTCAGAGGATGACGCTCTGACGCTTGTATTCGTTGAGACTAAGAAAGGAGCAGACTCTCTCGACGATTATCTATACCATGCTGGGTATCCAGTCACTTCGATCCACGGTGACCGAACTCAAAAAGAGCGTGAAGAAGCGCTAAAGAATTTCCGTTCTGGTCAAACCCCTATATTGGTCGCAACTGCGGTAAGTTCTTCTTTCCTCTAAATACTGATAAAAGGAAGGTGTTGATGAAGAAACCTGCACCTAAACTTCCTGACGCTTAATTAATCGTTACTATGCTTTCTTTCCAGGTTGCTGCACGTGGATTGGATATCCCACACGTGAAACATGTGATTAATTTTGATTTGCCCAACGACGTTGAAGAGTATGTTCACAGAATTGGACGTACCGGAAGAATGGGGAACTTGGGTAATTGCTGTTTCTTAATTCTAGTAGTATCAAGATCTTTATGATTGATTATCAATTTGTAATTGATATTTCTCAAAAAAGTAATGCTTAAGAGTAATTATCTGCACTAATCACACTCTGTCTTTGGGATGTTAACATAATTAGGATTAGTTTATCTTAATGTTGCCGTACTAGCTGAACATCCCTATCGCCTTGAAACGTCATCACTTCAACGGTTACTTCTCTTTTGAAATCTAGATCTTCAAAAGACCATAAAATTTAGAGATTCTCGATGGTGGTGGGACGTGGTATTCAATAAAAGACAATTCATTATTGCCAAATTAATTGAGAGTCTTGGCTTTAACTTTGCCTCTTGACTAAGTCAGGGAAAGGAAGTAGCAACAATAATCGACCTTTGAGCTCTGTTTCGATTTATTTATTGGTGATCGATATTATTCAGATCAGAGTCCGCCTTACCGATTTCAAGTTCCAATTCTTAGTTCGTTCGGACTACAGCTGCACAAATATTTTCACCTGCCAATTTCTGTTGATGGAATATAACGTTTGCTTCAATTGTTTTTTCTGTTCGATTTCAGGCCTGGCCACTTCATTTTTCAATGACAAGAATCGCAACTTAGTCCGTGACCTAGTGGACCTAATTGTGGACTCAAAGCAGGAACTTCCGCCCTGGTTGGAGACGCTCTGCTCAGACATGAGGCCCCCTACTTCGTCTAGGAGGGGCCAGAAAGGTGGCAGCAGATTTGCCGGCGGTTTTGGAGCTCGCGACGTCAGGGACAGCAGACAGATGGGCGGCAGTGGCGGAGGTGGGAGCAAGAACAATTCGAGATCTGGCTCGTCCAGTTACAATTCATACAGTAGTAACAGTAAGTTTCTGAATATAGATTTTCCGGGTGTCCTAGAATTAGGTCCGAATAAGGCCCTGGAAACTGATTTTGTGGGTAATTTTTTACTGAAAGATCCTAATTTCTGCATTTTTATTAACTGGCTGCAGAAACCATATTCCAGTCCAAAAAATATTGCCCCCCCGACCCTGCATTCTGGCGGAAAATATGTAATTAATTTTCTACACGAAATTCCCCGTCCCCTCCCTCCTATCCAGCGGCGATATATAGTTTCTAAACAATCCGATTCACATAATGCTTGTCCCTTACGCTTCGCTGCCTTGCGTTGCCTCGTGTTTCCCTGTTGGAGAGATCTAATTTTGTATTATACCTCGACTTGGACCTACAAGAGCTCTTCAACAAAACGGTGTACTCGTATGTTAGGGTGTGCTGTGCCTACGTCCTTATTGAATCGGGAGTGAAAGGATTCGCGGGAGTTGGTAGTTCGCATCAAGTCGGCTGCGACATAATTGCCGGCATCCTTTAAAAAAACATCGTCTACACAAATACCGTTTCATTGGAGTGATGGATGAGTCAGGTTGTGTTTTGATTTTGCGGATGCACAGTGCTAAGACCGACCTAGGGCAGTTGAACATGAAACAGCTGGGTGTACTGTGAAAGACGCGCCCGGGCTCTCTCCGCTGCCACCTGTCGGTTTTGAACCGCTGGGTGCACTAAGCTTGCCCTCCCACAAATTCGGTAAAAGAGAAGCAAAAACGCATTCATTTTTCTTTAAATTTCAATTGTATTTCTACGTGTTTTCACGAGTCTGGTTATACAGTCCAGTTCTGGTTGTTCGATGGTCCGCTTAGGAGGGCTACTTGTACAGAAATAATAAACCAATGTGTAATACGTGGGGACAGGTTGTCCGAGCGAGCTGGGGCGTCAGTCCTCTAGCTGTTTACTTTCAGTGGGAGTACTGATTAGCCCGGTTCGAATCCGGCTGGCACCAATGATTAGGGTCAAAATCCTATCAAGTGTTGTATACCTGTCCTGTCGTTAGACAGTTCACCTCTGATCTCGATATCACGTGAATCCAAAACGCTCCCAACCCAGGGGCGTGAGGCAATGGGAAGCCACGAGCGAAATCGTCAGACCTAGTTCCGATCCTCTCCGGAGGACGGCTGGCGACGTCCGCGACACCTCCGGGTAGTCGGACGAAAATCCAAGATGAAATTCCTTGTTTACTTTACTTTACTTTTTTTTACCATTGTGTAATACTTTGGAGAGTATTCCTTCTGGGATTCTAAACCATTTGGCCTCATAACCTGCTGAATTTTGAAATAGTTCATTCCTTCCACCCTTAACCCTACATCTAGTCCATATCAGAAACTAACACCACACATATGAAGTCCACAACTATTTTCTGTATCATCACGTTCATTCCATATCATCTTATTTCCAGATTACTATGGCGGTAGCAGCGGTGGATCAGGCTATGGGGGCTCCTACTCATCCAATCAGAATAGCAGCTCCGGCCACGATTGGTGGTCTGGCAAATGAGTCGATTACTGTACACCCTCTCTCAGCTAATCCTAAATGATCTCTGCTCCTTGAAGCCTTTCTGCATCTCTTGCATGCTCTAATATACATCTGTTGTATGTATACAAAATAACTGTTAAAAGTTAGGGGCATTAACGCTGTGATTTTATTCTAATATAAGTTGTTAACGTATTTGGCCATTATTACGTGAAGAAGCGTTGCATAATGTTTAAAAGCGTTCAATTGTCATCGATGGTTTTTTAAAAACCACAGGCCAAGTGGATTTTCTCTTGATTTTACACAATGTTAACAATTTATCTCATAATTACGACATCTTCGAAATGACTACGTCTCCCAGTTCACTTTGATTTATAATACTTTTTTTTCCTTTTGAATAAAGTCAACTGTAAATAAGAAGAAATAAGTTAGTGCCCACATACTAACTTGGGGAATAATTATTTTACTGTAAAAAATGGATAGTATTTTTGCTCCAAAACTTTATTATAGGTATGATTAAGCACTATTTATTATTTTTTTTTACAAACAAGGTCATTTTTTTCCAGTGTATTGGTACTGCTTGGATCTGGAGTGGGATGAAATTTCCGGCAGTCCCCATTTAAACACTACTGATACGCCCAAAGTTAATGTTTCCTAAGTTTGTTTTGTATATAAAACATTAGCTACTTATAATAATTGCAATTCGAAACATATTATTTTGTCGATCTGCTATGATCTTCTAGAAAAAAGTAAAATAAAATTAAAACGATCATTAAAAAAAATGTCTTGCGTCTACGATGTAATTAGGGTATTTTGCAAGTGCCTTATATGGGGTAGCAGTACCGAATTTTTAGGCTCCAATAAGACAGCTGCAACATGAAAAAAAAACACACTCAGTTCTTTATAGGGCATCAATCAATTTATTTTCTTTGTTGTTAAGTTTTTCTACAAATTTTGAATTTTTGAAAGTTTATTTTCTTCTTATTCAAAATCTACGCCTTGTAAAGCTGCAGACGGGCAACATATGGGATAAATCAAGGATATCCAAGATTCGTCTGAGAGAGGATTTTGAAAAGAAATATAATGTATTATTACTATTATAGTTGTTCCATTTTTCTTGTATGATTCTTTATTCAGTAGTTGATAGAACATCAGTAAAAAAAAAGGAAATAATCTTAAACCTGTGTTTACAAAAGGTGATGTTGAATAGTAATCGTCCTTGTCTTTTGACAATTCCACAAATGAGTTTTCTTCAAGAGTTACTTTTGTTCCTAATCTATCATTGTGCACCTTGTTAATATGAAGGTTTTTCTGTATTTCGCTTCGTTATTATTTATTAAGTTATTGCCTACGTATTTATTTAATTTTGTCCTTCGCTCGTGTCTCTTCTTTTTAAAAGAGTGATCTAACGGTTTACAGTTTTGGAACCGATTCCAATTTGTAATCCTCAACTTCAATGCAATGTAACGTCTTCATTTTCTGTCACTGTGCTGTTCTGTCACATTTTTTCGAATATTAGCTTCCACTCTCGGCCTTATTTCGAAAACTGTTCACTGTCTGCCACGTTTTACATTGTTACCTGTTGGTTCTTGCTAGAAGCAGTGCAGATTTTCTTCTATTCGTTATATTCATTGGACTCTTTCATTTGAAAAGCTAGCGAAACTGTTTGGTTTTCTTCAATTGGATTATTATTTTTTCTTTTTAGATGCTACCTATTTTTATCGGCTTTCAAACTTACCATCACCTTTTGCCTCTTTAACTTGGCATATACGAATAAATGGAAATTGGAAACTAATTGTATGTTTATTTGGAATTTGTACCTTCATTCTTTTTTCCGTTCTGAGTAAGTGACATGCGCTTGCACTCAGCATGCTACGTAATGAAAATAGCTCTTCTATAACCACTCTTCAATAGTTTTGAATACTCTCATTGGTGATCTAACTTCACGTGTCACAGGTGTTGGTATTTCCTTGATGAGTAGATGACGTATTTCTATGGCCCATGATTTATTCAATACTAGGTAAACCAAGTTTGATAGTAGGCATTGACATTAGGTAATTTGTACTGGTTAAATGCAGTTTTATTACTGTGTTCTTTTGATGGCCGCTTATTCCGCCAATTGACAAGCAGCAACCGTCAGTCGACCATCGTTTCATTCGAACAGTGTTTTTTCAGGCAACTACGAAGATAGATTGGGTAAGTCTGGTGGAACTCAAGTACGGTTAATACAATAGTAATAAATCTGGTGTTGGTTTGTTGTTTTCAATAATAGCTCCTCGCAAGTATAGCTAAAATGATTAATGAATGATAGCTAGATGATGATGAATCTCTTGTCATTTTTCCGTTGTTTCAAGGTGCGTTTATTCTAAATCTGCCAAATCCAGACACATAGAAGCTGTTTGCCAGAAACGTGGTTGTTCGAGGTTTTTACTGACGAGCGAGTGGGCGATTCCAAGTCATTTTGCCCACTGATTCGATCAGTTTGGGACCAGTCCGATCTGACAATCAATCTCATTTTTCAACTGCTGTAAATTTCAATGTTTCAAACCGGCTTTGCACCCCTGAGGTTCCACCTACACCGCATTGGGGTCACACAAATGTCAACCCTTTGCAGGTTATGTGAGGCGACTGACTAAACGGCATCCCACATAATATTTGAGTGCTCAGCACTCACCTCTCAAAGATTTGAACTCAGGGGCACAGACCCCAATGAGCTCTGTTAACACTCTCAACGCTGGGCCTGAAGACGGCTGACGCGTTCTTTCTAACACTATCAATGTCGGTGCATAGGTAGGCTGTAGGGGCTTTGCTCAATTACTTCAAATGCTGAGAGCTCAGAATGAACTTCTGTAAGCATCTTTATCATGAATCTATCACGTATCAACAATGAAATGAAGTTAAAATAATGAAAAACTCACTTGAAAAGCGATATCCGTCTGTAACCAAGGAATGGACCACCTTCCACTTTGTACACTACTTTGTGACTCACAGAAATGACCTATCCGACAACGGCGCACTCTCTGGTGTTGGTGGGGAACTACTGAACAAAGACATTACCTCACCTAGCCCCTAAAACGCTTCCTGGAATGTGTGCTTGGTCCTGAAGTGAACTCAAGCTTTTAGGATGCGATGTTGTCTTAAGACAACACCAGCACGGCGCGTATCTCAGTGTGTCGTCTTAAGATGACACCAGCATCAAGAGTGTTGAAAGAAAACAACTAACCAAGGGCTTCAAACCCCTTACCAAGGGGCTGAATCTCCTTGATTAAATGCAAAACTCAGGTAAATACAATGAGCCAACAGGCTTTTGTGCTGGGGGCCCAAAACCCCCGCCCAGTTTTAGTCCAAATCTACATCTACAAAATTGTAACCCATTCAGTGCCAGTGACTTGATAAGTCAAGGCGAATTCCCTTACGAGCTGGGGAGTTCTTATGAATTCATAGCTCAAGTTGTGACACGTCTCATTCAAAACTCAGATCAGGGACTTTGCCCTCTGGTTCGGTGTGTTTCCCCACCATTACCCTTCTATTGACCTTGGAAACAGTTCGAAAACTGGAATTCTTTCGATCATTGAATCTTCAATCATCACTTGATTTATCTTGAATCGTTCTTTACATAGTGTCTTTGGTAATTAACTGGTCAATAAACGAGTTCTAGGCCTGAATTCTTATGTGTACACCAGACAGTTTAGCAGTGAACATTGCATATTTTGCATAACCAGATTCATCTCCATGGTCCAATGAATTCATTTCCTTAAAAAATACAAAAATTCTTCATTTTCCAATCTAAGAGCAAAGAGCACACCCACCATTGAATTTGTTGTTGCCAATATTAACGGTTAGGAGGTTAAGTGTGCGTATCATGCTCGGCATTAGGTAAATGGGTTAAATCCTAATTTATTTCATTTTTACAGTCACAAAAAGTGGGGGGGGGGGGCGGTCTCAAAATTGTATAAGTACTTGTAATTAATAGTGCGTGTGCTTTCAAACTAATGACCACGAATTTTATATCCATTATCCATCTTCTGCCAGGCGAGTGATAGGTATGTTTTAGTCGCTGAATGTTACGAGGTCTTAACCCTAAACAGACCTCAAGTTAATCCTAAACAGACCTCAAGTAACCAAAAAATCTGATTCAAGACAGCATTCTTCCAGGGTTAAATTATTGTTTGTATCCACCTTTCTTCGCACAGGGATGACCGGTGCTTAACAATGTTGATCCTTTGATTGCAGAGATTGTTTGTTTGTATGCAAAGAAGAAGATCGAATTAAGGAAGTTGAGAAATGTCATCGATTGAGGGACCTGTAATCCCCGTTTGGGGGTTGAAAACTGACCCATTATGCACCTGTTCTTGTATGGGAACTTTTATCAAGAAACCAGTTCCTCCAAGAGAGAGTCTAGCGTCAATTACTTCTTTAGAAACCACTCTGTGAGTATAACAGGTTGATTTCCTATCACCTTTAAAAAATCAGATTTAATGTCATTGGCTGTATTTTTATAATTAAGGGGTCATGGGATCAGACTTGAAAGTAGTGACAACTGAAGTGATCTTACTTTCAACCATTTAATTTCCATTTTCTGCTCCTAGAAAGCTTTTGTTTTGATATTCACTGTCACCCCTAGTTATGTTATTGTTTGCTTACTGTGTCTGTATCTCTGGCTTGCATCTGATAATGGTGGGAATTAACTTTCTGGTAAACACAACTACTTCTGTTTTGGCAGCTGCAAATTACAAAAAATTATCTTCTATCCACCTCCTATCTGCAAATCCAATTAGGATTCCCAGCGAAAGAACATCACACGATGTACACAATTACATTGTGTAATTGTGGACCCTGACTAATCCTGCTGTGATGCCTTTTTTCATTTGTCTGTCTCATAAATCAGAGTTCGGTTTTTAAGATAGCTATCCATAACCACAGTATTTTAAAAGTGATAACCAGAGACGCATTTTTAGCTTCTAGGGGAGTACCAGGTTCTCTGTTGAAGGTTGTTCGTTCTCTAAGGTTGAATCACATATCGTAAATAATAGGCTTGGGGATTTTTGAGCGCCTCTGAGAGTAGTATGTGTCCTGTTCAGGGATTTTCTTGTCTTTCAGACACGCAACAGCTTTCTTTAGTTCTTCTTGGACATGAAAGAATCAACTGATTCATACAGCGTATAATTCAATCAGCTACTTTTTTTATGCGAGCTGCCATTTTTAAGCAAATAATAGTAACAACCTTGTCAATATTCAAAACGGTTCCCATTATTTCGAACCCCTCATAATGATAATAACTAGTCACACATGGTATGGACAAGTAGTAACCTTATAAAGCAATATACACAAACGTTTGTGAGAGTAGATGAGTAGAGTATTGATGAAAAAATTCTCCTCAAATGTCGTAGAGTAGTAAGTAGTTAGTGGAGTAAATTTTAAATATTTAGTAGTGTCAGAAGTAAGCAAAGACAACATCCAAAATGGCCGACCTGCATCGATCCATCGCTGAAGCCGACAAGATTTACGCTATGAGAATCCTTGAACGTATTGTATGGTGAGAGCAACAACAGTACTGTAGAAAAAAAAACTTCATGTCCACATTTGACATGTTCTATCATTTTTTAATGGAACTAGTTATGAAGTATTTGATTTGACATTCCTTTCATTGTAGATACCAAGCTTCTCTTTTCAGTTTAAATAGGTATCGATGATTACATATTATTTGATGACCAAACCAAAGAAATCAAAATTGGTACGGTTAATATGGACATATTCCTGGAAAGTTTGCGGTTCTGTCACCAAAGAATTTCAACATATCAGAAAATGAATTCTTTCATCATTCTGAGGAGATGCCTAGATTTTCTTCTAATCTCATGTTGCACGATCAAAGCCCCCACCGGATGCTAATTATTAAATTGAATCTGATGCGCTACTAGGCATAGGGCTGCCCCTCAAAACTTCATGAACTGACGATTCGCTTCCTTGCATTTTCGCCTTAATCAGATTTTATTTATAAGTGACATTCAACAAGTAGGTATGTACGCATTTAGATGCAAAATTGTTACCTCCACATGGTATTGCTAGGAATTGCTTTTTGATAAAAAATAGGTTTCGGATACGACTTTCGTCGGCGATTTAAACATTGGCATACGCTCAATCTGATGTACTCACCTCAGTAACCAAGGAATTGTTAAATCAATAACGATTCTTTTACTTATAACTCCACCGATGTTCACTTTACTTAGATTTACGGTTTAGAAACTGCGATTTAATGAATCCAGGAATATTTGAAGTTGACGATGTACGTAAGACTTTACGTAAGACACACCTATGTATTACTCAGATTTGTGAAGATGTGGTTCTTTGTTGAGAGTTGGTGTACATAGGAACTCCCAATTTGATTCAGGTCAATCCTATCTTAAATTTTCCTCAGTTCCTCGGCATGTTGAGCCAGTAATCTCTCATGTATCCTACGTAGTACTAGGGGTTGCACAAGTGGATTACATTTTCCAAGTCACAGTTCAACTCAACTTTGATTTTGATTGAAAATACCCAGGGATGAAACGGCTGAACGTGCGTCCGTCTTGGGGAGAGAACTGATAAATGCTTGCATGGTTCATCAACGTGAAGGTGACAACTACAAATCGCTTCATCTGCCACATGAAAGGATCAACGTTCAAATAGACATAGGAAAACTCAAAAAGCTGTTGGAAGAAACTGCGTCTATTTTAACATTTGCGGTAAGTTTGATTTTAGAACAATGGACTCGTACGACTTGAAAGCAATTTATTGTTGACTTTGTTTCGTTTAAACCTCATCTAATCGTTCTTGAGGCATTTTCTGGGATTCGTGCCTTCTAGGATGACATAGCATTTTGAGAAAAAAGCTCATAATACCGTTTTTAAGACGTGTCTCGTTCCTTCTGGAGTTACTTACGTGAAAAAGTTGGTTCTTTACCACAAAATCTTTTTCAGGCTAACCAGATTTTAAGTTAGCTCGACGGTTTTTGAATTTGGAGTAACAATTCACTTTTGGTTTATTAATTCAATAAAAAGCCTTTGTGCCCGGATGAGAGAAAACAGGACTTCATTGATAGATGAAATGAAAATTGTAACAAGACAGATTAGTGCATGCATAATCATGGTCACAACAGACAGTCTAGTAAGCCTCTGCCACCGTATGGTAACATTTTTTGCCATCTAGCCAAAAACTGGCCGAAAATATGTTTTTTCTACGTTTTTACTGAACTAGGCAAGTGGAATGTCTTTCCCGGGTAATTTTTGCCCAAAAATTGACTGGGAAATGTTTTTGATCCGTGGTAACACCCATTCCAAAAAATCGCAATTTCCGAACCCAAAAGTGACTTCCCAAACTTCACAATGACCATCACGAATTATTCAAATAATAATGAACCCCGTGTTGTAACTGTCCGCGTTTTTATAATTTAAATGATTAACAGGAGTACAATCCAGTTATTAGCGACTGAACCGACAGTTTCCCTCCCCCGCTCAACACTCCTTCAACTAACCTTCGGGTGGGCTCCTTCCGCTCTTTGTTATCCCGGCATCACCACTTTTCCATCCGCCCGAGGGGTTCATTCGTGTACCTGCCACCTTGGTAAGCACTAGTCTCTCTGGTTGAATCTACAGATTTTTCCAGGGAGCTGGTTAGGCTTAGTAAGTACCGTTTATGAACACAGAATGCGCTCACGTAAACCCTTGTTATCCCCCCACCCTCCAGCCATAGCTTTCATCTCTGTTTACTAGCTCCCCTCCTCTGAGCTAGAATCCCATTTTTGTAGGTTGCATAGGCAATTTTTCATCTTTGGTACTTAAATGTGTAAAATTAATATTTTAAATGATCTGGCTGTAGAACCATAGGGGTCTACTGTCCCGCTTTTTATTTTATGTTGGGAAAGTGAGAGGAGAACGTTCCCAAAAATTCAAGTTTATTGACTAATTACTGTTCAGATAACCCACCCCTCTCTCCAAAATCGATTGGGTTGGTAATTTCTATGATGAACGCTCAATAGCGTCTATACGAATACTAGGTATGTCACAACATGGAAACTATTTGAGCACAACGTTACCAGGATTCTGTAAGTGTGCGGCGTTTGTTGTACTTATTATCTTCAAAGTTTTAGAAATTAAGTTTAAAAACTGTGGATTTCGGTTATTTTTAAGAATATAAGCTGTATAGTTCAAACCTAATATTTAAACTCAATGATTGAACTTGATTGAATAAAAGCCTTGGCTCTGGCCTGTGACCATTTTAACTACCAATGGGAGCTCATGAAGAAGTCACCAAGTAGATTTCGTCCTAGACAAATAGAATATACCTAGAAAGTACAATATTTTTCATATTTCAGGTGGGGGGGGGGGGATAACTCCTCATTCCCCCCTGCTATACCCTTGAATATAAAGATCATCAATAGGCTACCATAGTGGGGTATTGATAATGACAAACATTAATTCAGTATCTTGAAAAGCAGCTGTAGTGAATGTGCTGCATAGCTATAAGCCATGGTGAGACTTGTCAACTGACAACTTTAAGGGTAGGTATATACATGTCCAGTAGGTATGAGTTTATGTTCATGATATCGACTATGACCTTCACAGAATTACGGTATTTTCAGATGTGCGTCCCTCAATTGATTGAAAATGACTATTGCATTATAAGAAATTTACTGCCCGCCTCGGATGTCGAACAGCTTAAAGCTCTATTCGACCCAATAAATTTCAAAACCTGCTCCCTATTTGGTGTTGGAGAGTACGAATTCCGGAGAACTAACTTCTTTACGGAATCGTCTGCCAGCTGCGTGGAGAAACTCTACTCCGAGTACAAGGAAAAAGAAAAGGACTTATCAAACCGAAGAGAAGTAGAAGACATGTGGACTGCCATCGACATACTGTACGAACACTCTAAATACGAGCCCAGGTTGTTTACTGAAGAAATGGTCAATAAGGTAAAATTTACGTATTTAATACGTTTTTATAGATATTCCTGACTGCCTGTCCTAAGGGCATATCCTTTGTCATTCGTAATTCCTCAAAACATTTCGCGGGGCTTTGCTCCTCTTGAGACTTGGTGGTTTCGAAGCGTGTGGTTGGATCCATTATCCGTTATATATACCTCTTGGCAGCCGGAGAAATATCTTTGTCGCTAGGAGACGTTATCCTTATTGCAGTTGATTCTGTATTGAAGAAAAGTTTCATTTTCTTGCATTCTGAATTGGACAGGCAGAAGGTTAGTTGGCTTCCGTCCTGCGCCTATAATCCACCCTGGAGTCTTGCCTCAAGGCATCTTAGTTCTGGTACACTTAAGAAAAGACTGTTCAGTTAAATGTCGGAGACAATGCTATCATTTTATCGGCTGTCAAAGTATTTTCTATCGATTCATTGACTCACTATATTTTATACCTAATTTTTTGAGAAAAAATTCTGTTAGTAATCTCTTCTCACGAGGTAAAACTACATACCTCTGATTGTGAGAGGACTCTTATCCCAGAGTGACTTCTTAAATATCACCCGAAGTGCATAAAATTCACTGGAGATGTGTTAAAGATGCTAACCTATCAGAAACAAGAGCAATATCCCGGATATCTTCAGATATTTGTTCAGGAAATGGCAAAAACTGGAAACTACGGACGTTCACCCCCACTTCCCGTATGTGTTAAGTTTTTTCCGGTGTTGTTAACATAAAATATCCTAGTTCACATACAAAAATTCGGGGTGATAATTGCTTCAAAATACCATTTTAATGATTTTGTTCAAAGCAAGTACAGATTTTGCTCAAAAATTTCAATAAGTCCACCTATATATTAACTCCATAATACCAAATCAATTTCATCTCTCAAAAAATAATAGTGGTCTCGGGTTAATTATTAGTTGGGCATCCATATATTTCGCCGGGGCTATTTTCTAAAATTCGCTAGAAATTACTATATTATTATCAATCCCAGTTGAGATTAGTAACTCCTACCGAACCATTTATAACTGCTGCGCATGCTCTAACTAAGCACGACTTCTATAGATTTTGATGAAATTCCCAAGGAATGTGTGGGTTGGGTTGCAGTCGGTCATCTATCAGTTTCACTGTTCACAAATCAGCACTCCATTCTTGAACATCTTTCAAGAGTATTTAAAAACGTTCCAGTATTAAAAAATGATCTAAAGATTTTGGTTACGGATTCAATAAAGCTATGTGTCATACCAACTTGGCAGACGTTTTTTCTTACATGCGGATGTGCCTTTCAGATACCCGTGCACAAAAAAGATGTTCTTGAAACAATGGCAAAGGTATTCAAACTTTTTCTTGATCAAATCATGACGAGCCCGAAACAAGCTGAAGAGCAGGAGATTGAACTATCGCGCATGTTCATGGCTTTTGAGCACCTTGGCAACGAAATGGTGACACTTCACACCCAACTGCGCCCCGCCATTGAAAACAACCTGCTCCATATTGTGGAAGTTTGCAAGGAAGTGCAGAGCCTGAAGGACCAGCAGAAGAAATTGAAGGAATATCTCGTACATTCCCACCAGAAGATCAGGTAGGAAACTGCTCAGTTGCAGGGCTTTTAGCTTTTAGGACGTCTCTCTGAAGCAATGTTTCTACAATAGAGGGAAGCCTATTAGAATTGATCCAGGCAGGGGGGAGGGGGGAGCACTACTCAAACTTGAGAAAAAAATTGAATACTGTTACAGCAGTTGATTTACAGCTTTTCCAAGTCAGATTCGGAAATTTCCAAACCAATTAGTTACTGCCGGCGGTTCGGCAGTAACTGGGAGCCCTTTAGTCACCTTCATACCACATGATAGCATTCTATGGTTCTGACCACAAGAAGCAAGGACTCTCTAATATCAATTTCTGAAAATAAAAGTACCCAACGCTCACAATGACATGAGCAATCACGCATTATTACAAAAAATTAACCCATGCGTTAGAATCGGCAGCGTTTTTCTCTGTAGATTTAGTAAAACGATACGTACACCTATCTATCTATTTTCCAATCAGGAAATCTAAGCCAAAGAAAAGTAGGTAAATACTGTGATAACTATTTCTTACAGACAAAAGTACTTTAAAACAATTTATCAGAGCAGTATTGATTTCTAAATACAGGCTCTAATGAATTAGGGATTGTTTCAAATAAAGTAATTAGGTAAAGTATTTTAAGGTATCCCACAGAGCTGCTCATGATTTCCTCGATAGCAGCGTATGATGAGAAACAGGTTACATAACATCTAAACATTGCTTTTAACAAACTTGCAGGAACAATCTTGAAAAGAACACTATGATGTATAATTTAGAAGCTATGAAAACGACGAAACAACAAATGGGACCCAGGAAAGAATTAATGGTAAAACATCAATTGCTGGTGAAGGAGGATTTGGCTGAAGAAAAAACGCTGAGAGTGAAAAAGTAGGGACCGAATCGTTATTGATATCGTCTTAACAGGTAGGTACAGTTTATATTCGTCTTATAATTTGTGGTGTCATTCGTGATTGATGTGATTAGGTATAAAATTGAACAAGTTCTCCAAGGGATTATCTCCAAGTACGAAGGGGACATGGCTGACAGAAATAAGAAATTGGACCATCTCAAGGAAATGTATGATCGAGAAACAGAGCAAATGAAACGGATGCAAGTATGTGGAATGGATTCGTAACTTCTAAAAATTTGCGTATGTAAATATGAAGTAAATATGATTTGTTTTTTTTTAGGAAAGATATGACGCTCAAGAAAAAGTGTACGATTTGTTGATGGAAGAAAAAGCCGAATACGAGAGGTCTGTCAAGGCTGCTAAGCTCCTGGAGATTCGGAAGAAGATCGCAGCTCGCCAAATACAGCGTTTCTACAGAGGATATCTGGCGTTTATGCATGCTCACGGGAAGAAAAAGGGTAAAGGGAAGGGCAAAGGAAAGAAGAGATCATGAAGATTCTTCAATGAGGTAACTTGGTAGCAATTGTGTGAAGTAATTTCACGAGTGCTTATCACAAAAGACAGCATGTTCCTTCACAACAATTC
Source organism: Creontiades dilutus (assembly GCA_031894815.1). Taxonomy (NCBI): domain Eukaryota; kingdom Metazoa; phylum Arthropoda; class Insecta; order Hemiptera; family Miridae; genus Creontiades; species Creontiades dilutus. Next base: position 1,422,789 of record JAVIWC010000323.1, read on the forward strand.
TCCAATTTATGAGTAGTATATTTTTGAGTAGAATGTAGAATAGGAAAAACAAGCGCGGGGCACTTCGCCAGGGGGCAAGCCCTCTGGATGCTTACTGCCAGGAAATTCAAAAAACATAGAACCTGCTTTAGCCATGCTATTTTTGCGGTATTCCTTGCGCTAGTTTCTTATCATTCTACTAGTTTCAATTTTCTATTTAGGCTTTACCTATGCGACGGATGTGCCCTAATATTAATAATCTCCGAGGTCTACTGACTAAAATATATTTATCGTTATAATGCTGTTAGACAGATTATGTAAATGAGGAGATTACTTTCGAAAAGACACATATCCAAATCTGGGAGAAAAAGTTTTTTTCTCAATTTTCTATCGCTGCATGTGAGTTGAATCAGATCCCCCTATAATTTCCGAACAAAACAGAACACATCCACGTCAAATCCGGGGCTAAAGTTATGTGTTTGCATCAAAAGGTAACAAATCCGTCCCCTAAATTTTTTTCAGTGCCTTGCAATCGAAATCGCACATATCCTCCGAATTTCGTCAGGCGATAAGTCTTGGGTTTTCAAAAAGGCACATATCCAAAAAGAAGCATTGCGCTTTCGTCTTGACGTTGATATTTACACGAGACTCGATAGATGGCAGGCATGACAAATGGAAATTTGGAGTCAGGTGAAGTTTTCAATAAAACCTACAGAATGGGGAATGAATTCTTTTTCTTTCAGAAAGGCACAAATCCAAGAGTTTTGATCAAAAGGGCACATTTCCAAAGTGAAAATGGATATACAGCCTCGTGTTTTGGAGAAAATTGATTCATATTCTGAGGCATCTTCATCTGTGCCTTCTCACACATTACTCCGATGAGAAACTGCAGAAAAACATCTCCACTAATCTGCAAATCGTTTTTTTCACTTCCTGAACATTTTGTCGGAATGGATATGTGCCTGTTTGAAACTAAGCTCCTCAAATGAGGATTCGCAGCTCAGGTTCTCACAGAACTATGAACGATTATAGCTCTTATGGTGACTCACCACTAACTTCATTAGAAGGAAGTACCCCTTCCGTCACCCGCCCGCGTTCAACTTCCGCCTGAAGTTTTTCGGCTAGTTAGTCCAAGGCTAAAACATGTTCCATGCTAAAAAACGCGCCGTTTTTAAATGGATACTAGCTCACTTTCCCGTCGTTGCCCTCGGGTTAGGGTGATAGAATAGATGAGGGGTTCACACTCACCATTATGGGCCTGTCACTCGCTGTCTTTAACTTCTCCTGTGAATCCCCACCATTGCGGCCTGGTGGGACGCGGCGTTTCCCACTTGCCACCAGCCCAAACATCCCCTAAGTAGGGTGACCAAACGTCCCTGAAAACCGGAACTGTCCCAGTTTTTGATCAAGTCATGTAACATGTGTATGTTATCGGGACCCCGAAAAGTCCCGAATTTTTACAGGGATTGAAAATATTGAGATATAAATATAGACCAATTCAACGTACATTCAACTTACGTTCTTACATATACGATGTCTTTGCTACAATAAGTAGATTAGGGAGCTTTGGTGTAAAAGCGATTGAGATTAATTAGTTGTAATTTAAAAAAAACATGGGCTTAATAAGAACGTATTTATATATAGTATCCAGACAACGATTGACCAGTTGGTTGGTAGCCAGCGAGGTGAGAGGGGAGGGTACATATTCAGAGCTGTCCCGGTTTGCTCTAAGAATGATTTGGCAAAAAACACGTTTTAAGACACATTTTAGCAAATTTTAACGAACTTTTACCAGTTTTGACATAGAATATAGTATGTTTGAAAGATTAACAAATGAGTTTTATCAAAATTTGCTTGTCAATGTTTGAAATTGCTGAATAAAAGTGAAACAATAGATAATCATACCACACAACAAAAGTAAAAACTATGAAAATAAACCTATCAGGAAATTTAACCGACTTAGGAGTGAGAAGGAGTTTCAAGCAGGAGACTTTGTCGAGTAGCTTTCGCTGCGGTATCTGTTGAATTTTACTTCATACTTGATTTAGTACAGAGATCGGTAATCTATACAACGTTTATCCCACAATTCATTCTACATCATTATATTTCGATGTACATTACCTTGTTTATTGTAGTACACAATGTTCTACAATAAACAGATACATTAAGGCTGTACATACTTTACAAAGAAAGCTATTAGACGACCCTACCTTATATAGGGCACTTTATGAAGCCAGTTGTACACCTCATTCTTCATAGTGCGCTAAACATATATGATACCACCAAAAAAGCAGATTATTTGGAGTATACACATTTGTTTCTCATCAGCTCATACCAGGCAGCAGGAAATTATTTGTACTTTGTTATACAATAAAGGGTTCATATCCATTAATTTATCCGAGCGGTTTGTTCCAGGAACTGCTTCTGATGAAGCAAGCTTGATGATCTTTCAAGTCAAAAACGTCATTGCCAAAGCTGGTGTACATTTGGATGCCTAATGATACAGTGAACCTACTTGGAAACCACTTGTTGATAGTTACCTCCGCTGAATAAATGTGATCATTTCACTATAATACGGTGATGTTATGGTTTTGTATTCCTATGTAATTTGCTTTGCACGAAGTTTTCTCTGAATAGTAAGGTGCTGAACTTTTTTAGAAGTGACAACGATTTGTGAAAAGGGTGTTCAACACCAATAAAAAACTCTTACAATATGGAACCGCTGGGAAGAGGGTGCAGTAGCGACGATGGGCAACCAAGTTCAACTAAAATGAGGATTAGGAATGCTTTGACGAATTTGGAAGAGCACGACTCACTCTAAAGGGGCGTTTACAAGTGAGAGTAACACGCTGTAGGAGCTCTCAAGAGTTGTCAGAGCCCTTTGCACGGGAGAGCCCAATTCGGAGTCCACTCTCGGAGATTAACTAACTCTTGAAATTCCGCATGTAGAGTACTTGCCGCGAGCTTGAGTTACAATAGCTCAATATTGGGACTCTCAGGGAGTCCGACCCCCCCTCTCGCCTCCTTTCCTCGATAAGTAACTCTCAATGGACTTCACAGTTGCGAGTTTTACTCTCAAGAGTGGATCTTCCGCTCTCACGTGTACACACACCTTGAAGATGGAAAACTAACACTTGCCTTGTTGCCAACCCTGCACCCTTTTCCTGATAGCTCCCACACTATTTCTGAATAAATAAGCTTTAATTTTCATGAAGTATGACGTTTCCAGAGTGCTTGACATAACTAGGACTTGACTTTGATGAAGTACGGTAGTTTGTGCAATGGGGCCGGATACTGAGGGATGGTCAAAGGGCCTTCGATGGGTTGACCATTGTTGGCGTCCGTCCAGTTGCCTGACGGGATGTAAACGGATCGGCTGGTGGCACCTTTGACAACTACTGGCGCTACCAAGATTTCTTCTCCGACCAGGAACTCTGTTGATTCAATGACGTAAAACAAACAAGGAAATTAATTTATTTGGGAATTGTGATACTGAGGCTTACTGAGGTACTTGCTTGAACATGATGTTACATAAAGCGTGCATTATGGGGGCAAGGATGTTGGTGAAAACAAGTAGACACAATACTTCTGATAAAGGGACAATGGGAAGCATCAATCTTGCATTAAATTTAAGGGTTGAAAATACATGTTCTGCTTTACCTAACTCTCATCCCGTTTGGTTATCTGCCCTTGAGGCAATCTCTATCTGCTAAAACCACAATGTAACTATTCTTGAATTCATTAGGTAATACCATGATTATTACCAAAGTTAACTACCAAGATAAAATCAGTTGATTCGTAGGGTTACGTATATTTCATTTGGGTTTAATAAGAACCCTCAATCATTTTCCCAATTGACGATAATTTATTGTAAGACAACGCTGTTTATCTGCGTTTAAAAGATGCGTTTCATGGGGGAAAATAAAAAAGAAGAGTTTTGTACTTACGGTCATCTACTATCAAGGCAACAGGACTATCTGGGTCCAACCACCACACTGGGCTGATCAAGGGAGCTTGTGCAGTGTTGAATATTTCTACCATTTTATCAGAGTACTGATAGTGCAAATCGATGTAACGCTTCGTGATGTTGATGGTCTGAAATAAATGCAACACATTTCATAAACAATGCCGTATGGCCATGAGTTCTCTCTAATGTTCATTTCATAGCAAATGATAAATTGTCAAGAATGAAATGCATTTTTCATTTACTATACTCTATACTGGTATTTGAAGCCAGTTTACGGGGACACATTCATTAAAAAGTATTACAACATAGAAGAAAGTATGCGAGACAGGTGATCAGAATAGCTGCCTCACTTTCTGTAACATGGGCATACATAATTATATGTTTGGTGAGTTCTACAAAATTGGGGTGTGAGGGTTGACAAGCTCTCGAGCGCCTGGAATGTTTTTGCTACTAATGTATACTTACAGTAGTGCGGTATAAATTTAATTCACAATAAACTATCACATTGAGACCATACTTCAACTTCCATGTAATTTGGAGCTAATTGAGTGGATCGAGTATCTAGGTGTTACATTAAATTGTTATCGGTGTAAGCTTATATTATCCAACGGGGGAACGAAGATAAACCTTATAATAGAAACGACGATAAACCTTATAATAGAAATCCATGAACATAAGGTCTAAATCAGTATGTGGTCCTGGTAAGAGATGATGTTGAGACCAAAATGGTTCTAAAAGGTTTGGAAGGCAATAAGGTATAGCAAGAATTTAAATTTCTTAGGACAACAAGATTTCCACAAGCTATCCAGGATCCACAGGCAATATCTGACGAGACGTTCATTTTAGAACAGTTATATACAAGGAAGATTGCCTTTTTCATAACTAATTACCTCCTAACTTCTCTTTTTTGGGTGTAGGATTCTGAAGTGACAGAATACGAGGCATCAAATAGATATCTGAGAGGCGTTGGAAGCCAGCAAATACCATTTATTCCAGGTAAAATGGAGTGCTTACCTCTTCGTCAAAGTTCCAAGGGAAATAAGAGAACTGCATTACGGGAAGGAGAGCAGTCAGTTGGACCCATCTGATAAAAAGCTCTTTGTCAGGAAGCTGCCCGTTGTAGCAGTTGCCCCCGACCATGTCCGGCATGATGGCCCTGTATCCCAGGATGGACAGCTGTAGAGAGGAAGTAATGACTGACTTCAAGCCGTAGTTTTCCAATGACCACACCGAATTCGTGTCTTGAAGGCGCTGGAACAAGTCCATGGAGGTCGAGTCAGCACCAACTCTCACTTCAGTAGTGAATCCTGAGCAATCGAATACTCGTTCAGAAAAAATCGAATTTGAAAAGGTTAGATAAATTGTAATAAATGGGGTTACGGTTCAATTAATTTGCAAAAGAAGAACCAGCCGAAAAACCATATTAGTGTTTAAATGAAATAATCCTAGACCACCAATATGGTAGGTTAGCAGTTTTAGACATGTTTATGTGAATACCAATAGCATTTTTTGTATGCTGCCATGAAATCATGATATTATCATTCCATTAATTCTAGTCATTAAAATGTTATAAGTGCTAAAGAAACATTTTTGCCCTCTGAAATTAAAATGTCCATTCCCATTTGGATTTTGGAGCTCTCTGAGCGAATTTGATTGCGCTGTTCACAATCCTTGCTTCACGCAGAACAGTCAGTATTATTCTGCTACTTTCAGAAATGTTTGTGTCCTACGAATTCATCGATTGTGGACAAATGTAGTACCTACGTGTGGTCGAACGTTGTATAATGTCGATTCCTTCCACGATTATAATCCAATTCTTACTTCATTTTTGTAGAGTAATTGAGGATTGAACAATGTAATTGAGTATGCATCTATTAATATAAATCAATAGGCAGTACTATGGTGTTACTGACTATTATTACTTGAAATTTATCTGTAAACTCTCTTCGCAAGCGCAAAAGTTGAACACGTAAATCATTCCCAATTTTCTTCAAGTGAATAACATTTCCAAGGATGTGAAGGATGGGTTTTCTACAAAGCCTATTGCGTGAAGTTATAAAAAGAAACTGCCACTTTCTACGCCTAAGTGTGAAATGTGTGGTATCTCCTAGTAGTTCTACGATGTTTTGAAGGAATTATTGGGGCTAGGCTGAATATAATGCTTGATTCAATCGTAAATTCTCGCAGTCCTCAGGACTTGTGATTTTATTTGCAATTTTGACGAGTTTCACGGATTGGACAAGAAAGGGATTTGCAATTTCCAACGATTAGTGTCTTATCACATTTAAGATCGTCTTGTGATGTAAGAAATGTTGAAAATAATAAGTATCAAACGACGAAAATTCGCTCACCGAAACCTGCCGCCAATTCCACATAAGTCCTGGTGTATTCATTGGGATTGACGAGTGGAGTGAAGTCAAAGAGTCCTGGGATGTAATACGCTTCGCCGGCGTCAAACTTGAACCCATCAATTCCGAAGTCAGCTTTCAAAGCGTTCAATCTTTTTGTGAAGAATTGATAAGTTTCTTTCTGCAGGAAGTTGACGAGACCAGCATTACCGTTCCACCAAGTAGTTGTACCCGTTGTCCCTGAATTACATGGATATCAAACAATGCATTTCGTGTAGAATCAGCGTTCAATGATTTATGGTGATTTGATAATCAAATAAGGTGAATTTAAAAAGTGTATCATCAAATATATTACCGTTGGGGTACTTGAATAAATGTTGGCTGAGTGTTTTGAAACTTTCACAGTCTGTGTTGACGAACGGGTGAATCCAAAATGTGACTTTGGCGTTCATCGCATGAAGATCGTCAACCTAAATAATAATTTTCGTACTGTAAAAGGTCATAAGAAGAGACTTGGCACACTGTCTACAATATGAATGCACATCGTTTTTGCAGTGTTAAAACTCTCAAGAACCTGGTGGAAAATGCTAAACTGGTGAGTAGCACTTATTCAAAGAGGAATTACTGACCATTCAGAGTAAATAGATACATGACAAGACTTAGTCCAGTTCAAACTTTGAATGATAGAAATATTAGGGGATACTATCCCCCATTTGAAATAGGTATTTCTTGGGAAAAAATTTAATTCTTTATTCAAACAAAATTTAAAAAAAAAACAAGTGGGTGTGGCACATAGCTTCCTCGTATCCATAACAGGACTGTATAGATCATTGAAAATTATTATTGACTAAAGAACTTCGTTCAATTAGGTGAAGTAAATATTGAATTAGGGTAAATTTATTGTTATGCACGAGCACAACTTGAAAAAATCCCTGAAAATTTCATCGAAATCAGTCATGAACTCCCGGAGTTGTGCGTGTAACAAGGGTTTCACGTTTGCGGATGCGCAGAGGCTACTATTGATCCGGGGGTCATGAAACTCATAGGAGACCGTCTTTACATCAAACCGAACAATCCCTAAAATTTCATCGAAATTGGTCAAGAACTCCCGGAGTTATGCGCGTAACAAGGATTTCACGTTTGCGCATGCGCAGAGGCTACTATTAATCCGGGGATCATGAAACTTATAGGGGACCATTTACACATCAAACCGAACAATCCCTGAAAATTTCATCGAAATTGATCAAGAACTCCCGGAGTTATGTGCGTAACAAGGTTTTTACGTTTGCGCATGCGCAGAGGCTACTATTGATCCGGGGGTCATGAAACTTATAGGGGACCATCTACACATCAAACCGAACAATACCTGAAAATTTCATCGAAATTGATCAAGAACTCCCGGAGTTATGCGCGTAACAAGGTTTTCACGTTTGCGCATGCGCAGAGCCTACTATTGATCCGGGGGTCATGAAACCTCATAGGGGACCATCTACACCCCAACCCGAACAATCCCTCAAAATGTCATCGAAATTGATCAAGAACTTCCAGAGTTATGCGCGTAACAAGGATTTATTTTGCGCATGCGCAGAGGCTACTATTGATCCGGAGGTCATGAAACTTATAGGGGACCATCTACACATCAAACCGAACAATCCCTGAAAATTTAATCGAAATTGATCAAGAACTCCCGTGAGTTTGCGCGTAACAAGGATTTCACGTTTGCGCATGCGCAGACAGACAAATTGAAATGAAACGTTCACATTCCAACCCGACAAGTGAAAATTTCATCAAAATCGGACTATAACTTCGTGTAGTTTTGCCCGTAACAAGGATTTTCACATTCCGAAAGTGAAAACAATGCTTCCGCAACCTTAGTAGACTCGGAAGCAATAAATGGTTTCTTAAGAATTTAGTTGTTTGTATAGGGATAAAATCAGGTCGGGATGAAAAGATTTCAAGTTGTTGATCAAGGGAATAGAAACATCCGTGTCCATAGACAGGCTCAAGCCAGCTTTCATGGTCGCAGAAAATCAAGCAATCGCTACCTATAATTACCAGCCTTCTCAAGAGTCACAACGAACGCCTGTCTGTCGCAAGACTGTCGCCTTTCCTGGTGGCGGACTCTTGTAGCTGATGCTGTAGCTAATTTTGAGCTCCCAGTTAACAGATGTTAAAAGAAGAGTTGAACGTTGTTTACAATAAAGTCAGCCTAAATTCTTGTTACCAACAAGTTCAGCCAATTGAATTCCCGATTTTTATTTTACACCATTGAGCGTTTTGTATTCTATTCAAAAATGTATTTATCTTACTGTATTATCAAGTTGGAGTCAGATCATTTACATATTTATTGTAGTGGTCCGTATTAACATTGACCAAAAGGTCTTCTCGCTCCAAAACCCCTCGCATTCCATTGCTATAGTGGCATTGAAATAATGGACTGTTAAGTTAAAATCAAGGAATTTGGGGAAGGCTGAGTTGAATGATGACGTTTTCTGTCAGTTGCTGGTCTAATCAACTTCTCTTATTTCGAAAAATGCCGGCAATTTGAACACATGACTCCCCACTTGCTTATGTCAGTAAAACATCGAAACCATCCGAGTTTGACCAGTTTTTAGCCTATAGGATCTTTGAGTGAGAAGTGATTTGGCTAGAAGTTAGGACCAACTAGAACCCTGTTGGAGAATGTAAGCAAAAGCATGGATTTGTTTCATCATATCTAGGGTCTTTTCTGGACCGTAAGGACATGCAAATTTGGAATCTAGGGACCTTGGAACGTAAAATGATAACATTTGAGATCTCGCCCTTGAAAATACAAACCAAATATCATTCATTGTCCAAATTAATGAGGAGAATTTGGATTGGTCGGGAGTTTGTACTTTTGAATTTAAATACCCACCGATGTGGCCTCCCAGCCGCAGAATTTGTCACAAAGTCAGGTACCGATTTCAATTTCAGGGAGTTGAGAGTAGATTTGTCTCATTTTACACACTTTTTCATCTTATCTCGTTGTTAGCGGGGACGTATAGATACTGTTCATAATGGTATTTTTCAAAAGTCCTAATAAACACTTCAATGAATAATATTTGAAATTATTCATTTTTAAATTTGAAAACGAAAGTGCAATAATGTGTTTTTGTTCTTACCATCTTCTTGGGATTTGGAAATGTAGTTTGGTCAACCTTCTGACTACCATAGCACGTCTCCCATTTGTCGTCGACCTCCATCACTCCCATACGCAAACCGTTTCTTTTTATAGTTCGCGCGAAGTCTAACACAGTCTGTTGAGAGATGCGGGTTTTGTACGCGACCCAAGTCGACCAAATCGGCTCCTTGAAGATGTACTCGGAGCCGGATGGCAGCTGAGATCTGGACCTCTGGGAGTTCAAACACAACCAGGCCTCCTTAACGTTGCTCGTGAGACAGAAATCGTACCTACGCAAAAAAGCATTTGCAGCTCGTTATTATAAATACCGACATACATAATTAATTAACCTTCACAATGGATGAACAAACACACACAATTATTCCAATAAAACACTACAAACACACAGGCACAGCCGACCCACCTCATACCAAAGGGGTCAGTAGGGCTACCATGTGGTCTGGGGAGTATGAAATGAGGCGAATTGTGGGGGTCTGGGACCCCTAGAAAATGTTGAGGTTTTGAAGCAAAAAAACTCAATTGAAGCCTATTTTTAAGAAGGTTGTGTGTGGGGTTTAATTGAACTTTATTCAAATACACTTTACAGATTTTATAAATTGTAAGTATTTACTTCTAAATGAGACTAAATTCAAGGCGACAAATTTAGTTGCCCTTGGATTTTTACCCCCCTGTTCCACTGTCCCTGCGCACGCATATATACACACATTTAAACCTACCTAAATTTTAATTAGAACTTCTAATTTATTAGAAAACGCAAAAATTAGTTTTAAGGGAGCTTGTACTCTTATGTCCACGGAGAATAACCCACAGTTGAAAAGGTTTGATTGAAGCTGCCTCATAGCTCAACCTGATCAAGTGTTGGAACTAAAGGAAAATTTCCCTAATCATTTAGAACAAGAATTCAAATCCAGACAAAGGCACTAATATTTTTGGGCAGCAAGACTCTTCATCACTCCAGTCTTGTCATCAAATAATTTCAAACCTTGAAAATTATAAAGTTTTTCTAACCTCATGTTGAGGTTTAGATATTTTTAAGTAATAAAACCAAGTAAAATACAATAAAAAGGAAAATAACAACTGTGGAAATTTTCTCGAGTTTATTGAGATAGGTACATAAAATAGTATTTCAATGCAATAATCATTATTGTGTTGTTTTAGTTAATGATGTTAGAAACAAGTAACTAAAACTATTTTATTTCAATTTTGGTTTATTATTCAATAATAAACCATTTTAATAGCTCTTGAAAAAAAATTTTCTAACCCCCCTGAAAATTTTATGGTTTACGTTTCAAAGGGTGTAGAATCTAAATCTGCAATAAAAATTTTTCCGTCCGTCCGCCGTACGCACGTTTTCTCCCAAACTTCTGGAGCAAAAAATCTTAAATTTTCAGGAAAAATCAATATTGGTCCGACGACGCCCCAATTCTTTAGCCAGCACTCTCACTTAATTTAAAGTGCCCATTAAGGGTTGTCAAAGATTTGTAAAATCCCTAAAAACCTCCAAAAAACCAACTTTCCATGAGGAATCGAATGAGCCCCTCCCCAGGTTTGTAGCTCAAACCATTCCCGATGTATGGCATGATCTTATGCTGCCAACATTTGCATCCACATTCACTACATCACTACGTTACGGCGATCAAAACAAAAACAACAGCTTTTTTTTCTAATCGCAGTAACCTAGTGATGTAGTGAATGTGGATACTGGAGTGAACTCCTAAAAGGGTTTATAGCCGATACACTGGTTGAAGCATTCTGATATGCATGAAACGCTGCAAATTCTTTCACTGGGGTTTATTATTTAATTTCATTCATTTGGCTTGCGTTCATGATTTGAATCTCTACTAAGCTTTGGAGTGTGCGAGTTTTACAGGTGATAGAGCGATTATTGAATTTCAGGAGGCACACAAATATGATCAACTGATCATTCCAAACAGGTATTTTGGTTGAGAACCGATTTACGTGCTCTATGAATATCTCCTGAAATTCAATAATCGCTCTATCACCTGTGGAACACGCACACTCCAAAGCTTAGTAGAAATTCAAATCATGAATGCAAGCCAAATGAATGAAATTTAATAATAAACCCCAGTGAAAGATTTTGCAGCGTTTTAGTGATGGTCCTGAACCCAAATTGAAAAAATCACATGTCTCTTGGTCAGTCAGCATGTGTGTGTCTATAACTAGCAAATGTAAATTTCGCATTAATCACGAAATTCCTAGGGTTTTCTGGATTATTAAAGAGTTGTTGAAATTGTCGTTAGTTTCTTACTCAAGCAGTACCGGAGAATTTCTGGGGTAGGGCGGCTTGTTGAAGACCGTGAGGCAGAGGTCCGTGGTGTTCTGAGAAACGAATAGAGGAGATCCTGGTTTCACGTGAATTCCACGTCCCCCCGAAGTGATCCATTTTCTTTCCGCCACGGCACCTGTCCATTGGGAGACTTTGGAAATGTCAGCCTGGCATAATTCAAAAATGAACCATTAATAAGATGCCCTGTATATAATTTATGCGATTCTAATTTACTGAGATTTATAATTGCTATCACTCATAGTTTCGTCGAAAGAATGAAGGGCACAAAAAAACTGGTTAATGGCGAAACGTCAAAAGATCAGAACGAGCTTATGAGAAAAGGTAGGAGAGTCTCCTTGTTGACATAGAATGCAGCGAGTTGAACTCTCCCAGCAGCAGAAATGTTTTATACTTGAAAAGTTTTATACTTTGGCCACTTTTGATGTCAGTGGGAGGTCAGTTTTATATTTAATTTGTTAATTAGGATACTAGCTATGCTCACTTCTCCAGTAACGAACGGGGCTTCATCTTTTATGATATGTTGCGACGGATACTCGTTGCCGATGGAGCCGCCGTACAGCATTTCACCTGCGAGAGGGAAGCAGACGCTCAAGTTTCTTTCTTCAAGCTCATGAGAAATTCTGACACCATACATTTTATGGTTTGTCGAACTGCCCTGAAAACAAATCGTCGAAAATTAGCACGGGAGGTGATGCGATGTTAGAATTACCCCTTTCATTGGCTGAGGTGATGAATACCCACAACACCCAGAGGATATCCCAGATGCTCGAAATAGGGATCTTGAAAAAGTATCGATATATGAAAATAATGGTACATTTTGCTCGATATATAGACATTTTTACGGATATTTTTTCTTAACATAAACCAATGTATAGACATTCCTTTTACAACATCGGCACAGATTATTTTTTTCTCTCGCACTACAATTCTTTTTTTGAAAAACCAAAAGGATTGGTTAAATTGGCCTCATAGCAACTAAAGAGACATTTCCAGTTAGTAGTAAGAAGTGAGTTTGAACTCAGTCAAAGGTATGAATATTTTTGGACACTAATAGTTGGCGCAGTCAGTAAGACCCAAAAATGATACTAAACAATTATTAATTAAATCCCTCTCGATCCAAATGTCTGTCAACACTACAATCCCTCATGTAGCATCTTTAAAATCCTCACTCACTTGAGTCAACAGATAATCGTGTCAATGATCTTGCTCGAAAGCTGACTTACTCCAGCAAGCATCTTTATTTCCAAACCTGTTGCGCAAGCTGGTATTTTATTTTTTCATTTATTTATTACGGGCAAGCCCAATACAACTAAATAAATTGAACATATATACATACGAATGTGTATAAAGGATATAAATACAGAGTTATGGTATGAATTTGTCCATGTTTCTAACTATTGTTTTTTTAATTCTTATCACTGGTTCTACAAAAATATCCATGTCGGGGCACTCATGGAGGATCTGGTTTGTCATTGGCAGCATTCTGGATAAAGGGCGGTGGTATAAATAATTAGTGGGAGAGAAAGATGTCCAGAAGAGATGTTGGTTGCGCGAGCCCAAGCGTGGGACAAGAAACATGATCTCAGAAAGCAGTGCAGGTGGTCCACCGATCCCTGGACCAATCCCAGAAGAAATCTCACGTCCGCCAAGAGTCTGCGAGCGGAGGGATTTAGCAGGTCAACTAATGCAGCCAGTGAGTCGTAATCAATCTCATCCTGTGCAATGTGAAGTTTGTAGCCAACATATCTCAGGAACTGGCGATGAACTCCCTCAATCTGTCTAGTATGGCACTGGTAATACGGGTTCCAGACGACTGAAGCATACTCCAGAATTGGAATCACCAGCGCCTTATAAATTCACTCCTTATTTGACTCCTGGGAAAATGTTATGTTCGAGGACTATAACCCACAGTCAAAGAGGTTTGATTGAATCACCTCGTGACTCAATCCGTTAGTGTTGCAACTAAAGGGAAATTCCCCCTTAGAAGTGAGGACTCACGTTCGAACTCAGTCAGAAGTATCAATATTTTTGAGCCCCAATAACTCTCCAATTCTTTCGTGAGAAAAAAATGAGCGATATATCGATATATTTTCCTTATATCAACATCCTAGCTCAAAGGCGTCTGGTAGGTATACCCCAGTGGCAGGGGCCTCAAAAATCGGGTAGGGAGATCTAAACACATCCATGACAAGCAGTCAAAGCATTAGAATTCATTGATTGGTTAGATTGAAGCAGTGAACGCATCGTTTCTTTCGCGTATATGATCAAATAAATAATTGGAGGTAACGCTGGCATTTTTGCAAGTGCCTAGTTTTTATTGACTCCCTTCCTCAAATAAACTATTTGGGTGCTTAAGATTCTTGTTTCCTAATGGATTACTAATTAATCAAAGCTAGCAACATCATCAACCATAATCGTCGTGCCAATAGTTTAAATTATTCAATAATAAACCAGATTTCAAATTAATGTGGAACAAATCAATTCTTTTTCCTCAAACATCTCTTCGAATGTTGAACAAAATTGTCTTGTTTGGAGATGGGTTTTTTTTTTTTTTTTTTTTAACCACTGAGGCCCTGGTGGACCTATTGTGGCTGGAGGAGGAGGTCATGACCTCCAACTCCTTCCCAGGCACAATTGTCTAACCAACCTGAGCACCCTGCCAAACCGAGCACTGAATGCCCAGTGAACGGCACTTGTACCCATCGTCAGGAGCTGCCTGGGACCCAAGCACTAACAGCCTGGTAATTACTGGGTGGGCATTACCATCCCAGTCTGTTGTGGCGACCTATTGTCGTCAACCCCAGATAAAGCTGGAAGGTCCACCCTTCCCCACCATGTTTTGGGGAATGAGAGGAGATCCTTTACCTCTCCCGTTTTAATAACCTGGGGATCAACGGAAGCTTGCCCCCAGGTTAGAAAACGCTGCCTTGCCAGCACAGGGCAGCGGCAGATCACATGACACGCAGTCATCCTCAGCCCCACAGAACCAGCAGAGGGTGGTGTCAGATTTGCCCATTTTGTGGAGATGGTATTTAAGTGGGCAGTGCCCCGCCAAGAGCCCTGTTACTATACGTATCTCTTGGAGGTGGGTTTCTCAAGTCAATGACAAAGATCCACCCATGAAGGTAATTTGAGGTAATCTGTTCTTCAGAGTAGAAGGTATTAGATCAATTCAACACTGCATGAATGGAGTAGGAAGTAGGTACCTACTGTTTTTCGTTTATTTACTATTTCAATTCTGGAAATCGTCGGCCTTCTCTGGACCATTTGAAGCAAACCCGATGGTCGTACTGGTGGCAATGCTTCCGGTCGTCGCATGTTGTCATTGACGACGCATCTTCATTGCCACACAGTTCCGGCTCACCAGAGTCATCTCCGAAATGAACGTTGAAACTTCCATGCTCCTCACCTGATAATTGAGATAAGAGAGAGGATCAGTTGCTTAACAATCCATAATAAGAACAAAAGAAGTTGCTTAATAATAAGAACAAGATTTTGATTTTTTTTTTGTAATAAAAAAGTTCTCTGCATGCATGTTAGTGTTTGAGTGTATCTAAATTGTTTATGCTGATTCAGTCGGTAACACTTGCTAATTTATCTGACTCTTGAGAGAATTTTAGGACTGAAGTTCATAAAATGAAGGTAAAGAATACAGAGAACCTGTTAGTTTGGATTAAAAGTTGGTTAAAGCGGCGTCGAAGCCGCAAGTTCTAAATTCAAATCAGCAAGGCAATTATGTTGAGATAACCCCAAGAATAAAAGTCCAATTATGATAGCTTGGTTTAGTTTATTTTAATGTTACTTACCACCTTGGATTTATGGTAAATATACTATCATTAATTCGGAAACAAGAGAAAATTTTATAAGTAACAGTTCAAAAATTTAGAACTAAAAAAATAGGCTATTAAATGTAAAAAAACGAAATAAATAAAAAGAGCTGAATTATAGGACTTCTGAATGTAATATGGTTGAACCCGAGAATAACTGTAAATTATGGTACCACCTACAGAACCTTTAGTTAGCCGGTACTGTACAACTCTCTTTAGTTCATCTACATCACAACTACTAATAGTAGTAATTACAGCATTTCATCCTATTGAAAATATTGTTATTCAGTTTTTAGCCTGGTACACAGTATAGAGTTTTAGGAAAACAATCGTAGTAATTTTTTTTTTTTCCGATAAGGGATGGGAGGAGCCCCTGGTCACTGAGGCCGCTGGGATCTATTGTGACGCTGTCCCCATTTTTAATTCAAAACCTTATTAATAACCTCTTCGTTCACAAAGAGTAGGAGGTTTTCAGGCGTTTCCAATGCAATATCAGAGGGCACCCTTCCCGAAATGCCGGAATCTAGTTGATGCAACAGCAGGACAATTACAGAGGATGTGTTCTGCTGTTTCTGCCTCTTTGCAGCAGAGCCGGCATTCTACTGTCCTGGCCTTACCCATTTTGTTTAGGTGGTAGCTTAGGGGGCAGTGGCCAGCCAGAAGACCCACTAGTTTGCGAAGGTCTTTGCGCCTCAATGATAAAAGGGCTTTTGCGCGTTTCCTTGAAATAGAGAGGAACCGCTTGGCTTGCCTCTGCTTAGGAGTGTTGCGCCAGTATTCTGTGCGTGTTTTGTCCTCCCATTTCTGAACGTGTTGAGTTATATAACTCTTGGTAATCGTAGTAATAGAGAAGTTATTGAATAAAAGCTTCAAAAATAAATGAAAAACTCACTTAAAACAGGAAGGCCTTCCTCAGCTGAAGATTGAACATGAAACATGAACAGGTTAATGACGAAGCAGCATTGCTGACCCTTAATGTGTAACACTAGAAATATAAATGATATACTTCAATATCAATACAACATTCTTGCGTCGTTGTTCTTACTTGAAGTATATTTGATTGGTGAAATCTTAGCTGAATGTTTTGAAGCTTGTATTTTAAACCCATGGGAAGGACCGCCACTGGAGCCTTCTCTGAATGTTGTGGTAAATATCCGAGGATTTTCCGACGTAGAGCAGCCACATATGGTGAAACCTGCTGGCAAATTTATTTTCAACAGCAAATTCAATTTTCTGTGACTTTTTACTAAGTGCCTCTAGTACAGCCACGTAGTAATTCCACGTCCGGATTGAATTAATTATAATTAAGTTTGGGACGATGTTAGAACTTGGATTAAGTACATAAGTAGGTAGGTAATACTTACAATTCCATTTCACATTCCAAAAAATATCCAAGGTCTCTTCCGACAAGCTCATCTTGGGTCATGACCGCATACTTCAGGGATAACAATAAAACAGAACCAACTGTTCGGGCTGATGTTTCTTAGCAAATCAGTAATTAAGTACCTACCTAGTACATCTAATTGGGCCTTTCTTGTATGTTGTATAGCCAAACAGCAATTTTCAATTTAGCAACACGCAGGGTCACTTTTAAGCAAGTACTAACATCAGCAATGAACATGATCACTTATAACCAAGAAGCAAGATTAATGACGTGCATATGCAGTTACAACCAGGTAAGACAAAAAACCCGTGCTGAATTAGCAGACGTTCGTCTTACTCCTGCACCGTCTCACTGGGATTCACAATCACGTCAACAATTGTTTCTTCAAGCCCTTCTGTGGAGTACAAACGGTTGGTCGTAAATTAACCCAGGTGGTTTCATTCAATTCATTGAACTACTTTTGAGTTTGAATGAAAAGTACTAAAAAAAAGAAACTACCTACCCTTTCAATTAGAAAGTTTTGAGTTATACCTAATGATTTTTGTCTTTGAAATTTCAACCCTTGAATGTTACCCTTTGAGATTGATTGAAAATTATGCCGACTTTCAAGGCACAGCCAAGCCGATGAATGGTTTTGGAGACCTATAGTTCCGGATGGCATACGATTGACAAGTCTGTAATCTATATTTTTTTTCTCGATTTTTTGGTTCTTCATATCTTGAAAATGAAACGTACGTATTTTAAGGTGGGTAGACACTTTTCCTTTTCTTGGTTGATTAATTATAATTGAAAATGATATGTCAAAAAGTCCAAAGGTTTTCTTACCCTCTCTTCTTACACAACAAGTTCAGATCGGGTCATGATCGTTAGTAGAAATAGAAAAAAAATTTCAGGAGGAGGTACAGTAGTAAATTATTACTAGGTACCTAGAAGTCAAGTACAAAAATTACTTTTTAGGAGTTAAGGATGATGAGTTAGTAACATATTCAACTGGTAATGGAGTTTTGAGACATGTTGAGACACATTAAAATGTATCAACGAAATATAAATGAATGGATAGCAATAACACTGGTTACTGTACTTATTATGAAACGTTGTATGAAAATGGTTAGCTATCATTGATAATGTGACTCACCAACCACGAGTTGTATGATTAGTTTCATTTCAACAGCTGCAAGTCCGCAGCGGAAATGATCTTGAAATGGATTCAGAAGAACAGGATCATCTGATTTTGATCAGGTTTGTTCAGTTGCACTGAGGAAGAAAAAGATTGAATCATGCAGCCTTAAGTCTGATTGATTAATATACTTATATTTATGTTTAAAAAAACTGTGTCTCCTCCATTTTTACACAAACGACTGTTTTTGCCACATTTGTGGACGACTCAACTTTAGAATATGGAAATAACAATATCCACCTAAGTTATTCTAGAAAACCAGAACGTGGAAATTATCATCACTCTTTCTAAGCTGGCGTTAGAACAAGCATTAGCATAGTTTCAGGAAGTCCAAGTGCTCCTGAAGTGACTCAAGCATGTACCGTCGCTTTATATGGAGAACTAGCATGACCGATATTCCCACTGACTCCTTCACAACTTCACTACACTCAACCGGTACTCAGTTGCCTATAACAGCGCCAAGATATCAGTGAAGCTAGCTGCCGAATCCGTTAAAATCGTACAACAATTTAATAACGTCCATTTCTAAAGAAAAAAAACTAAGTACTAATTTAAGAGCCCGGAGTCATCACAGCAGTTATTCTTAGGAAGTAAAATATGTGCTAGGATGTCACCGAATCAAGCAAGTACTTCCATGTTTGGACTTAACAATATTTACAATAAATCAAACGATATCAAAACGCTGCAAATTCTTTCACTGTCGTTTATTATTCAATTGGCTTGCGTTCATGATTTGAAGTGTGCGTGTTTCACAGGTGAAAGAGCGATTATTGACTTTCAGGAGATATGCATAGAGCACGTAAATATGTTCTCAACCAAAATACCTATTTGGATTGATCAATTGATCATATTTGTGTGCCTCCTGAAATTCAATAATCCCTCTATCACTTGTGAAACACGCACACTCCGAAGCTTAGTTGAAATTCAAATCATGAACACAAGCCAATTGAATAATAAACCCCAGTGAAAGAATTTGCAGCGTTTTATTTTTTTAATGGTTATCAGAATGCTTCAACAAGTGTATAGGCTACAAAGCCTTTCAGGAGTTCACTCCAGTATCCACACACTACTACATCACTAGGTTACTGATATAAAAAAAAACAATAATAAACCAAAATAACGCAAATGTTGGCACCATAAATTGGGCCATACATCGGGAATGGTTTGACCTATGGACCTGGGGAGGGGCTCATTCGATTCCTCGTGGAATGTTCTTCAAAAAGAGTACAAATTTAGGCTGCCTTGACTTCTTTTGAGGTTTTTAGGGATTTTACAAAACTTTGTATTCCTTCAAAATGTTGACTTGAAATTGCATTCTTTCTTTAGTCCAAGTATGCCACTACTTACTTAAAAGTACAGCATAGATTCAATACGATCTGAAATGAATTGAGGAGGGGGAAGATAATTTTCTATTGTGACTGAGTATGGTGCTTTTCTGAACCAAATTTAAAACACAACGACAATTAAGATCTGAAATGCGGTCACAACACTACCATTATGTTTGCTTTTCACTAAACTAATGTTCTCCTTCTCCAGCTCAACAAACATGGAATCCTTTCTCAGAAAGCCTCCGGCGCATTGAAAATAAAATTGGCACTTAAACCTACCTTGGGTTTAGCAAAGCGGTCTGAACCTCTTAACGTAGAATTACGCAGGTGGTAGTTATCCAACAATCACTCGACCATTCCGCGAATCAACTGCTTCTCTCTAGTTCGAAATGAATCAGGTGGGTGGGATCAATAAACGCTTTGTGGAAACCAGTTTGATAAAGATTGATCCCTTAATTTCAGCTGTCACATTGGCGCGTCAAGAGTTGATCGATTTGCCAAATCTGGCCGTACTAAACACAACGGTAGGTGCTCAGCCAGCAGATTAGTGAGCTCGAGCGTTTGGGAAGAGACCAAGTGGGTTCCCAATTTAGTTTTTTTGAAGGTCAGACTAAAAATTTTCCTCGTTTATAAGGTGATCAACTTTTGACAACCACAAACCATCAACCCCTCATAACGTAAGGTGTTGTGAACGCGGCGACGTAATGAACCTCCATCTTCAAACAAAAAACGGGGGCAATTCTAACTCGTGCGTTTATTATATTTTAATAATAACGTTGTCATCTCACGTTTCAAGGTTTGTCAATTGAAAATCTGTAATGTTAGGCCCCCGTATGGCCCATGAAAGGCCTTGGAATTGATGTAAAAAAATTCCGTTCTTTCGCATGTGGACTACTTTTGAGGTCCAGTTGTTCTTAATTTTTGGCCAACCCGATCGCTTGACACCCATAGATGCTACTTATTAAAAAATGGTCAAAAACGGTTTTCACTGACCTAGACAAATAGAGAGTCAGTTTCGACTAATTTTGGAAGCCGAATCGATTGGGTTGCGTCCCAGACCAGTCCGAGAGGACATGTGACTTGAAAAATCTCGTTTCGACGACTTATTAGTCCAGAAAAGTGCTGTTGGTGGGGAGGGGGTTCAAAAATAATAAACCTTTTTGGAACGATTTGCTGCGTTTCCTTTTAGTTTTGAGGATCCCTGCCACTTAAACAATTAATAAAGGGACATAAAACCGCTAAAATGAATAAAATTTGTATTTTTTCAGAATATAATTCACAAAACAACTTACAGAAGTGGCATAATGAGGAAATCGGCAAGAAAAGCTCTATGTGAGAACATCTATTTAATTTGTCTATGTTGAACAGTTGTTGAGTTTGTACTATAGGTATACAAGTTTCTTAGTTGACAGCAACGAGAATTTTCGAAATAAGAACTAATAGTATACCTAGGTGCAGGCTTTTAACAAGCACTCAATGCTCCTTTTCTAATTTATAATCAACTCAAATTTGGACTTGCATATTTTATTGATTACGAATTGTGTATTAAAATTGTCACAAAATCATTGCCTCCTAAACAATAAATTGCAGGTCTCATGGTAATTTGGAATTACAAAATAGTATGCATTATGACTTGATATCAAAAATTCTATGAAACAAAATATTTACCGACTTAATGGGTATTGGTTTACAATTTTACAAAAATATATTTACATAAAAATATTAATTCACAGCTTTGATTTTTCTATATCTATACGATTTGGTAATGGAAATACCTCAACAGGTACAATAAGCTCTTAAAATGTTTCTTTTATATCCGCCAGAGCCTTAATTTTGCTTTCACGGAAGACTATTCGACTAAGACTTTAGAGCATCCATGTATTTCGTGGAGTGTTTCTGACATTTCGAAACCAGTTTGACAGCTTTCAAATCACTGCGAATTATCATAAGAATTCTATTATAATTGCTTCCATCCTTCCTTGGAGAATCTCATCAGAATAGGTTTGTATTAGGGATGAATGACTCCAGTGGGAGATCCATTTGATCTCCATTATCGGGTCAAAAGGCAGAGGTATCTCAAAAGATCGGTACGGTGGTACACAGTGTTTCCCTTATATTTCTAACACTAAGTTAGTTACCGAACTCACGTTTGATCACTCAAGGAGTAGCAAAAGAATTCCATTGACTTCTCAAGTTACAGAAATCTTGATAGCAACAAACTTCTTCTTCTTACAAACGTAAAACGTCTTACAAACGTTAAGAAGCTGAGAGCACATAGCTACCAATCATCTTCTTTATTCTGTGATAACTGCCAACAACTGGATTGTGTGATACATGCACATAAAATGTTCTGAAATAATCATTAAACATAATTCATTTTTAAAATGAATTCGTCTTGGGATATACAAAAACGGCTACACGAATTGCAAGTTTCGTAGCTTTAGCAGACCAAGGAACATAAAACAATGACTTCCAAGAATTACAAATGTACATTAGGTACATTTTATTTAATAAGAACTAAGAACTCTTTCAACACATTCGTAACAAAAGCCAAATGAGAGGAAATCGCCATCATACTTTCAAAATAATGTTACAACCGAATTCAATGCCAACCCTTGAGCTTAATGTCCATTAGTAAAAATATACATCCAATAGAGCATTACACAAAACAAGAGTGATTTCAAGGTCTAGAAGCTTCCGTCGATTCATCAGATCTTAACTAGTAATTCTAAAATATTGCTTTTCAATTTAAAAAAAATAATATGGGCCAATAAACAGGCAAATTAAACTCTTCGGGAAATATAATGAAATTTTAGAAGATATCGTCACTTTCAAGGTAAATATGGTTCAAATGTCTTTAAAAAACATTTTCCAAAACTTAGGAGGACTTGAATTTGCCGACTCTTTTCTTCAAGTTCTTTCCAGGCCTTCGTATGGTTTTCTTATCAAGAATTAACAACATTTTACTGGTGCGTTGTAGTCCAACTTACTAAAAGAAGCCTTACTCCTCAGCTTTTTCGACTTTTGGCTTTCGAGGTGGGGTTATGTGCGAAGCTAGTTAAATTCTTCCAACCCGAACCCTTTCGCTGGAATGTTCTGAGTCTTCAGGTGAACAACTAAATTTCTGAATCTTTGCGTCGTCTTTTTCGACCGGAGTTAGGACCAGAAGAAGCCTTGAAGCCCTCTCCTTCGACAGTAGAATTTCTGATTTGGTCTACATTAGAACTCAATTGATCAACTACAATAGTTCTTAATATTTCCAAACAATGTTTGCTAAACCTACCAGGTACTACATTTGAGTCAAATAACCGCAAAAGAATTTTTTCCAACGCATTTTCGCAAAATTGATGCAGGAGAACAACATCGAACCCATCCTGAAGCAATAGAATACTGACGACTTCGCGAAGTGACACAGTACACAAAATCATTCCAGCAGTTAACGGCGACCAGCTGCCGTTTATTTCGATGCCCTGACACACTTCAACAAACCTTGCAAGGAAATCAAACTTTGTTTGTTTATTTTGGGTTGTAATGCCATTTTCTATTACTTTAGAATGGCATATTGAAAACCATTGGTTGACCAATCGGCAAAAGAAAGCGGTGGTGAGGGCATCTGATTCTATAATATTCGATTTAACGGCGCTTTCCAATGCTTCGGCGGTTTCATCCGAAAAGAACTTCATCGCTGATTCAAGTGTATTCTGATCCGATTCGTTTGGTTCAACAGCATCAGATTTCAAAATTTGTTCAACGTAATGTGAAGATACAAAAGTTGATGGCAATGCCTCGTCATTGATCAAGGACGGCGAGAGGTGAATTCCTTGACGAACGGCAGCCATTAAAGATTTCAACAGGTGGCAAACGTCTGGAACAACATGAATTCTATGATCAGTGAAATTGAAATGAGTGATCATCTCATGTTTGCTCGTATCAACTCCTATCACTCTCCATAATACTCTGCTATCAGTAGTTATGTTGGATGAAAAGGAAAGCACACGAAGGCCACACGATTCGGCAAATTTGATAGACCGCTCTAGTAACGATGCCTGCGACATAACGTTAGGAGAAGTTTCCGATATCGTACAAGCAATCACTTGTTCCCAACCACTTCTCAATCCTCTAACCATCACAACAGATATATAAAGATCCCGATCACCGGCATCAGCTGTGATGAAACCTAGTTTCTTTTTAGCCCTGCACTTCATATCCAACAATATTGTACAAAGTCTATCTAAAGGGTCGAGTGTTTCAACTTTGCTCTTCAACAGTTCGGTCAGATTAGAAAGCACACCATCACCTCGAGTAACTGCACGAAATGTTTTGATAGATGGCACAGATGATGGATCCAGCGGATTCATTGGCCTGGTCGTTGTGTAATGATCTTGGGTTTTTTCCATCTGTAGAAACAAAACAAAATAGTCAATACAAAAAATGTGCAACTTAGTTAAAAAGAATAAAGAAACAATCAGTAAGCTTTATTGGATTCATAAAGTTCACTTCCAATCATATTTTCAAAACAAAGAGCAAATCCATAGTCAGGGATTTAGGGAAAATGCAGTAAAATCTAAAAATGATTTAATGAAGCGATGACTGCTTACTTCTGTGGAGTCTTCTTCCTCCCACGAGGAAGCGTTGAAGACGGTAGGGATCGCATTGGGCTTCAACGTGACTGTTCCTTTTTTTGAAAGGAATTGGTCAACCTCAAAATGTCGCTGAGAGCAAACAAAAAATTCAGTTAGCTGCAAGAATTTCCTACACAATTCGTTGATCTAAGTTCCAGTTTTAAGGTATCTGATAGCTTTAAGAACAAGTTGTAAGTGAAGTATTGTAATTAACTGTAGACAGAAATGAGTCACAGGTGAAAATCTGATCCGTTTGGGCTTCGCTGCCAGCACTTCAATTCAGTTAGCTACAAGAGTTTCATACCCACTTCGCTAACCAACTTTCCAGTTTTAACATTTCAGATAGTTTTACGAACAAGTTATAGGTGCAGTACTATAATGAACTGCAGATAAAAATGGGACACAGGAGAAAATATGATCTGTTTGTATTTTTGGGCCAACACTTCAATGTCCCAGGATGTTAACTTCTTGAAAAACAAAGATTAAATAGGAATTGAGACAACATCCAGTGGTACTCATTCAAACGACCTGTGCCCTGACAGTAGCCATCGTATGGAACAACGGATTTCGCGTTCATGATGTTTGATAATAAAGCTATTCATGATCCATTGCAAAATATAATTAATAGAAAAGTGATGGTGTTGACCTCCTGGTCGAAACATGCTAAGCAGAAAGGCGAAACCCAAATCAAATCAATAAACATTACCTTTTTCCAGATTATAAATATTTTTTACGGACATTTTACTCAGGTGGATTTTTAAATGTTGAATTCTCAATGAAAATTCTTTTCTTTCTTCTTGAAATTATACTGATTTTTATACGAATCCCAATTTCTTTATCCTTTCTCCCTCTTTCCTTCCTTGTTCAAATAATTCATCTACTAAAAACCAAGGAGAGGCGTCAAAATAAAAGCTGCTAAGTATTTCGAAAAGTTGCATTTTTTAGCACACCCCACTACAACTTTTCTGGACTAACAAGTCGTCAATGTGGCAAAATTGGGACACCCATTTTCTTCAACGCTTACATCCTTGAAATGAGATTGTTCAAGGCATTATGAGCTCAGGCAGTTTTGCTACCCCTCACGATAGATATAAAATAACTCAAGGTCAATAAAAACCTCGATAAAACAGGGTTTGTTGCGTTTTGACACCCCAGAATCTGCGAGTGTGAAGCCACCAGTCTGACGAGGGCCAACTAGAGCCTTAAGGGAGTCCATGATCAAATGAGCTGATGTTTTACATTAATTGTAAGGTCTTTTATGGCCCGTACGGCGTACGGACATTGCATAAATTGAATCTACGCACCTTGAAAAGTAAATTGGCAAAGTTTGAGGGTTTGGGGTCAGCAGAATCTATAAATAATAATTATAAGCTTCAACTGAACGAGGACTTTAAGGATTTTATTATTATAACATCATCAACAAAGTTAAGAATATCATTATGAGTTGATTCAATATGTGATGTCACTCCATGCTGATAAAACTGGTGATAGTATTTAATTAGCTATTACAAGATTATAGTTTCCGTAGTCTGCGTTCACTGTCAGGGTGAGGAGGGGTTACAAAATGTTTGCTCTAAAATTACAAAGGCTTATTATAATTGAAAAAGATGAACCAAAATTAAAATGGATAGGTTTGCAATCCTAACGCAGTTGGCTTACCACAGTCAATGACGGTAGGGTTGCATAGTAATCATTTATGTATAATCAATTTTCCCTGTAATCCTAATTTTCAAATGCCCCCAAACCGTTGGAGGAAGTATACGTTTCATCTTCATTCGACACTATATCCTCACATCTATTTCAACAAACTAAGAAAAGATACATGTACCGATGTTTGTATGATTGGTATAAGAGTGAACATAACATGTATTACAAGGGAACACTTACCTCACACAAGTAGAGCGAAGCTTTTTGCTCTTCTAGGCAACTGTTTTCTAACCATTTAAGTCTAATTTTAATTTTTGAAGGGAACGCGAAGAAGTTGAGTCCCTTTTTGTCGTTAGTACTATCACAAAAGGGTGCAGAACATGCGATATGTCGTCTAGAACATAAATTAAACAGATTCCATGAAAATCCACGAATAAATGTAAGCGTTTGAGGGGTCTAAATGTTTCCATTGGAGCCAAAGTCAATGCTGATGATGTTGAGCCTGCAATAATCTATAATTGAGGAGATAACAAGACAAGGTAACAAATGCCGGTTGGAAAAAAAAAACTCAAATATAAT
Organism: Creontiades dilutus; assembly: GCA_031894815.1. Classification (NCBI taxonomy): domain Eukaryota; kingdom Metazoa; phylum Arthropoda; class Insecta; order Hemiptera; family Miridae; genus Creontiades; species Creontiades dilutus. Next base: position 1,449,118 of record JAVIWC010000323.1, read on the forward strand.
TTTAAAAACTAGGTTTTACTTCTACCATTAGGTATTAGATAATTCATTGTATGCTCCATAATCCATGTTTGTTCTCCATAATCATAGAACTAGAACTACTTTATGGCCTAAAAAACGATGGACATATTTTATAAAAATAATATTACTTTTATATTGTTACCAATTAACGGTATGTAAAGTTTAATGTGTATTTATATTCTGTTTTTGATACTTAAATTGGAATCAAAACGGATTTGACGTTTCAAGAGATGTGTGTGAAAAGAACCTTCTACAATTAAAATAAATTTACTATAAATCATAGGAACCAAATTTTGACATCTTCTTGGTTTCTTAATTTTTTTTTTTGAAGAGTTGGTATTGTGATATCAACCCTACCAAAATATTGAGCGAAAACTGGAAATTTTCCACTAATGCAAATGATACTGGTTCCGCCACTCTAAATATGGAAATACTCAAGTACTAACTTGATTTGGCAGGGTCTTCTTTCTTTTAATCTCTTCTCCTTTAGCTCTTCCTTGGACAATTCAGGCAAGTTCTGGTCGGGAACAGCGTTTACCTTTAAACGAGGCTTACAGGTTGGGACTCCTGAAAATCGAAAACCAACAATTAAACTTACATTACAGAGGTGAACTATTAAAAAAATGTACCTACATTGGTTCCATAAATAAAAGCTTGGACTTCACATCCCAAGATAGAAAATGTGCGTTAAGCATGACCGATTAAGCACCCTTGAAAACTTGATAAAAGTTTTCATCTATACAAACTTCTGGATTTTTCGTTAAGCCATGGCATGTAGCTCTTAATAAGGCCTAGAGTTTGATTCTGCTATCGTAACGTTACTGATGTGAGCTTCGAGTTAGTTATCAGTACCCTCGACTAATACATAATTGCCTCCTTTTTCGGGTGTTGATGCTTATCCGTATGCTGTAATATTTCATTCCAATAATTTTCCCCCGTCACTTAAATAATTATATACCATAGCTCCTTTTAATCAATGGCTAGATCCAGTGACGTAGCAAGCCATTAGTTGCGGGGGGGGTGTTAAAATTAGCATCCAAAGATAGTGTACTATAATATAGTACATATTATGTACTCTGTAGTCCCTTACTACGCACCTAACGGTTGTATAAATATGTGTAGGAAACGGTACGTAGAATTCTGCTGATGAATGATGTTCTGTAATAAACAATGCTGTTCATCCCGAACAAGCCGCGGTCAAGAGAAAATAGATGTTCGAACCCAGCTGAGGAGAAATGCGTCGCCCGATCTGGATATCACAAACAGTCGATTGGAAAGATGCATTATGGACAATTATGAAGCAAAAACGAGCACTTTCGAATACATAGGTAGTTCCTATCTAAGTCGGCTTTAAAGAAAACCCAAGCATATTGTGATGGGGGACGCATTTGATCATTATTAATAGAAATATCGTTGCTAATTTCGCTGAACTGACGTTTTGTGACCCGTGCTAATTTCCCGTCCTGTTCTTGCGGAGTGTGCATGGACCTTGACCAGGTCATTATTATATCTAAATCACAGGCAAACTAAGTCAAGCCAAGTAAGTAACTTAAGTTAAGTAACTAAAACAAGCCAAAAGAGGGATGACAACACTCCCAAACCTACTGACCTAACTAGATGTAGATGAGGGCGGGGGTTTTGGGCCCCCAGCACGGAAGCCTGTTGGCTTATTGTACTTTGCTAAGAGTTTTGCATTAATCAAGGAGATTCAGCCCCTTGATACGGAGTTTGAGGTTCTTCGCTTTGAATAGACTTCATTGGGGTTTGTGCCTCAAAGAGTTCAAATCTGCAAAAGGTGAGTGCTGGGCACCTTAGGGTGCAAAGCCGGTTATAAGGCTGAACATTGTTTTTAGTTCCTTACGGTTTTCGCCAAGTAGCCATCCAGTAATTTTGGTGTTGGGTTCCGCCACCATTAGTTTACTAACTGACTTAACTAGCAGTGACTGTTAGCGGAAACAAAGTCTACTAGGCTTCCAAGCTCATCCAATCCAAGAATTTCGGTTTCTATTTACAGTAGATGTAATAAGTATTTCTGTAAGCAAAATACCTGGCAGTATGTAGCAACTATCTGAGAAGTGTAGACTGCATACTCTATTAAAACGAGAAATGTTTTCCTTCAATTTCAGAAGCCTTTCCCAAGCTGTACGCTGGTCGAGTTTCTCCGTGACTCCAAACTTGTTTACAACATTCACAGTTCTCTTTATTCTAGGGAAATAATGAAAACTTATATCCACGCAATCTCCATTAGAGGGGCAGCCAACAACGCAACAAGACGTCCGATTTTTTGACATTTTGCGGAACAAGTAAGAAAAGAATACACTTTGTTGATAATAATGATCCCTTTCTTTTTGTTGACCATGGAATACACGTTGATGACGAAATAACCTTTTCGTTAGGTTACATGGAACTAACGCAGACCTATTTCCATGAAGAGTTGAATGAAGTTGAAGAAGGTACTATAGTAAGGTAATAGAGGGTAGTAAGAATAGTAGTTAGTTGATGGAAAAAAATCCATCAGAAATGGGTCTCCGAATCTCGAATAATCAGCGAATTAACTCAATCAGCGCTGACGGCCACTTCCCGCTGGCGCCCGGGCCTCCGTCAAGGCTTCTCCGGGTTCCCACCCCACTACTCGCTCAATAGAGACTTTTTGGTGGACGACGACTAGGAAACCGAGTTCAGGCGAGCAGTTGGATGCTAACATTTCCATGACGAATAGCATGAAGGCTACCGGCTGTTGAAGTCACGTTTAACGTGACGTCAACATTCATATGAAGTTGTATAGTGTCGTTATTGTGGATTGAAGTTTGTGTTATTGAGTTGAACTTGTATTTTGTGGATTGTTGACGAACAACACGGACGTTCGTTATTGCTACCGTGAGCAAAAAAAAAAAAAAAAAAACTTGTACAATGCCGAAAACGGAATAAGAGAAATACGTGAAATGGGTTATAAATGTGGAAGGTTATGTTACTGCTAGCTCGTCAAGGAAGACGTATAGGAGAACCGCGGGAAACCGATTTTAGACGGTTCTTCATGACGGACGGGACGTCACGCATGCGCAGTCTGCATTTTTCTCCAGATGGCACCGTCAACGTCGTCGCGTGAACCGCACCAAAAGTCTCTGAAGTTGTACTCCTGGCCCTAACGAACATGATTGCTTAGTGCAACCTTTTTTCTCATTCATGTTCTATTTATTTGGTTTTTCAGGATTTTCATGTTTGGATCGATTTTCATGTGTTTCATGTTTTGTTCATTGTTTGACTCTTGTTTACTTTTATGAGTAAGAGTCCCTTGGAATCCTCTGAAGCTATAAACATCACACCTACAAAACTACTATAGTCCAGGGTTTGAATTTTTTTCTGCTTAGGATGGATCAAACTGGACCGTCTGGTCACAGCCAGCAGCCTGGGCCCTCTGATCTTTGCCAGCAACCTGGGTCCTCTGGTCAACCAGAATTGAAACATACAAAGGGTATGAAAAACTGTGTTTCTTGATTTGTTTTCCAATCCAAAACTTTTCATCTATTTGTTTTTTTCTTGTGAACAAAGTCGTGTCACTTTTTTTTTTTCAGGAAAGAAAGGACGTGACAGGACACGGTACCTAATTAGCGACTTGTCGGATGAATTACTACGTAAACTGTTAGCTGATGAGGCAAGTGAAGATGAGGGGGAGGGAGATATAGAAGATTTTGATTATGAGGCAAGGAGTACTACTGCTTCTGATAAAAATGTTGCAATTGACCTCTCACTCACTGCATCTATACGAGACGCTTTTTCTTCTATCCTAGATGGTGGAAGAACATCCCCTATACTATCAGATGAATTGAAGGCATCTGATTATGTTCCTGAGTATAGCAATGCAACTTCAGAGCCTCAGGAAGTTGATATGGAAGGTCTAGATCCAGGTGATGAAGAAAGAATAGAAGACTCTGGGACTGAGGAAGAGGGGGGGATATACAAGATGGATGTAGATATTCCACAAGTTGAGGAGCGTTGTGAAGATCTGCCAGATGAACAACCTGATCAAAATTTGGAGCCTGAGCAACCTAGTGTACCACGGGGTGCAGGTAGGGGTAGGGGCAGGGTTAGAGGTAGTGCCAGGGGTAGAGGTAGTGCTAGGGGTGCTGGTAGTGGCAGGGGGCGAGGTAGGGGAAGGTGTGCATCAGCTCCAACTGGCCAAGCTGAACTGGCCCAAGTTCCATCTGTGAACTGGAGGACTGCCCGTCCTGAAACTGTCCGCTCTTCATTCACAGGTGAACCTAAGCTGAAAATAGTTCCTGAAGGAGGACAGCCCAAGGATTTTTTCGACTTGATCTTCACGGAAGAGTTTTTTGAACTCATTGTTCGTGAAACAAATGCTTATGCAATCCACCGTCTCTTAGCAAGTGAAAAACAGCATGCGAGAATAAGCGAGTGGAAAGACACATCGGTACCTGAAATGAAAAAGTTTCTTGGGCTGTCCTTCCATTCAGGAATTATAAAGGTTCCCAGGTGGCCTCTCCTGTGGAGTAAAAATGAAAAATTTGATATACCTTTTTTTCACAACAATATGTCTGGGGATAGGTTTGCAAATATTTTGGCTTCTCTGCACTTTGCAGAAAATATTGACCCAGATGACCCCAAAGCTGATGAGGCCAGTCCTATCCATAAGATCCTTCCTCTTGTGGAGCATTTTCACAATAGGATGGAACAATTGACAGAGCCAGGAAAGGAGATGTGCTTATATGAATCTGTGGCACCTTGGAGGGACTACTTCAAGGTATATATGCCCAAAAAAACGCATCAGTATGGAGTAAAACTATACATACTGACAGATCCTGACGGACTGATTCACCGTTTTATTGTTTATGCTGGTGCAAAGGATAAGGAGGTGGCTGGTCAAGGACATGCTTCCAAAGTTGTCCATAAATTGTTGGGTGAAGACCTACTGGGCTCAGGTCGCTCTCTATTTATGGACAATTACTTTAATAGTGTGGAATTGACCAAACAGCTCCTCTCCCAAAGCATATATGTATCTGGCACACTTCGGGCAGATCGTAAGGGAAATCCCGTTGATGTACTGGAGAAACGACTTGAAAATGGTAAATCGATCCAGCGGTGGACAGAAGAGGGGATCATGGTAGGCAAGTGGCGAGACAAACGCGATGTCTTGTTCATTTCCTCAGAATTTTCTGGGGATATGATGGACACTACAAACCGTATCGGCACCCCCCTTCAGAAGCCAGAAGCTATTGTACAGTACAATGAGAATATGGGAGGAGTGGATAGGGTAGACCAATACCTGGCCAACTATATTGGAATCAAAAACACCCTCAAATGGAATAAAAAAATGGGCCTTCACATCTTAGAAATGATGTTGCTGAACGCCTATATTTTGTTCAAACGCTACAGTATTTACAAGATGGACTACCTCGAGTTTCGGCTTCAAATAATAGATCATCTTGTCGGTGATAGGCCTACACTGCTCCCCAGTCCTGCAATCAGCAGAACGAAATGTAGCAATGTTATCAACACTGCTCACTTTCCGACTGAGGTGGCCCAGAGGGATAAAAACGGGAAAATTCTCCCAAAAAGGTGCCGCTGGTGCACCATGAAAATCGCGTTACAGAGGAGAGGGGGGAAGAAGGAGAAAGACATCCGGAAACGAACCACATTCCACTGTCCTGCCTGTCCTGAACAGCCTGGGTTATGTATTGGCTGCTTTGCTGACTACCACCGTGTAGTGAAAGGCTTCAAGATGCTGACTTAGCCTTCCTCTTGCCTTTATTTTCCTCAACCTTACCAATCTTGATTTGTACTTACCTACTTCAACTTGTAATTTTTTGACTTGTAACTTTTCTATTTGTAACTTTTTTATTGTAGGTACCTATGTAATCTGAATAAATATTGGAATCATGTAAGACTGTCATTTAGTTGAAAATATGTTGAAATACAAATGATTGAATGTAGGTATCTTGTATAAATGTAAAATATAACATAAGCGTCTTGTATATATACGCGTATGTAGTTGGAAAATATCCCCTCTGAACGTAAACTATAAAAAATGCGGGAAAATTTGAGAAAACTTTTAGTCAGAATATTTTACTGACAAAAAAAAGTTGGTTCAATAGAATATTTGAAGTAATTTGTGTGAAGGAGCCACAAGAAATTCTTAACAGTTGGCGCAAGGGAGAAGGGAATCCAGCGTCCAGAGTTGGGAAAAAAGTAATTACAATTACCTAACTGCGGAAGTAATTGCAATCACACAACTCCAGTGACTTAGATTGATTTCACACTATTGCCACAAGTACCGCAAAACCAATTAACCTTGATGCTAAGAGTTACAAGAGTCATAAAATCTTCCTCAGGCAGAGCAGAGCAATTAATACGTATCGGTTTCCCAGAAAACACGTCACCTTTTATACAACCAGGACAAAACAACCAAGATACAGGGTAGGACGTAAAAGTAGGTTTAAATTCTACGGGGAAATATGTCATAGTTTAGTTTCAAGTAATAAATAATGGTTGAAAAGATCGTCAAGAATTATTTATGAAACATAAGAGAAGCATGTCATTTCATAAATGAGGGACAACTATCCAATGCACTCAGCAAGTGAAATGGGGGGGGGGGGGGTAGTATAGGTAGGGCAGGACTAATTATTTTATTGCTAATAAGTAAGAGTTAATTGCTCTTCCATAACAAAGAGGCAAAGGAATGAGTAGTTGTATTTTCCAAAGGCTGATAAGATTAGCCTGCAAAACCCAGAACCCTTGAGGCTAAAAAGTTCAGGTTCATGCAGCAGGAAGTAATTTCAAGCAACGGGAACGAATCCATCAAACATCACAGTAGGTTCTTACCTACCTCGTCCATGAGCAAATCACACAACACACAGGCAAATCACTACAAACATGGGTTGATGCATCACCTTTTTCTTTAGTCTCGTTATTAATGTTGGCTCCACTATTTACTTCTGGAAAAATGGTTGGTAAAAAACTGGGACTATTGGGATTGTGACTTCTGCACCCATTGACAAAATGCTTACTGCAAATCACTGCATTCTTTGATGGTTCCCATGGTGATCCGTCTGGACTAGAATAAAGAAAAATCGCCATTATAACCAAACAAATAAATTAATTACTATTTTATTCAATGTATTTGAATAGGCAACATTCTGTGTATCAGTATGGTACTTTCCAGAAGGGTCTAGATGATTTCATAATACTCACAGTATTTAAAATCGTATGTAAGCCTCCCTTCAAAAGAGCCCTTCAAGCTTTCAGAGATCCTATTGAAATCACTAATGGGGTAGCGGACCTGAAGGGTCTTAAATCCCTGAAGGGGGTAAACAAGTATGAGATCCAACCTATGCTGCAGGGGAAACAAGGTTTGAAATGATCAACCCAAGATTCCAAACGATCAATATAATAAACAGATCCAAGATCACAGATACAAACGCAAAATATAGAATACACAATCAAATCAAGAGCAATGTAAAGTAAAATAATATTGAGATCCTTAGCAATACAACACAATATAAAAGAAAGAGCAATGCAAGCATGAAATCTTACACATAAGAGCTTAATTCTAGGTTGGAACTGGGAGGAATCACCTCCGATCTTTGACCAATTCTATGGCAATCTGGCTCCCAATGAAGCGTACGTTAACTTCCACCGTGAAGCAGTTTGAGATCTTATGAGCTACTATCCTACTATTATAGAGATCTCGACCCAGAAGGGGTAAAGAAACAATCACAAGAAAGCAGCAGGGGTAAAACTATTAGAATTTAGGGTCGCTTTACCGTCTTACAGCGTCTTCAAGATCACCAAGATGAGGGGTTGCAATCTTCACCAATCAGGGGGGATTTTGAGCCTCTATCTCAAGGAGGGTTTGACTATCACTTTGCTTTAAACTGAGCCGATACTGTCCAACGTTCTCAACTTTCAACGTCCAATCACAAATGGATCCCGATCACAGGTAAAAATTCTACCTCTACTGTCTACCCAACAAGCACCACTCACAGACCAGGGCCTTGATGATAACGTGTTGAATGATTCAAGCGAGAAACTAGACTGGATAGATGGTCAAGGACTGGGAGAGCCAACCAACCAACTGCTCCTGAACCCCCCCCCCCCCCACTACTTGCCCCTTCCCCCACCTGGCCAGGTCTTGAATCTTCCTTTCCAGGAGATGGAAACTGGATCCAACCACCTGCTCCTGCCACAAACCCCCCCTCCAGCTACTTGCCTGCCTATTAAGCCGACGCCCCACCAGATTTGAATTCTAGCAAGGAGGCAGCTGGGGGGAGGCTTATATGTAGCTGTTCAATAAATAGATCAATCTCTGCATACATCTACTCTCTTGGACTGTGATCTCAGAAAACAACACCTGACCACCAGAACCTAAAAACTGTGTCAGCAACTAACAACGTTCTTACACTTTTATGGCATACATATCAATTCTTCAGAACGTGGAAATTATAACTGACCTGCATTTCGGAGATCTTACTGAACAGTATACTATAGGTATATCCTCAATATAAGTACCTATTTTAGCACAAGAACAACAGCACACTGATAGCTTAAAACGTTCCCGAGATATGAAGATGTTGTTAAGAAACAATGATGTCAAACAATTGTTTAATCCCCCCCCCCCCAAAAAAACTTAGAACCAGCCCCCCATGTAAGTTGGTACCCCCTTTCCAAAACAAAAATGTAATAAATACTCGTAAGCACCCTTGATTTTATCTAAAACTAAAAGAAGATTTATGTAGGTATTGAAAACCATGCCACATGCAGCGCCAAAATCACGGACAATACTTGAGCACTGTCATTGTCATTTATACATTTTCAGATAGAAAAACAAACCATAATTAATTACAAGGTTCATTATATATTACGTTTTAGTGATGTAATATATTTTTGAATTGTCGTTTCAATCAACTTTACCTCCCCCAAAAATGTTTTTAGAACCCCCCCAGAATTTCAATGACGCAGTCTGCGTCATGACCCCCCCCCCCCCTTGGGCACCCCTGATTTAATGACATATTGTACCTTGACGTAAGTTATTTCCTACGTATTTTTTGGGAAAATATATACATCAAGGAGGAATTCATTGGAACTATAGCCAAAAGTCTATGCTGAAATCATTGAGCACGCAAGTTCATGGTCGATATAGGGAATCTTATAAGGGTGCAAATCAATACAAATAAATCTTTTTAAACGATTTTAAAAACAATACAGACATGGTTGTGGTGTGACCACGTTCAATTAGAAGAGCAGAGTGGAGCGTATACTGGTTTTTATTTCATTGTTTATAGGAAACGTTTCATCCCACTACGGGGACCTCCTCAGTCCTGTTATTAATTTCTTAAACATTTAACAGCCAATCATGTACAGCCAAATCATAACACATCCATGTAATCCGCATTTCAATTTTTTGCAGGAATAGTCATACCCTTATCAGTGCATTTCATGTAGCTTAAATATGACTTGCTCCCATCTTTACACCTTCACTCCATAGGCATTATTGTGTGTAATGGTTTCCTAATTACGTTCCAAATTATGTTATTTTGACAATATTTCCCTCTCAATACAATATCTTCCACTTTCCATAAGTTCTCTGGAACCCTTTTGTACATTTTTTGGTTTTTCAATAAAAAAAAGCTACACTTTTTACACTTGTTTTTGTCAAAATAACATAATTAGGAATTGGCTGTACATGATTGGCTATTAAATGGTTAAGAAATGAATAACATGACTGAGGAAGTCCCCACAGTGGGATGAAACGTTTCCTATAAACAATGAAATAGAAACCAGTATAAAAACAATACAGCTCAAATTTGAAAACAATTTGGCATAAACTCAGCCATGCTATCTTGACCACTTGAGTGGACTACTTATTAATTCCAACATTTAGGTTTCCAGGTACCTAAATAATTTAATATTATTCTTATGTATCATAAGAACATTGTAATTTTTATAATGCACTGTAGATAGTTAACACTTATCCCTTACTTGGTTCTTTTCATGGCCAAAATCCACTTTTTTCTGATATCATGCTCCCAAGGTCTCCCGGGGAAAGAATGAAATTTGAGCCCTGGTTGTCTTTTGGCATGCGTTGAGGAACACCCCTCCACAACACAGGGTAAAGGCATTTCTTCAAATATAAACTCACACCTATAAAATATGAACAAACCATCATCAATATTAACAAATCATTTTGAAAACGAAAATTCATATATTATACTTGAGACCATATACTTATTGTGTTTTTTCCACATAATAATAGGAATAATTACATACCTTGGTCAAGAAAAAATTGTAGTTTTCTGCGCGGTTGGTGAACATTTGGTGTTACCTGTACTGGAAGGATAAAATGTTGTACCTTCCTACGTTAAATTCTGGTTGCTGGACACTGCCCACAAATTAATTACTTTTTAGGTTTACGTCGGAAAATACTATTAGCCAGATTAACGAAAAATGGGATAATTGACAGTTCCTAATTGAAAGAGTTCATAAATGCAGTGGAAAATATCCTGATCAAACACATCGTAAGTTTCAGTCATTCGGCGTAATTGTGTGACAAATTTTAGAGTTAGTTATGTTAAGTTGCTTGTAAATTTGAATACAAGAATTCTCAACTAACAATCGTCCTTTATTAGTTGTATTTATCGCAGAATCCAGAGGTTTACTGATATTGTTGTTGTGAGATCGTTGACAGTTGTTGTGAGATTGTTGACAAGTCGCAATGAACTTTTCGTGCTGTTGACTTCTTCTTCTTCTCTATTTTTTTTTTTACCTTGAACTACTCGAGCAGTCACTTTCTTGTAAGTATTATTAAAGGTTAGCTTTCTCTGTTCAATAATTTAGTTTCCTGCCTTTTAAATTTTGTTTGCTTACTGCTTGTATTTCTTACAAAAGTCGCTCCGAATTGTATTATTGAACTGTACAATATACTCAGCTTTTCATATTCAGTCAATCCAGCTCTAAAGAGTTCATCTATCTGAGTATTTTAAAGGATATTATTGATTGTATTTTTATTTTTCGAGCAAGTAGTGAGATAATGTGTCAAGGAGTGGATTTTCATCAGCATTACCTTCAACACTTAATGGGCTTATTTCTAAAGTTTTCATTTGATGTTTAAACTGGTTGTTGTCAGCATGGCCAGGTAATATTCTGCTGATGTACGTTGTCTATCCATTGTTGAGGCTTCTGTCCTTAGTGTACCAGGGTTTAATAGCAAGTGCACCAAAAATCGCCCTTGTCCAGTCCCCAGTACCATTACGAATTTTGTAATCAGCATTCCTTTCTTAAACTATTTGAGTTTCTGAATTAAAATCTACATGCGTGAACGATATATTTGTATCCCTACTAAGTCGGCTCGTTCATTGCCAGGTACCCCTAGGTGTGATGGCATCCATTGCAATTTCAGTAAAACGTAGACCATGGAATTTTTGTTTTTGTTTTCTACGGGTTCTTACTGTAGCCCTCAAGATGGGTTTTAATCTTATGTGTCTCCCTCCTTATTTTTGTATCACCCCTTTGTTATAAGTTTCATTCTTTTGTCTTTGAGAGTTTCCAAAAATTAACCCCGTCTGCCCACAGCCTCAGCAGCTTGACTAAATTCCTCTGTCTATTCCACATGTAGCCCCATATCTGCTCCCGCAATTCTTTGTCCTGTCAATCTGCAATCTCCATTACTGGCATTACTTTGCCAGAACTTCAAATAATTGGCATGTCCAATTTATTCTTGTTGTTTTTCCAGTGCTGTGCACAAAAACCTGGATACTCTCCTTGGTTCTTCCTTCAGGGTGGATCTGCATCAATGCCTAACACTCATTCTACCCATATTAACTACTGCCGCCATACCAATCAGCTTTCTGCCACCAAACCCTTTGATCACTATAGCTATGATACCACAATAGTTCCCCACAACCCTGAAGGCAATGCAATCCACCAGGTCATTATTCAGTAGCCCACTGTTCAACAGTATCCTATGCAAACAAAGAAGATAAGATTGATAAAACAGTCCATTTCCACCATGAAAAAATCCCTTATAGACCGGTTAGTGGAGTGTGTGCCCGTTGAGGTGGCATCACATTTGAAAAGCCAGGGTTAATCCATATGCGTTTTCAATCCCACTCTAGAACCACACAGTGGAATCATGGAAAAAGTTCCTCCATGGAGGAAGGGAGTCGAATAACATGGTGCATGGACAATATTGTTGCTACGGCCGAGTTTCTATTCCGCGATCTGTGTGTTGTGCTGTGTGCTGCAACTTGCGATCTTGAACTCGGATCTCCGACGTTACTTCGTTGAAGGTTGCCACATTTTACTCATGTGTGACCGTTTAGTGAAGCTGTCAAATAGTTTTGGTGGTTTTCCCTACATGTTCAGGTGCACTTCTTTCAAGAATTTCTCGTCTTTAGTATCAAGATTCAAATAAAGGTAAGTTGTTAAGTACTTCCGCGATTGGGTTTCCAACATAACCAAACAGAGAAAGCTCAATACCGTACAGCCACGTGCGGGCGCTTAATTTTATTAGATTATTTAAGTACAATTCCTGATTATAAAAGCACAGAGTTGATACGTTTGAAAAATTGATGAGAATGAGTATATTCACGTTCCGAAAGAGGAAATACTTGTTGCGTACAAGGCCGACAGAATGGCTGTTGAATTAATTTAATGCGTAGATTGAAGAAATCGGCTTATGGTTCGATCCGCAAGACTCCACATCCGATACAAAATCTAGCGATTGAGGAACATTCTGTAGCAATTATTGGACTGTAGTTTTGTAATAATTGATTACTTACTGTTACGCAAGTTATATGTTCTGCTACTCATGGAACTAGAACAGGAAATATTTCACGATTTGGTCTTCTATTTCAGTGACAATGTCCTTCATCGGTAGGACTAGCATAGGGCCTTCTGGGTCCAAGTCCGTGCGGTTCCAGATCGACTTCAATTTGAAAGCTCATCTGCTGGAGCACGCCAATCAAGACAGCAACAAGTACGAGGAGCTGGTCAGAAAAATTAGAGACCACGGACAAGAAATTAGGGTTAGCCCTTCATATTTACTATTTCTAGATACTTTGTTGGTAGTCATGATCTATTTCTGCGTTGGAACTTGTTCAGAAGTTGTTGAGCAAGGGAATTTATAAAGTACCTGAGGTTTGCAGCCAGTTCCATGAGACGCCCAGGGACTGATGGTTAAATGTAGGAGATGATCACAGAACTCTGACCTAGCTAGATAAAGAAGGCAGCACAGAGAGATAAGCCTCATGAGCTAAGTGCAAGTTGCTTCTGGCGCCTTTTGGGACACACGGGGCAAGTCCTGAGCCAAGCCCGGATTGGTCGAAATTTGACCAATTGCCAAGTACAACTTACTTATCTTAATCCAGATTGATGAACCTAACATCCCACGTTGTGTGTAGATTCGCTTAAAGTTGGTTGGCTTGTAAATAAGCTCTAAGGCACATCACGAACAAACTGGTTGTTGTTGGATTTGGACTCAACTAATACCTCTTCAAGGGTTGTCAAAGTTTGTAAAATCTCTAAAAACCTCAAAAAAAGTTAAGGCGGCCTAAATTTGTACTCTTTTTGAAGAACACTCCACGAGGAATCGAATGAGCCCCACCCCAGGTCCGTAGGTCAAACCATTCCCGATCTATGGCCCGATTTATGGTGCCAACATTCGCGTTATTTTGGTTTACTATTGTTTTTGTGTTGATATCAGTAACCTAGTGACGTAGTGATGTAGTAATGTGGATACTGGAGTGAACTCCTAAAAGGCTTTGTAGCCGATACACGGGTTGAAGCATTCTGTTAACCATAAAAAACGCTGCAAATTCTTTCACTGGGGTTTATTATTCAATAGGCGTTCATGATTTGAATTTATACTAAGCTTTGGAGTGTGCGTGTTTCACAGGTGATAGATCGATTATTGAATTTCAGGAGGTATGCATAGAGCACGTAAATCTGTTGTCAACCAAAATACCTATTTGGATTGATCAGTTGATCATATTTGTGTGCCTCCCGAAATTCAATAATCGCTCTATCACTTGTGAAACACGCACACTCCAAAGCTTATTAGAAATTCAAATCATGAACGCAATCCAATTGAATAATAAACCCCATTGAAAGAATTTGCAGCGTTTTTCCTCCAGTTATAAAACGAGAACTGGCAAGGCTGAAGTTAAAATGATACTCAAATGTCTCAAGATCTGATTCTCAACTTGAAAATTCTCTTAATTCGTATGTATATATATCTGACAGTTTACAACAATATTTTGCTCATATCTGTATTTCGATGTGCGGTTCCATACCAATAATTAGGTTGAACAATTTATGCAATCCTTTCAGATTCTATTTTGCAATCCTACTTCATAATTCTACCATCTTATTTATATTTCCTGGTTTTATGTTGTCTGTCCTTCATTAGTACTCATAATTCATAAGGATGTCCTCCTAAAACCCTATAATTCATAATTTTACCTTCTCTGGCCTTTTCCTGTTGTAGGACGAAGATTTGAGTCAACTGCTGAAGGAAGCTAGGGGCTGTATTTCTCTGCTGAATGGCAACTTCCGTCTATTTGTCCAAGTTGTTTTGGTGAGTACAAAATCAAATTTCTGATTTGGAAAAACCCAACAGGAGTTTATGCTAATTGCTAATAATTGCTAGAAGAAATTCGTAGAGAGTGTCAAGGAGGTGCCCTTCAACATTTACCTCGATAGATGTCTCTGAAGAGGTGGATTTCATTTTATAGATACAGGCAATGTTACGAGTTCCCCAAGACCGTGTAGTTGTACCTCCAATATTATCCTGTAAATAGTAATCTCGTTATTTTTTACTCCGTTGTTTCCTGGATGAATCAAGTTCGTGATGATCAATAGAAGTCCATAATGTAGCAAATTTTGTTTGGTCCATAATTTAACATGTTTGTAAAGGTACCAGTTGTACTTACTAAGTAGGCTAACTATGGAAATCAGAATGTAGTTATTCCAAGACAGTTTTTGAAGGCACTAACCAACCGTTGCGCACATCCTAGCAGTCGTTGGTATTTAGTGTAGCTTTGACCATCCTTCGCAAGTTCCCTTTTTCGATACGCTGTAGTTACAGTATCTAATTCTGCTCCCTTGACGAAAACTAAACTATCCTTGCTAACTTGGTAGTCGCATATTTTGTGTCATCTCTAGTGTTAATACTGTAAATTTATTCTGGGCACTGTATCAACGCAACCCAACACAACCAGTCCGACGCAACACAACATGACGTTTCTGAAATGGTAAAGTACTAGATCCTAATTACTCAATCCTCAATGCGTTGAGCACAGCCTTACAATCATGAATTTACTATCGCGATTGACCCTCTTTCCCAAGTTCTATTTTCTGTGTGTACCTTATCTACTTTTCTCTCTTGACCAAAACTAATTGCGCTAGATAACTCATTAAAAACACCTTGGCTACCTAACTTATTTTAAACGCATATTTACATGGACTTGGATGTTGGTGCAATATAGTTATTTCAGTCACTCTTCCAATTTATTGCCCACGGAACTATCGGCGGAACATTGAACCTACTTTGTATATATGTGCAGTATTAATTCAATGCTTTGCCCTACCAATAACTTAGCATATTTCCATTATTTAATATTTCAAAGCATTACGATCATACTGTTGTACTTTCTGCATTTAATAAGTCACTTATGTTTGTCTTGTAGATTCTAGATTGGACTCATAGATCTCCTGAAGTTGTGAGTGAATACCAGGGCTTCCTGCTCGACTTGTGTGCTGCTCATAATTACTATACAAAACACGTCATAGATCAGCTGATAACGTCATTCAAACGAGGTTAGTAAAACTTGAAAGCAAGTTATGCCGTTTAAAATCTTTCCTTGTGATGAATGTATTAGAATTTATTGAAACTTTGTTGAAATTTAGATATATCAGAATGTCAAAACGTGCCTCATTCAACATTACAATAATTGAAGTGGGTTAAACCGTATGAACTTGCGGGTACCCTCTTCTCTTACGTTGCTCTGTATATCTGGTTGTGTCAAAACAAGGACAAATGAACTTGAAAACGGTCATAAACCAATCTTATAATTGGTCAGATAGGCAATGCAGTACGGATGTTCTCTCTGTTCGTGAAACCCAAGTTTACTGTTTCGTGTTGAACGCAGTACGTTTCTAGCTCTAATTTTTATTCAGGTTAGGTATCTCGATGCATCAAGATATCAGTCAGAAGGATCAGATGGTGGATTCGCCCTGGTGATTTCCAGGGTGCGCATAACTAGTCAAACCTTCGCTCATCAGCCCCATGGGAGCCTGTTGCAGCTCATTCAAAGCATAGCATGGAATTAGCTGTGACATTTTTTAAGAATAACTCTTTCTCGTTCTAATTATAAACAGTCGCAGTATTACCTGATGAAAGAGATAAAGGAGTGGGGGTTGCTCGAAGATTCATGATGTACGAAATCGCAGATTTTGTCACGGCAGTCGGTGATCATCACTCATTTTAAAATCGGTATGAAATGAACTAGGGTTTTTTGGTAAGTATTGAAAAATGTCCCTCCTCTCTTAAAATCGTCCAAATGGGAGTAAACAGACACATTTTCTTTTAATTTCATATTTTATGCAAGGATTTCAAATATCCTAATTGCGCAACCATGCGCAAGTGACACTAACTTTCTGATTTCAAGTGGGAACCCAAATTTTTTATTGCAGATTCGGATTCTACCCAAAATTTCATGAAAATTTGATCCCTCAACCAATATTTTATGTCGCGCGCAACCGGTTCAGGGAGCACACAAAGTTGCACAACCCCAAAATTATCAAATAGTGGATGATGGTGAACTCTAATTTGTGGCACATGAATTTTCATTGTTTTTTAACGCTGATTCACGTGATGCTATCCGTTTTTTGATGCGACTCAATTTTTGCGGAATAATTACAGACATTTGTTTATTTTGCATCCGTTTTTTAATATTAGGCGCTTGTTTTCAGATTTTTACTGTATTCATTTTCGAGGTCTGGCAAAAAATTTAAAAATCGGAGAGTGATCTCGAGTGATCAAGTGAAAAATCATCCTAATCTGAGAGTTAGAAGTCGGCATAAATTATGATTTTTCACGCAAAACAAACAAAAATTGAGTAGAATTAAGAAAAGGATAGTATCACGTGAATCAGCGTTAAAAACAATGAAAATTCATGTGCCACTCTTTAGACTTCTCCATCATTCACTATTTGACAATTTTGGGGTTGCGCGCAATAAAAAATTTTCATGAAATTTTGGGTAGAATCCGAATCTGCAATAAAAAATTGGGGTTCCCATTTAAAATAAGAAAGTTAATGTCAGTTTTGCGCGTGCGCAAATATAATATTTGAGATCCTTGCAAAAAAAAAATGTTTTTGTTTACTCGCATTTGGGCGATTTGAGGAGGAGGGGGGACTGATGGAACACCCTGTAAATTGAAATTGAAGGCAGCTCCCTTTCTTCAGCGTTGAAGATTTGGGAAATATTAATGATATACAACAGTATGTATCAGGAGAGTGGAGATAGATGCGATTTAATATTGAGCCACAATATTTTATTGTGGACTCACAATATTAGGATGTTACGTTTCCCTACTAACTGTCTCCTTTTCTGGTAAGTAATCTTAATGTTCAATGTTAACAGTATTTGAAGGAAACTTGCTAGTGGAGCTTATTGAATTTATTGCGGTTATTTTTTTAAGATACCACGGAATGGAAAGATGGAGAACCGAGTGACGAAAGCGTGCAGAGATTCCAACATGTACACGAAGCGATCAGGCAAATTCTCACTGTCGTGCCTATGTAAGTCCCACATTTTGTGCCTATCAAAACTATGTTATCTCCATCAGTATCATTGTATCATATTGTGAAATACTTTGTAGTACATGTACATTTCGATAATACTTTTTCTCACTATAACTACTGTTTACGGATTTCAGGTCGAGAGAAATACTAATATCTCAAGTACAAAGTTTATATCCCTATTTCAAAAAGCCTGCACATGAACACGAAACCTACATATATAACATTCTTCAAATCCTGCGGTATCTTCCTAACGAACGATATAATCTTCTTAAAATGATTATAACACAGTGAGTTTTCCAACAGAACTTGAAATTTCTCCCAAAATTGACAATAAATATAATACCAATTAGCTAGTTATATTAATTGAAGCAAGATACCAACCAATGAACTAATAAAACACGTTATTTCTAGATTAATTACGCTAGATGTTCACTCTCCAAGATCAGAGTTGGAAAAACTCGAATCGGAAGGCTCTATGGAAGTGGATGGGATATTTGAAATGGACGACGTCAAACATCCTGTAGCTCATTCATTAGACTTATCTTTGAACATTTTATACAGGTATGATCTGTATTTCTGTAATTTCTTGGTTCTTCCCAGTCACTGCCGTTTATTTATTTTGCTTGTAATTATATAGATACCTAATGAATTATCTTGGACTGGTTTTCGATTCATGATTCGTTTTTATATTCATGTGAGAATCGTTTTCAGGTATATGAAAGAAGAAGTCACTATTGCTGGAAACGTGAACATGGACAAACTTAAACCGCTTTATAATGACCTAGTCAAGGTAAAATATTGCCACGCTTATTTTATTTTCATTATTTTCTTCATTTTTATATTAATAGTATTTTATCATGATTACAGGTGTTTGAGGAAGTCATACTTCCCACGCATGCGACTCAACACATCCAGTTTCTAGTATTCTATTTGCTTGGTCTCAAGCCTCCTCTGTGCCAAAGCTTCATTAGAAACTTGTGGAAAAAAGTGACGGACCCTAATATCCCTCCTATCATCCGTCAAGCTGCTGTCTGCTATTCAGCGAGCATAATTGCCCGTGCGAAATATATTTCTATTATGTAAGTATTCATCTATGTGCCCATTCAAACAGTAGTGAGTAAGCTCCATTGACGTAATGATACTGGTAGACAGAAACCTTCATTCATCAGTTTTGGTGGCAAGATGAATTCTTCTTTAGCTGGGTTAGAGTATTCATTATTCACAGACGCCATCTTCTTCGTCGTTTATTTGTAGAAGCACCCTGTGAGGCTTCACTCTTGTTAATTATTGTATTAACAAAGCAAATTATGTAGACTCCTCAGAATAAGATTCATAAGTTGCAGTTAGCTGTAACCACACCAAAAATTTGATATTTCCAAATTCTACATCACTGTAATTCTGTGGCATACATTTTTTAATTGTCAAGTAAGTACGTATTTGTAGGGAGCAAGTTTTACTTAGGGCCACTACTATTTTACGTTCTCTTCTGAAGGAAGATACTACTTTTAAAACTACCTTGACTGGCCCCTTTATAATTCTAGGGAAATGAAAAATATAGGACGGCTCGAACTAATTGATCCCAAGTGTAGCTACTACAGCATTGTAGTTTGGGAAGTGAGGATATGTTGGCTCCGACTAAATGATCCCTAATGTTTTTTTCCAGTTTCTGAAAACTTTATTGTATATTATAAAAATACATTACAGTTGTGGTAAGTCGCTCGTTACTGCATTATACTGGAGTACAATATGTGGCACTTGTTTGTAGGAATCTACGCAGTTGTAGTCCTACGGATTGTTCTGTGGGCGTAGATCAGCATGGTGTTTCCTTTTTAGACGGTGTTGGGAGCGTTGAGGAGGTAGAAGCTGTGTGAAATTGTCAAAAATTGGGTTTCTATGGCGAGTTATCTTGTTGTAGAGGTTTTGATAAGTCTCTTGGATGACTTCTTTTACTTCGGGTATGTCTAGGTTGCAATAAAGGATGTAGTTCCGAACAAACTAAGGAGCTGATGTTATCATCCTAAGGGCTCTGTTTTGCTGAGTTTGAATCTTCTTGATTTGACTGTTGCTGATTGAGCCATAGAACCCTGAACCATATTGCCAGATTGGTCGAACGAGTGAAAGGTAGAGTAGGCGTTTATTTGAGAGAGAAAGTGGCAAGTGGCTTCCCAGTAGTGGATTCAGCTCTTATCGTTTCACGATTTCGCCAATATGATGAGAGAAGGTCATTCGTTTGTCAAGCGTAACTCCGAGGTATCGGGTAGTTTCACTCATTGGCACCTGGGGCTCCATTCATCATGATAGGGCTAATGCTATAGCGTCGATGATAAGTAAACGTGACATTGGCTGATTTTTGAGCGTTCACAGTCACCCGCCATTTCTCATTCCATTCTTGGATTTAGATTGCATTATCCTGCAAGTTAGAGCTGACGAGTTGCCCATCTTGGTTCCTATAAAGAATGGTGAGATCATCTGCAAACATTGCCGTAGTGTTTTGGTGTGTGTTGGGAGATCCCCGACGTATAGGAGGTACAAGATCTTCCCTGAGGGACGTTAGCTCTAAGTTCTTTTGACTCTGAGAGTGCAGTTCCACATCTTACTCTGAATGACCTATCAATTAAGTAGGAGAGACGTAAATGGTACTAAGTATCAGGGAGGATGTCGTTAATTTTCGTGAGAAGCCTTCATGCCACACGCGATTGAATGCATGGTCTGTGTCCACGAATAATCCGGAGCAGACATCCCCTTCCTCGTAGGCTTGCACGATTTCGTCCAGGATGCGGTGCAGTTGTTGAGGACAAGAATGTTCAGACTGGAACCCAAACTGGAAATTCGGGATGTGGTCCTCAAAGCAGTAAAGGAGTTTTGGGAGGATTGGTCTCTCAAATATTTTGCCAAACAATGAGAGTAAGATTATTGGGCGGTAGCTACTTGGATTTTTGGCTTCTTGGTTGGTTTTTTTTTTTTTTTTAAATCACAATCACGACAGCATGTTTCCAAAGTGGAGGGAAGTACGCAAGCCTAAGCATTGCATTGTAAATTGACTTCAGGAGAACAAGAGTTTTCCTTTGAATATTTTTGAAAAGTGGTATGCCAATATGGTCTTTTCCTGGTGATTTTTTGGTTGGTGAGCGTTTGATGGCGTTTAAGACTTGGGCAGAAAACAGTGGTAGATTCAACGGCTCTTGGAGGTTGTTTATTACCTTTGGGTTGAAATCCATATGTGATCCATAACATTTGCAGCATCGTAGTTGAGAGGAGAGCTTGCTCATAGCAATGATCCCGGGCGTAGTTCGTCCGCAGCATCAAAATGTAGAATCCAGGAAGAGAAAACTGACCGACTAGGTAGATGAGTTTCCAAGGAAATTTCGGAGTTTCGTCTACTATAAGCAAAGTTTTAAGGGTGAAATAAGAAGGCAAGGGTTGAATTTCACGTTAAGGGAAAGCGTCTACCGACTTGAGTGACCAGCCGGCTCAGTTTTTGGGTATTTATACCGTTCTCATCCCATTAAGGGTTCAGCGCCTCTAGACGGCAGTCGGTCAGTCTAGCCGGTGTACTTCCACGTGTTTATTGGTAATAATCATGTACCTACATTTGTGGATTCCCCTGCACTATTGAACTTATTGATCTTAGATATCCTCATTATTATTGTTCAGATGAAGAAATTTGTATTTGTTTTCTCACCGTATTAGTTGGCGAGAATGCTTGAAACCAAATACTGTTCGATTTATTAAATGGTTTTATTCGCTTGGTCCGTTCAACATTCGGTTTATTTTTTCGAAAGTTGCAGAACACCTCTCTTTACATAAGCAGTGGTGAAATCAACTAAAATCTATAGGATACGTACCAATATGATTCCAACACTAATGCAATGTTCTTCTGTCTCTTTATTTTTTAGAACAACACAATCACAACTTACAGAAATGGCTACCTGGCTCCACAGGTATATTAGTAGTCAAGATGAAGGATCTGTAAACATGCCTACGTTAGATACTCGAATCCATGGAGTGTTCTATGCCACGTGTCAAGCTCTATTCTACATCATCGCCTTTCGATACAAAGAACTGGTGAATAACAAAGGTGATTATGTTTTTTGAAAGTAGTTTTGTAAGCAAACTTTTAAAATTGAGATTACTGTCTCTCCTGCGATTACGTAAACGTTCTATTCTAAGTTGTAAAAATGAGTTTATTCGGATGGAATTATGTTATCTCAAATGGCTCTAAAAAGGTGCGTCTTAGATAGGAAGTGGAAATGTAATCTAAAAATCGATTAAAAAGGTAAAATATGAATGAACTACTCCAAGGAACTTTGCAGAATTCCTCAAAATCTATTTTCATGAAGAAAATTTAGTTCTGGAGTCAGCAATAGTCAATAAATAACATTAAAAAAATCCTAAACATGGTTTGACATTTTCTGTGCACACAATGTGGTCAACATTTTAGAAAAATTATGAAAATTTGCTCATCTGGTTGGGCTAGATTATTCGACTTTTTTTCTTGTTCCGAACGTAATAATGAAAATCATTTTCATTCGAAACCTGCAGTCGGATTTTGACTGTCTTAAATATGAATGAACTTTCAGAAAGATTATATTCTTTCATTTGACCATTATATAAATTCAATTTATATTGTTAATTTTCAGGTCTCTCAATGCTCCAGAGTCTTAATTTATCAAAAATTGTCACCTGCCGTTTAAACCCTTTGCGGGCCTGTGCACCCGTCGTTGTGTCGAATTTCGCAGCCATCGCTCGCTCCTACCAGCTGGCTTACTGCTACACCGTCATCGAGAGGAATCAAAGGAACAACTTGCCTGTTGTGAACCGTGACACTTCAGGTTCTGCTCTCAACACTATGGCCGTCGTTCAGCTTGATTCGTTCTTCCCCTTTGACCCATATCTGCTGACTAGGTGGGTAACTATTGGGATTAGTGGCATAATTAAAATCTTGATTGCGCAAGGAACAAAGATGCTTCCACTTCATACCAAATTTCTTTAATTTTAAATTTTAAGGTCTTTTTCATGATGACTGAAACAGAAAGCGTTCCATTGTTAATCATTTTGAGTAGAACTGCAAAGAAAATAGCGGGCATTAAAATTTGAGAAGTGGCTAGATTGCCTTATCCACAGCATGAATTTATTCAGGGAGAGCAAAGGGTGGATATAATATTTGAGGAGCGTCCAATCAAAAGCAAACATGTCGCTCAGATGTAACTTATCAGCAAAGCGTAAAACACTTTTAACATGATCTAATAACTATAACTGCACGGTCGAGGGTTTTTAAAAATCCTTTCTGGCTACTTAAGTCACCAAATTAGGTCATTCAAATCAGAAACCATTTTAAAACCAGGAAAATCGTCTTTGAAAGGTGGCAATGTTTCGTTTTGAGCATATTGCTAGTGACATGTTTTTGTATTTGATCAGATCTTATGCGGAGTTGTTTGCTTTTGATTCAACCTATAATCTTTTCTGAATTTTAAAAATTCTTATTCTTTTTCATAAAAGCATAGGTATTACGACATAAATTTTAAGCTAAGCATGTCCTGTGCATTTATCGTAATATACTTCAGTTGCTCTTCAAGTTTTAGTCATGTACGCTGATTGAAATATCTATAACGAATTAACTGAGGTCATGATACGGAAAAACTACTCAAAAGGCCCAATAACAAAGTATTATATTAAAATGAAATCATTATGGATTGGTACATCTGATGAAATTATGATTCGTTCAAGATTTAAACATAAATAATTTATGTATTGTGAATTGTTTTGGTTTTATTTGTTTATAAGTTATTTATGGACATATTAAGTGCAAAGATCGGAACGAAACACTGAAACCCCTCTCTTTCCCTCCTGATAAAACCCTGTCACGTCCCAAATCCCAAATTGTGATTGGCTCGTAGAACATGTCTGATTTTGTCTGAACCGCTAGACCTAAACTGTTTGCTTTTGTTCAGACCTCGAATTTTCAACCGACGTTCAATATAATAAATATTGGTCTTTGACCACTTTTTTCGGTTTTCCCAGACGCCCCTGGCCATCTACTACTATCATCCATATCAAACAGGAAATTTCCGGAAAATGACTTTGTTTGATTTTGACTGGACGCTCCTCATTTTATAAAATTAAGTATGTGGGTGGAAATGAGAAGCAAGCATAAATAAGTTTATAAATCGTTCCATGGTTTTTGTGCGTTGCTTCGTCTTTTGCCCGGTTTCGCCTGGTTACTTTAGCTGAATTTGTGGTCAACAAAAATATTGCAATTGAAGGGTGGGCTATTAATTTGATAAAATGACTCTTACTGTAGTAGGTACGCTGTGGTTCATGTAGGCACTCGTTTAATAGTAGCCCTCTGTGAACCGTTTGATGCGATTTGACGTAATAGTTGATGAAGTGTTTACCTTATAATGGTAAAACACTTCTTTTTTTTTAATGGTTTCAATAATAGAACAAACATTGTTCTGGGTGGCTGCCTCTAATCTGAATCTATTGTTTATTTTTTTCAGAACTAAAAAATTTATTACGCCTCACTACAGAGAATACACTGGCCCTAAGGCGGAGGATTCTGGCAACAGCTTACCCGTAAATGATGATGACGACGATTTTCTAGACAGTCACCCTATTGCGGAATCAGCAGCAGCACATTTCTCTTATTCCACTTCACCAGGGTTCCTCCATCTGCATCTTCAATGAATAATCAGCAAAATACGTGTTGCTATATCCTCTCTGGATATCAAGAAAAGCTTATTAGGAAATCCTGTTGGACTCCTTGAATCGTTCAGTACCCTAGGTACATATCACCCACCTGAAATTTAAATTCAGGAAGGTCAACAAATTGCCATTTTGGTATCGCTATAGTTTAAAAAATAATATCTGTGTCCCTGACGCAGAATATCTGGTGTTTTATTACACCGAAGCAATCATCATAGATATTCGGTATAAAATTTATTCTGCGCCTTATGATAACAATGTCTTCGAGAATTTTATCTTCCTGTTTACTCTGTCTTAACGTGTATTGGGTGGCCACTCTCATTCAAAATGTGCAGTTTGTTGAGCATATCCTAATGTCGAGTTCACAAATCGTCTGTTTTACCATCTTTTCCGAATCCGTAAATTATTCTATGAGATTTTTTGTTATGGCTGTGCGTTATTACTATTAGTTGTTAAGCGTGTATGAAATAGAAGATGGTATGCATTTGGGTCGTGGGTACCTTTGTAAATATTCTTAGGTACACAATATGTACCTATTGTACATTACCATACTCAAAGGTACTTGTTGTACCGGTTGCATTAAACTAAAGTATGAATTTGTTTTTTAAATCTGAATATTTCGTTCGTGCCTGTTGTCTGCACATACCGCCCATCGTCTTTTTAATTTTTCTTGTGAGGAGGCTCCTACGTTTACATTCAGAGAACCTCATGTTACAGCGCCATAAATTTCCTTTGCATTTACGGTAACTAAGAAATAATATTATTTATAAGTTCTCTCTAATCTAATTTTTCTTCTCTTTCTTGATGCGGCGTGGTCAGCTCCAACTCAACCAACGACTTCCTCAACACTCCCCGCATAGTTGCTGTGATGGTTGACATTAATGAGGTTTCTGCAACCAACAGTCTTAATTTTTATTCACCCTACTTATAAAATTCGTATGACAATTAAAAGTCTACACAATACGTCATTAAATGTCTGAGGATTCTTGTTGAACAACTTGAACCTTTTCAAACTGGTTTGCGTTCTGAGTTCGCAAATGAATGGTGCACGTACCCATTGACCCAACTATTTTACAGTTGAAAATCAAACACTTTTCAACTTATTAACACTGTTTCTTTATTTTGAACATTATCATTTATATTAATAATTATTATTGACTGGAAATATCGTTTTGATCAAGTGTTTTGTGTTTCAATAAAATAAAACTTGATCCCGAGATGAAGTTTTTCTTGTTTTGCATCCCTAGGCATGAACAATGTCTTGTGAAGACATTTAGTAGCACGTTAATTCTGCTTAAAATTCAGATATACAGGGTGGAAGCGGATAAGCGAGTGAAACATTTTTTCTGTTGATCTGCATCAAAAATGTAGTAAAACCCCGCCAACCGCACTTTCATATTTCAACCCATTCTCTAGTTATAATTTTTTAAAGGTTTTTTTTTTTTCAGAAAACCATGTTTTTGGACATGAAAACCCACGTTTCTCCACTTCAAAACAACTTTTTTCTACTTTTGACCACATTTTCAGATTCAGCGAGAAATTTCCTTTACGACCAATGCACATTCATAATCATAAACGAACCCCCAAGGACCGCAATAGCAGTTCAAACATTAACAATTTTTAAAAGTTAGTTCCTGAATTACTTTTATTTTTACTGCACTTCCAAAAACGTGCTGGAACTTGTCAAACCTCGGGAAAACTTGCAAATTTTTAATGGTATGGTCAACTTTGCGATTCTGCATCCATAATATGGAGAAACTCCAGTTTGAAGGCGAATAAACATCAGGCGCTTTTTAAACAACAATCGAGGAATCCCAGGGATAAAAGACACAAACTTGAACCCAATCGTATCTGCATATTTTATTGTCATGGATATTTGGTTAAACCAATTGGTTCAGTTTGAACAAGCATCCCTAAAGATCGCTGTCCTTTGAAGTTGATGGTCTTTTTCAAGGCTTTTCTCACATTAGTTCAAATTTTGCTCATGTAGGTATCAATAATTTCTTGGGCTGTAGCAATACCTAAAACATTGGGTACCAATAACCCCGTTGTATCCCTCAGTGAGGTGCAGAAGCTACAAACAACCAATCAAAATTGCTTATAGATAATTAATTGATGAAAACAGTTTTTAGAAACCCATTATTCCAGGGAAAACTATTTCTGGATATTTTTGTTCTATAGATGCTGATATACTTTCACCCTTCTTGAAGTTAGTAACATTATAAATTGCATCGAAATACCTAATTAGTAAATACCTACTTCATTCAAAAATAACGTTGAGCATTAAGACCCTGAACCCAAACAAGATTCTTCTTAACATTATTCAGGTTTATTACCGGTGAGTACTTACAACATTAATAAATTTGAATCATAATAGAAAATTTCCTAAGATAGCGTAGAAATCCCAATAGTGTGAGATGGAAGTTCGAAAAGGGGACAGTCGGCCCTGGCGCGACCTATAATATGGCCAAGAAGCAAGACGACATTCCACTGCCCTGTGTCATGGTGGATTTCATCTCAAGGCACAAAGTGAAACAACAACAACAATTGGATTTCAGTATCCATGCAGTTTATTCGCCTACGACTCGATTCCGGTGAAAATCAATTCTCTCCCTGATTTCCTTATCGTAGTTCTTGATCGATTCTGTAATCTACCCCTCATTTCATTCATAGAATGCGATCAACATCATTATCAAATTGTTTATCTACCTAATCTAGTTTTAGTAGAAAGGAAGAAACGCCCAGTCTAAAAAGACACGTTTGAGCGCTGCATATACAAACGTCCGATTGCGATAGGAACACTTCGTTTTCCTATATTCGTGTAAACGTTGGTAATTTAAATAAATTTCGCTCAGAGTTTGATATTCTGAAATCAGTGTAAAAGAAAAAAAGTAGTTTTTCTTCCAATTACGGTGGTAATCAGCGATTCATACGAATTTGTGTCTATAATGGTGAACAATCGGGATCGGAGATAGTTACCGAATAGTAGTGAGTGAATCATTTTTGGCATAGAATATCTACGTCTCGAAATCTCCGTTGTCTACAAAACAAGATGTGTACGACTTTGTTCGATATGAACTACAAGTATCTCACCCCCGAGATGTTGAAGGGGTTTGACAACTACAAGGTAAGTGGAAATTAGCATTGTATGTACTGTCGTTTTTTAGATATTCAAAATTATGGGAATGAATACTGAGGAGATTGTTCGGAATTAATGACCGATAGGTGTATACTAATCTAGCTTTGTTAATTTGTCCTGCTTTAATTGGGTATATGCGGTATTTTTTTGGCTTGTAAATTCTATGACCTGAATTGCTTCTCGCTCCGAAGATGGTCCCGCAAAGGTTGCATGTGTACAATCAGTAAAACCCTTGAAGTCATTTCGTTTTGTGCTGCACACCCGATTACGTACTTCCTATGATCGGTCGATAGATAGACTCCAAGCTTGAACCGACAAGATGGGATAGTACAAGTTGCTTCCCATCTATATCGTACTATTCCATCTCAAGCAAGTTCCCCCATGCAGGACATTTGATGGGAAGTTGATCGTTGAATGCTTGCCAGTAGTAGTTCTGTTATTGCTAGTCTTCCACAAAGCTTTTTTCAACTTTTATCCCTTCACAAGTTTCCACAATGACATCCTGATACGGTTTTCGATTTTCAATTGAGTTTTGTGTTCAGGACGTACCATTAATTCATTGTAGATGTAGATGTGGACTAAAATCCTCAGGGCTGGGGTTTCGGGCCCCCAGCACAGAAGCCTGTTGGCTTGTTGTACTTCCCTGAGAGTTTGGCATTTAATCAAGGAGATTCAGCCCCTTGGTAAGGGTTTTGAGGCCCTTGATTAGTTGTTCGCTTTGAATGGACCTCATTGGGATTTGTGCCCCAAAGAGTTCAAATCTGCAAGAGGTGAGTGCTGAGCACTCAAATATATGTGGGATGCCGTTTCGTCAGTTTCCTCTCATAACCTGCATAGGGTTGACTTACATGACACTTTTTTTTCGGTGGCAGGTGAGGAAATCTTTAAGATCCTTAGGTGGAAATTGGATCTCCTAAGCACTTTGGGTTATGTGGGATTCAAACCCACTAATAACTCACCTTCCATTTCCCACGACGGAACTCAGCCTAGAACTGTTTGACACATTACTTCAGGCTGGTTCTAGGGAGGGATTTGTTACTCCTCTCGGTCCATGTTCTCTCTGCTCTGCCTCTCCCGTTCCTTCACAGCCTTTATTTTCAGGATCTTTTCAGCAAGCATTTTACTTAAGATACATTCTGGTGTCATGTCCTGAGGTGATAGCTCCAGTGTCTGCTGAAGCCAACTTCTGTTGGGAGCTCAGTATTCGCAATTAAAGAAAGTATGGAACACATCGTCATCATCCTCTTCCTTGCAATACGTGCATCCTGGGTCATCCACTTTCCCCATCCTATGCAAGTAGGCGTAGAAGAGTCCATGGCCTGAGAGGAACTGCGTCTGGAGAAAGTTCACCTCCCCATGTGATCTGTTCATCCATGTGTCGATACAGGGTATTAAGCGTGCAGTCCATCTTCCTCGGTGTTCTCCTATCCATGACTTACATGACTATGATACTAGAGATGGGACATCGATATTTTGCTTCGATATTACGATGTTTTGCCATCGGTGCCACATGTTAGATAATATCGATACATCGATGTGTTGGCTCTGATAACATCGGTTTAGTTTTCTCTTCATTTCACAGAAAAAATGCCATCTAGTTTCCTTGCTACCTTACGCGAAAAAAGAGAAGTATTAAAAATTCTCTCGGAGAAAAAGAAACTACCTATTGTTCTCAGTCTAAAATATTTAAAATGAGAATTTTCAAAACATGTTTGCATCAAAATCCGTTTTAAAGCACTCTAAATCCACTGTCAAAAGACACCAAAACACATTCCAGACCATAACTCGCTATAAAATTGAGATTAAAACTCGAATTTGCACAAAAAATCTACCCAGGCTTTCAAAAGGCTAAGTTTGAAGATGAGCACAATCGCCTCACTCTAAGGGGAGATTTGGGGCATTTCAAATGGGGAAAATTACCCGAAAGCCCCCAAGCAGGTTACACGATCGCTGAACACGATGGTGAAATCGGATTGGAGATATCCCAATCCGTTCAAACTAGAGCAGTTTGAAGATGATAAAACGAGGTAGATTGGCAAAATTCGCAAAAAAAATAAATAATAATAATAAATTCTTAAGCTTTCAAAAATTTTGAAATTGAAATGAGGGATCACAAGTCAAAAAATAAAATTGTCGGTTTTTGCTTAATTTTTTCCTCCTGCAAAACTTTGCTCATTTCGTCTTGTCTGGACTGGAACATTTTTTACCATCTTCTTCAACGTTGAAAAGCCTATAAAATGAGATATCATTTCCCGAAAAATAAAATTGTCGATTTTGCTCCCATATTCCTCAAAATTTTACTCCCGCAGATATTGCATTTGGTAGAGGTGGCGTTGATCTTTTGATAAAAACGCCACTACTTACTTGGAGGCATCTTCATGGAATATTCACGCACAAACGCTGAACGAACGAACAAACAAAATCCACAGAATACTAGCAAGAAGCGATCGGTAGTGGCTTGTAATAAGGATACTGTTAACTAATAAGGGCACCGATATCGATAATATCGATGTTTTCACCCAATATTGGAAGACATATCGATGCCACTCTCAAACATCGACATCGATATAAATATAGATGTTTTCCCTCGATGTCCCATCCCTACTAGATACACAACTTGCTCCCCCCACCTTGCAAACAGAATGGTGGTAGCTAGCCTGCTGACCAACTGACCAAGTATTCTGGTGATAACAATCCTCTTTCTCCTTCCGTCATCGTTATCTTGTTTTTGTTTGTATCCTACCGATCGTAAATTAAATCATTCTACCTAGTTCAATTTATAGTTTGTTTAATAGTTTAATTTTTTTATAGTGGTGGAAAGATACCTCTTTTCAAACACCATGTCGCTGAGCCAAAAAAAAAGCTGCAAGTCGAGTTTTGGGACCATTCAAAAATTTGGAACACTGGGTGCCGGACAGTCCCCTTAAAACAGGTTATAACGTTATGAACGCGTCAAGAACGTTATAATAACGTTATAAACGTGTTATAATCGCTACACCACCCCAACAAAATTTGCAAAACGACTCCCTACTCGCCCAAGTCAGCATAAAAGGTCTCAATAGAGTTGAAGATTCTAAAAAAAGAGGGGTTTTTTGAAAAACTAAATTGTTAATTTGGAGCACTCGTAATTATTTTCCGATTGGGCCAAAACTCATCCTTTCTTTTGCTCAGACGGAGTTTTTGGCGTATGAACGAAATTTTTTTCTTGAAAATTACTTGACGCAAATATATAAACATAAAATTACAAAAATAAGGGAACGAGTAGAAGATGACTTGATATTATGAAAGATAGTTTTCATTTTAACGAAATAAAGGAACAAGTACCAACTTAGGTAACAGATCGAAGAAAAACACTGAAAAATTTACGTAACACTTCAAGTAACATTCATTCAAAAATAGTTTTACTTCTTCTCATTCCCCCTCCAAATCGTTCTTTTGCTTTTTCTGCCAATCGCTAAGTAGAAAAAATCTTTGAGGATGTTTCCAACATTAATGAAATAGTAAAAAATCGTGATTTCATTTCTTTTTAGAAAAGCGTTGAAACCTTGTAGTTGAAATGCTGTGAAGGGAACCGAATAATGTGTGCGTTTCATTAAGCTTACGAGGCATTTAATTTTAATAGATTTCTGTGATTGCTATAAATCTCGAGACTCGCCGATAAGGAACGTAGTATTTCTTGATAACCTTTCGGCTCATAAACAAAGGGTATTTACTAAATGGGTTGAACGCTCTGAGGAATAATGAGGTCAGTAGACGAATATCAATATTATGTTGTTTTGGATGACGATTCTAGTGAATCGTAATAATTCAAGATGCCACAAATGGCCATAAACATGTGGATTCTTAGATCCTATAATGTGGATTATTTTTTTCGTATAAGTCAATTATAAAATATAGCTTTATTTTGGTCATTTTATTGTAACTCCATTTAATTTCTTTCATTGCTAAGCTTCTCCGAATAGTCAAGTTCACGAACACTTTTACCCAATGACATTGGGCCGTTGTGATAAATTTATATTGCCATTGTTTCCAATTTTAGCTTTTTGTTGTCCTCGTTGTTCGTTTATTTATTTATTTATTTATTTTTTTTTTGTTTACATTTTATTTTAGCTTTTTGTTGTCCTCGTTGTTCGACTTTAGACAAATTATTTTCACAACAGTTTCTCAAGGCATACTCGTTTATTCAAAATAATGTCTCGCTAGGTGTCGTTCTTTCGGCTTCATCTCCGAAAGAACACCTTCGTAGGATAGCGCAAAAAGTGCAGTCTTCCGTGTTGTTCTAGACGCAGACTCAAACGTCCTGAAGATACCAATAGTTCAAATTGAGAAAAAAACGTATATAACTTCTGCAGTACCTATAATCATTATTTTCGAAAATATAATTAATAGTTAAATCTAGATCCATTTCTAGAGTAGTTGATTCTAGAGAGCCAGTGAGCTATATTTTTATTTGAGAAAACGTTTTCCATATCCATAATTAGATAAAAACTAAGCCCAGTTGAAGGCGATTAGCGGCGCACAATGGAATACCTCTTTTGGGACCAAAAATTGCTAAAAGCGACGTCTGGTTTATGAACAGGGTTCATTTTCGCACCCACAGATATATATGAAATTTATGGACGGAGTGGATGATAGCCATAATGAATAATCTGCTCATAAAGTACTTAATTGAAAATGGACAATAACTGATAGCAAATCCTTAAATTTGGTTTATGATTTTTATAAAACATCATGCATTAAAAAATTGATTGTTTATATGGTAAATACCAACTGATAGAAAATGTAGGTTTTGTAGGGGTATTTATAATATTTCATCTGCAGTATCATTATTCCTACGGTTTCTTTGTTTCAGTATTCAGCTATAGACAGCAGCCCTATCAGCCGGTATTTAATGCATCCGTTCTGGAATAACGTCGTTCTAGTGAGTACGCTTTCTAATACTACAAATAATTGGTAGAATAATAAATTATACAGGTACGTACAGTGTGCCCAAAAAACTCCCCCCCCCCCCCCTCTTCAAAATCACAATTTTTGAACAAAAATAGTCAAATAAGAAAATGCACGTTACCGCATGATTCGGCGTACAAAAAATTCCACAATTGGGTACTTAGTTTCAGTTGTGAATCTTAGTTTCCTATATTTATCCATGTTTTCAAAATAAAATTGTTAATTAGTTATACTTGGTGCAATCAAGAATTAATTTGAAGAAAATTGCTGTAGTTTGTACATCCAAATTTTGGGGCTACCTTGTCGTTGCAGGTATTTGGTTGCTCAACACAAAATCCTTATTAAAAAACAAAGTTTGAATTTAAAAAACCTTTTTTTGGACCATTAATGATTTTAGCGGAAGAAATTTTTTATTACACCTGCTAAATATACTCCTATTGTTTAAAAATTGGATTCAATTAACTTGATTCTGGAGTTTTTAAGACGTAAGTCATGATTAGTTTCATCAATATAAAACAACAATGATGACGAACACTATACTGTTTAGATGATTAATACGTAACGTTATACCTATGCCACCATTATTTATGAGGTTTCTCATATTTACTACTATCCTTGATTCCGATTTAATACCGTTTTAATCTTCTCATGCTCAACCGCATTTTTTTCATGAAGTGTGTCGCATGTTGCGATTACTCCCATTCAGAGTTGAACAAACGTTTACTTATTTGTAGACTGAGCCAGTTGTGTCAACACCCCTCTGAGTGCTCCTGAGATCGTTTTGATAAAAAGCAACATCTGTTGTTACAATTCAACCAATCCGCAAGTTTCTTTGCATTGGAGATATCAATGTGAAAGGTCGTTCAGTCTCAACGATCCTCGCTATGTACATACCGGGCTATTGAGTAATTTTAATTTACGATTCCAACAAAACTGCTACTAGTTGTTGACTGACAGGATGGTTACCCCAGACATTTTTAGAGACCAAGATTTTTAGAGATAAATAATTTACTCTGTCAGAAAGATGTGATCAGGCGAGTTCTATAAGGGAAAGAATGTTGATGTTTTTATTTGAGAGATCAATTGGCAAAAATATTCAAATTATATTTAAGTACCTAATTGATAAACCGGTTGGTTGCTCCAACTGTGCCCAGCTGTAGAATGTTTGAACCCAATTCAAATGTTTGAAATGTATTCCCGTTGTATTTTGATGGCAGGAATGTTTCAGTTCTGTTTTTTGGTTGTGGCCATTGTGCTCATTCACTTCAAAGGCGGTGGTGGATAACCCGGTCGAGATGCCCTTGTACGTAGAGTGGAGCTGCACTCATCTCTCTTTCGATTACCTAAATATAATTTCAATGGTTGGATTGATGAGCCGATTGATATCTCAAATATACGGTAATATGTGAGAAAGGTTGGTTCCTCGTAGCTGTTAAGGTAATTCACCAGCATTTGTTAATTTAAGAGTTCAATTTGCTCTGGAAAAGGGTTCAGACACAAGACAAATCTATGTCCCAACATGTCCGCTTTAAAGTTGAACAGTGGATAACATCCCTCATTTTTTCAGGGAGACAGGAAAGTTACAAAGCTACAACGAGAACCCTACTACACAATTTTCGAAAACTATAAAATCATAGTAACAGAGCGTTTAAAATAGGCGAAGTAGCTTACAAGTATAAAACGCCGCCTATTTAACTTTTTAGGCGTGGGTTTAGTTTTTTATGTCGTGCAGCTTTTAGGTCACGATTATTTGCTACAGGTGATTTTCTACCAGTCTGAACCCTATCACAGTTGATCTTTCGTTCAAGATTGCTAAATCACCGAAAAACCACGCTTTTGGCACGTGTGTGACCAGGTTTGGTCTTTAGCATCTGTGCTAGTCAGGCTTTTGGGCTGGCAAGAAATTAGAATCAACTGGACCCCAAGCAAAGTCCGTGTTAGAACGGATTTTTTTACACCAAGTCCGTTTTTCTGTTGGGCCATACAGTGGACAAACATTGCAGATTTTGAATCTACGTACCTTGAAACATAAAACGGAAAAGTTTGAGGAGGGGCTCAGTGGCGAGGCGTGACATTTTTGCTTGGTCATCGCCAGTGGCGGCGATTAGTAACCAGAAGTGGGAAGGGGAGGTCTGGGTGGCACTCCCTCCAGCAAAGAAGGGGGGTCCTCCCCCGGAAAATTTTGAGAAATAACCTGTCAAAAACGCCAATCTAAAGTGTACGAAATTCACAAACCCAGCCTTAAGGTTGAAAATCGCATGCTATGGTAACCCTGTTGTTGTGACTTTGAACCAAAATTCCAAGGACGCTACCGAGAAATCACAGTAGCTCCCAAAGGTTGCTGGACTCGCTCGAAGTTGCGTGTTTGAGCACGAGTCTTAAAGCGATTTGATTGGTAGATGTTTTGGAGGGATTAAGATGGGGGTGGGGGGGGGGGTGGGGGTATATATGAGATACGCAGAATGACAGCGCTTCCACACAAGTGCTAATCTCGCCGACGAGGCGGTAATTGCGCCAACTGCAAACATGAACATTTCTTCTTTATAAAGAGGAAATTGTATATTTAACATTAGTATTAACTAATTCTTTAAATTTATTAAATCGCCTGGTCATCGCCGAATCCACAGATGACCACAGGCTTCGCCACTGGAGGGCAAACAGTTTGTTTACTATACGATCAAAATGGCTTATTATTGAAAATAATAAACCAAATGGCACAGAACCTAATATGTGGAGTACATAGCTAGAATGAAACAGAGGAGGCCATATGAAGTAGGTAAATGATAAGTTGTACATACAGAAATATTTTATTCAAATTATACCAACAAAAGTACATGGATGTACTCACCTATAACTTCCTCTTTTGGGAAAAGAGATCCAATATTTCATCAGTAGGATTGATTGATGCAGCTAATTAATCATGGTACACCAATCTGTGCAGAAGTCGAACCCTAATATGGAAACAATACACTTTGGTGCAAAATGTCTTCTCTTTCTTAATAATTTTGTTATTTTTTTCTGTTGTAGCTTTGTCCACGATGGATGGCACCAAACTTACTCACATTTCTTGGATTCCTGTTGACCCTGTCAGCAGCTCTTCTTTTGTCTTATTTCGACTGGGATTTCTATGGAGATTCGATACCACCCTGGGTTTTCCTCGTTGTTCCAGTTTTGATTTTTGTAGGCTACACATTAGGTACGTAATTCTTTCGTTCGTTGTCTTATTGAATGCCATATTGTGTTTGTTGCGCAATGTGTCTCTAGCTTGCGGTAAAAAATTATAAATAAATCGCTTATGTAGGTACCCTATACTGAAGTTTTGGTGCAAGGATCTAAAGACTGTTTGGAGGAATTCACTTAGGGCCCAAAGTTGATGTCCCCAAGTTTTATATTCCTTTGGGCCTATGGACACGTATTTCGAGTGCAAGGAATGATTTCCTAATGACCGATATAACAATATGAAATGGATTTAGTATAAATATTACAGATGGCGGAGGGTTAAAAAGTGTATTAACTTTGCAAAAGGTACTTAATTGTCATGGAATACCCTTTCCTTACTTTCTACCTCAATTGATATGGTTTCAGACGCAATAAACCTAAATGTAAATTTATACTTGTTGGCAAAATAGAGTAGCCTATCCTCATTCGTTCATTTTCATAGAATGAAATGTGCTGTATGCTGTCTCCAGAAGTTTGTGAGGGCGTCTGTTCGAGGAAATCATATTGCAGTAAATACAACAGCCTGGATTTTGAAGATGAAATAATCTATTCCTTATCACCAAGCAGTACAAATGATCATTTTATGTAAATCACTTTATAATATCGTGTATAACATGTTACTCGAATGGGTCGAAAGAACTTGAATAAGCTCTCACAATGCGTCCGTTTCAGATGGCATAGATGGTAAGCAAGCCAGAAACACTGGCACCAGCAGTCCGCTTGGCGAATTGTTCGACCATGGGCTTGACTCTTGGACGGCAGCGTTGATTCCAGTCTGTCTTTATTCCGTATTTGGAAGGTAAGTTCATCAGCCAAGCTTGAGTTTCTCTACACGTGAAAAACACTATTCAAGTTTCAATATGTTTGGGTGTACTCGTAAATATCGTATGAACCCTCGTCCACCCAAGTCCGTGATTCCCAAACTATATTTGACCATCGCCCACTTTTTGGCCGCCCGAGTTACGTCATAGCCCCCCCCCCCCTCCCCTCGTACATACTGCAAGATTTCTTCAACTGAAGACTGACTATACCTAAACTAAAATGTACCCAGTCAGTCCAAACTCCAAACAATGAAAACATTGCAGAAAACACACGTTACAAAAAAATTGTATATTTACTGAATTTACATACAACATACATATATCTACACATTCACACACATATGTCAAGAAATTCGGTTTTTTTACACACAAATTCACAGCTAGAAACATGAACTAGTTTGAAAATAATTTGAAAAACTCAAATGTGAGAAAGAACAAAAAACGCTGACATTCGAAAAAACTTCCATATTTGGAAAAGCATTTTTAGAAAAACTGGTTCAAACTTGAAACGGAGGCTAGTGCGATGGGTGAACTTGGATCTGGATATTGCTGAGCTACTGGTGTTGTTGTACATCGAAAGCAAAACATCGATAATCGAATCATCGAATCGGTTCCGGGAATGTTTCATCACTTTGTTACAAGATTTTGTTAATTTCCTATTTGGTAATTCAAGGAATTTTGTGAATATTTTCAGTCAGAGTTATCTTCGAATTTAGCAAATTGATCATGGCCCCCCTATCGCCCACTTTTCGACTCATCGCCCCCCTAATGCCCATTGCTCTCCCATCGTCCCCCCAGAGACCTCTCATCGCTCACAAATGGGCGATATCGCCCTGTTTGGGAACCACTGACCCAAGTTGTGACATCTTATTCGTATATTTATTGCGAAAATGAAATGATATGTAAATCTGCTACTTATGAATCGAACTTGTGTTTCAGGGGTGAATACTCTGTGCCGCCTTATCGGTTTTATTTCGTCGTATGGAACGTGTTCCTCACGTTTTACATCACTCATTGGGAAAAATATATCACAGGGACCCTTTTTCTGCCTTGGGGCTACGATCTGTCGATGCTGGTGAGTCTAATGTTGTATTTTGGGCTCCATTCCTTAAAAATTAAGTCAAGTCCTTCGCTCCAGTATTTTCTCCCTCACACGAAAATCAATTTTATTCATTCGAACTTTGAACCAAAGTCTGGAAAGATGACCAGTATCTGATTTTCTATATGTTCAATGATAGATAATACTTATTATTTTATCTACATAAGCTAAAGTTGCGTAGTAGCATACTTGCATCAACAAATTGTAGATTTGTAGATTTAGATATTCTTTAAAATATACACATTGCTGCTGTTTCAGATTTAATTTGGTTATCAATTTGTTTCAGTCGACCGTTGCGGTATTCATTTTCATGTACTTCACAGACCAGAGTCTTTGGGCTTACAAGGTCACAGAAAACATCCCTTTGGGCCATGTGAGTTTTAACGTTGTTTATTTTCTGCATTGTTGAACACCACAAAACTCTTGAGCCGTTTGTGAGCCTTTGAGATATTCGGCGTAATCTTATAACAATGACGTGCTATTAAAGGGTGGCAATCAAAATCCTCTACTGGCCGGCACGATGGATAAGCCCAAAACTCTGGGAACATCCTGCCATTATATCGTATTTCTCTTGGGAGGTTTTCGTGACTGAATGAAAATAGAACGGGTATATAACAACGCAAGTTCCGTGTAACACTTCGCTTCCCTTTCTAACGATTTCTCTCTTGATATCTTTTGTCAACTGAGTTGATTTTTTGGATCCTCAACGCATTCCAACTAACCAAAATTTTGACTGGTCTCATAACTCTATCTTCCCCTTTGAGATTATCGATTAAGGATAATAGATGAATGGTGGCATAGATGAATTTTCCTATCGCGATTTATTCGTTGATCTGCTGATCAATTGAATTGAGCCATGACTTTTTGAACAAGATAGTAAAGACGTGCTTGCGGAACTATAATGTTATCACGCTTACATTACACATTACAATGGAACGAAAAATCTAAAATTGGACAATTTTATTTTAACTGTAATGAAACAGTTGGATGATTGATTAATCCGAGAAACCTTATGATTATGCTCTAAAAAGGTTAAGCATTAACCATAAAGTCAAATATGTTATGCATGTTGTCTATCTTACAATAAAAAAAAATTTATTTATTTTAACTGTAATAAAGATCAAACCAAATTAGCTGTTCATAGAACCAGTGCATGTTTGCCTGATTTATTTGCAAATAAAGGAATTATTAGTTGTTATATAATTAT
Organism: Creontiades dilutus; assembly: GCA_031894815.1. Taxonomy (NCBI): domain Eukaryota; kingdom Metazoa; phylum Arthropoda; class Insecta; order Hemiptera; family Miridae; genus Creontiades; species Creontiades dilutus. The sequence continues at coordinate 1,488,089 of JAVIWC010000323.1, forward strand.
AGGGTACAGACGTTTAAAAGTTGAGTAAGCGCACGTAATAAATATTTTGGGTTCAGTAAAATTTGAATTTTGATCAATTAAGATTACTATGTACCTGTTTCAACGATTTGCATAGGAATTACTCATACTTATTCGAAATTTTCATAGACGTTTAAACGTTGCAAGGAATTACTCTTGATCAATTAATAATTACGAAAACAATTTTCAATAACAACGAAAGACTTGAAAATAATTGATTACTTATTGTATTTATCGATTTGTGTTTTTGCAGATGGTAGAAACTATATTCTACCTCACTTCGATCGTTCCTACGCTTCCAGTCTGCGTACTTAATATTAGAAAGTGAGTACCTGTAACATAATTCCAACATTATGGTTTAATTTCAATTATTGCTGAAAGAGAATCAAGATTCTGAATGATCGAGAATATTAAGATTGCTGTTATGTACTTAATGATTAATCTTATTTAATTTATACATCTGTAACGTGAGCCGTGTCCAACCACTCTCCCACTTGTTCTACTATTCATTTCCGACCAAAAGTGCCTCCTAGAGGTTTTTTTTTAAATATAGGTTTCATTTTCGAGTTATTTCGCTTTTAAGATTTTTTTGTGTTTTCGATCTTACTTCAAATTGTAGGATATCGTTGGAAAGAGCGCTAAATTTTCTGTCTCGTGAGTGCCTGACAAAAATTTTCAGAATTGAAGCGTGAAAATAGAGTCAAATGGGTAAATTTTGTTAAAATTCCCAACTGACCTATTTTTCAAATGCTTTGTGATCATATTAGTTTCAATAGCAGGACCGCTGCAGATATTCTTAAAACTGCGCCAAAAGGTCAGATTTCTTACGTACTAAAGTTTTTTTTGTTGAAATTAAGGTTTGTTTTGACAAGACCGAAAAGTTCAAAATTTGAAGAAAACCCGGTGAAGGCGATATTTTGCCCAGGACTTTGATATCGTTATAGGTGTCCGAACGTTTGTCTTGGAACCAAAAACCGAAAACTGAACGTCCACCTTCAATATGGTTGGGTTTCAGACATCGAGAAAAAAAATTCCAACACAAGAACAAATCAAAATTGCGTTCAACGCTGAGGAAAATCAAGCGTTTGTCTCGTGCAGTCGTTATTATTATCGAAATACATTTTTTCCGTGCTGCAATTTATTTTGTTCAAAGTTGGTTATAAAGACATCAAAACGGTTTCTATTCTATCATAACATAAAATTTGGGAGTTAAAATATAAGTCAAATGTTAACTTCATTCCGTTGTACCTAATAAATTAAACCTTACAATGTCTCACTACGCCTGAAAAAACCTATACCAATTGAATGCAATAGATAAATACAGTGGTAAATTGGTTCAATGAAAATTCCTTGCACTTAAACTTCGAAAAAAATTTGAGATTTTTCACAGGAGTCCTAGTTCGTCTGACAAAACAGCCCAAAATGGTGGCGTTTTCAGTAATAATTCATTTTTTGTTGAACCCTTGTCAATTGAATTTCATAGAGAAAATGAGGTTTGAATGCGGAAGACGTGGGTTTCTACGGTGAAATCGACGCTCTTCCCCCAAATTGGACTTCGTTGAAAATATCAGCGAAATTTGTCAATTTATATTTTCTCGTAAGCTAGGGGTTAAAGTTGAATACCAAACCAAAATTGCTCAGTGCTTTTTAAAACAAAAAATTATGATTTTAACCACATCTGTTTTTTCCTAAGTGATCATTATCGTGCTTTCACTTTTATAGACCCAGAATGGTACAAAAATCGTTTGACAAGCCGCTTATAGAATTCAGTTTCGGGGAGTTCAGAAAATGTGTGAGTTGGGTCTTGTCGTCTTATGGAACAGATTAAAACCATAAGGACATCGCTCAATACGGCTGGACTTCTAAAACGTGTCTTGGCAATCCAGGAGTTTAGCAAAAATGTACACTATTTTGGCTACAACCTCTTTGCAAATTGATGTGAAGTACTATTTTCAGGTTTAACAATTGGTATGGTGCATAGGATCTTTTATATCTATTCCACGTTCATAATCAATTCTCAGTATTGGGCTTTTTATTAAAACTGTAGCCTAATTAACTTTATACAATTAGAATCATGGTCAATGTTTCTTTTATATTTCCACGATTCATTGATGCTGTTTTCTTCATAAAAGTTTATTAATGAGTCATTTCTAATCAAGGATCTTTCTAATGTGCAGATCTTACATCGAAAAAACGGGGAAGAACTTGGCGCTTAAAGAAGCCATTCGTCCGCTCGCACCCCTCGCAACCTTTGCATTTGTGACCATCCTGTGGACCAGAGTATCTCCCAATAATATTGTCACAATTCACCCTAGAGCCTTCTACTTCCTCACTGGAAACGTGTTTTCCAACATCACGGTAAAATAATCCCACTTTTTCGTACACTATATTATTATTAATTTGGGTGTGCACGTGATATTCAGACTACTTAGTCTGATCAGAAAGTTTTTACACTATGAAATTAAAACTTGATATTGAAACCAATTTGTTATTAATGAAACCATGTTTTATGCTACGCATTATGTTTATCATCGTATCAAGTAATGATTTTGACAAATTTATCATAGACTGATCATCTTAGCACTCTGAGCAAGAGATTACAGCAACTGTGACGTCATTAAAGTTGAAAAGAACAATGGCCAGACCCCTACTGATTTAAACTGCATGGTTCATTTCTTTGCGTTATCTCCTCCAATGATTGTTGATATATTATTTGCAATAATAAGCCTTTGTAATCGTATAGCGAACATTTTTTGCAAACCCTTTCAAACTTTGTTATTTTACGTTTCATGGTGATCAAATTAAAAATCGGCTATGACCATCTGCCATACATTGTACCAGGGACATAAAAACCCTTAGAATTGATGTAAATCCGTTCTTTCGCTCATGGAATCTATTTGGTGCTTAGTTGGTCTTGACTTCTAGCCAGCTCAATCGCTTCATTTGCATAGATGCCAAAAAACTGGTCAAAAACGTGATTTTTCGCGGTTTTTACTGAATAGGTTAGTAGGCTGTCATTTCCTGCTAATTTATGGTGCAAAAGAGACTGTGATAGATTTCAGACTAGTCTTTCGTCTACCTAGGGAGCTTGGTGACAAATAGGAATAAAGTACCGGATGAGATATGCTTTAGGATGGCTTCTTTAGGAGCCATGTGATCTAACAACGAAAATGAAGCTTTACAGATCCCTGGTGCGGGCTGTGGTCTGTTGTGGGTCTGAGGCTTGGACCATGAGGGCTGAGGATGAGAGAAGACTGCGGGTATTCGAGAGAAAGATTGTGAGAAGAATCTATGTTGCAGTCAGAGAAGGTCAAGGTTGGATAACTAGACAAAATGCAGAAATTGATGTACTGTTAAAGCATGAAGACATGGTCCGATTTATCAAGGCTGGTCACAAACAATGGCTGGGGCATGTTGACTGCATGCCAAGAGAGGTCTGCGCAAAAATGATGCTGCGAGCTTGGTTGGAAACTAGAAGACGAAGAGGTCGTCCTTGGAATCGCTGGCTTAATGAGGTCTTGAGGGATCTCCAGGTGGTGGGGATGAGGAGATCTCAGGCAGATGGCTGCTCCCACCTGCGGGAAGGTGTTTGGGAAGCCAAGGGCCACATCGGCCTGTAGTGCTCTGTAGTTAGTCAGATAGGTTTCAGATCCGTAGAAATTATTGCAAAAAAAATTATAGCAATTTCCCAATCTAAAAGTGAATCCCAAATCATATAGTGACACAAGCATTCCCAAGTAATTTTGGAAACTGCATTTGGATGCCGATTGAGGTGTGTCACAGAACAGCCCAAGCTCGTCTGCCACAGAAAATCTCATTTTAAGGGTGAAAAAGTTGAAAACGGGTGTAATTACAGTTTTTTAAATTCCGTTTTTTCGTTTTTACGACTTTGCAGTCATGAAAAGGTAGGAGGGGGTCTTTGTTTAAATAATGAATGTTTTTGACATAACATTGCTCCCTTTTTTTATTGGTATTGGATCCTATGCAAATTGCTGCTAAAAAGCCATATTGTAGAACGGAAGGGTAGTATTCAAAATGACAAATTCATCCAAATGTCCCCGATGTCATATTCCCATCAAAACATGAAAATGGCCTGGTGTCATTCGCCTTCGTTTCATTCATGCTTTCCTACCTTAATTGTCTGCATCCTTCTTAAAGCTGTGTGTTATTCTGCTTTCCAGTGTCGACTAGTTGTATCTCAGATGTCGGGCACGAGGTGTCGCACAACGAATGCTCTGATTTTACCAGTTCTGGCAGGTCTAATCTTGTCGTACTACATCCCAGTTTTGGAAGTAACTTTAGTCTACCTCCTTCTTGCTCTCACGACCTGGGCTCACCTTCACTATGGAATATGTGTTGTAAGTGTCAATACTTTTTGTTTTCTTCATATTCTGAAAAATTCGAATTGCCTGACTTCATTACAAAAAGTGGACAGATTTAAAAAATTTTAATGAACGATCATATTAAATAAGACCTTACCAACAAATCATGTTTTGAAATTAGCGCGGGCTGCGGGAATAGATCCAAAAACAAAGATTTATTTGCTTTTATTATATGTTTACAATCATTTCGTTTACAGTTTGTGGTCAGCAAATGAGTGTCATTTCAACTTTAAAAGTAACATTCATGTCCATCTCGTTCGCAGAATGAAATAAGTCGATTTAAAAAGTTTCAAAATACGTGGTCTAGTAAGGCAATTGTTGCATTTTCCCTTATAATAGCATCCTTAAGGTCGTCCTCGCCTAAAAATAAAAATAAATAACTAATAGCAAAAGTTCGCCATGGTACTCTATTGTTTTAAACTTGATTTCCTCCGTGCATAATAATTGTTTGTTTTTAAATCTCCCTCCTCAACACTAGGTTGTATATTGTTATCTGTTTTGCCCATTATGTTTGCATTATGTATTTACTAAATAGTCTCTTCACCACTCCAGAACTATCCAGCTGCGGGGCAATCAAGGCCTGAGGTTCAGATGTAATGCAAGTCTGAGTTGGTTATGTTCCCAAATCGTATTACCTCACACTAAAGGCTCATAACTAATGGGAACTATGTGTGGAAGCTGTTAAGTAAAGAAGATAAATAGCACGATAATTCAATAGTACATTCACGAACGAAAATCCTATCAAGAATGATTTTTGAGTATAACCATAGCGTGGTTACATACGAAAATCACATTAATATGATATCCGGTGTCTTATCGAGTGTCACCATTACAAAATTCCTACAATCCGCTTCACTCGATAGATCTAACTCACTGAGTTACTGTTGATGAGTCCTATTACCTAAGTGAGTTCATCATGTGGAGGGCCGGGTAGACCTTTGGTGAGATCATATCAACCTCTGTGGATGCAGAAGGTTTGTAGGAAACTACAATTTCACCAGTTTTTACCTGCTTACGAATAAAATGCTCTTTTATGCTGATATGTTTCGACTTCGAACTATTGATGGCATTTTTGATGAGATCTTGTGCCGCTAAATTATCGTTCAAAATTTCTAAGGGCCCTTGAGGACTCCCCATATCTGTCAAGAGCTGTCGGAGATGCATAGCTTCGTCAACGACATATATTCGGCTTCTTGGGTCGAGAGTGCTATGGTTCGCTGTTAGCGTGACTCCCAACTTACGCATGCTCCTCCAAAGGTGAAACAGTTACCATAGTTCGAGCACGAGCACTGGTGTACCCTGTGATGTGTCCCCCACAGCTTGTTCTTGATGAGGATTCCCTCTGGATGAATCTTCCTAGTATCATAGTTGTCTTTCTGCAATGGTTCTATCCGGAAACTGCTTACTGCCAATTTTTTATTTTATTATTTTTTTTACTCCTTTGTCCGTCGAAATCGAACTTACTACACAAGTTTGCTGTGTTAGAGAATTTCGATCACAACCGACACTTCTAATGGATGCTGTGAGGTTTTGGAATGGTATAGTTGCCCCTTCCATTGAGCTGAATGCGGTAATGCTCGCCGCGCTCAGAAAATGACCCAAACGCTTGAAGGCATCTGATTCATCTCCGAAGGCGACGGATTCAAGAATCGGGAAGGCCCAACTAACCATATCCATCACAATCCCAGGGCCGTAACCTAATGGCCGGTGCCAAATCGTACTACCTCGCTATAAAGGCTCATAACATTAAAATTAAAACTAAATAGTGCACAATTATTTGAAGTTCGAACGCGACCTAATTTATTTTTCTTCGTTCTTATGGCTAGTGTAGTATCAATTCATCACAACTATTTCTGTAGTTAATGCATTTAAATATGTTTTTCGCAGGTGGACCAAATGTGTGACCATCTCCACATCCGGTGTTTCAAAATTGATCCGAAACCCAAATTGAAATGACCATTCTCTGTGACCAGTCTTCCCAACCCAGAGTAATAATTTGTCTATTCCCATGTGGTCTGTCATCAGTATTCGGTATGATCACGCGCTGGGTTTTGTTGCCTAATACTTCCAACCTACCAAGCAAGTTGAACATTCCTTACTACTGCAGTAATGAAGCGCTAAAAACTCACTCGACTCCAACCGAGCCTGCACTGTTTCGTTATCGTAAAATGCATTTACTTGACCAGATTCGGGTTTTTTGTTGAATTAATTTTTTTAGACCAAGGTATTTGTGTTGTTGATTTGTGTCTTGATTCATATCAAATCATGTTATTAGTTAACTAATATGATTGAAATAGATTTATCGCTGTGGACAACTAAAAATTCATTTATTGATATATTTATTGTTGACTTGAATGTGGGGTTGTAGTTCGGTTTATAAACCCATTCTTTCCTGTAAATAACCATTACAAAAACGTTCTTGCGCCTTCCAGTGGCATCAAGGATCTTTGCAGTGTATTAGTATCCTTAAGCGTTTTGGTAGCACATATGTTTAAAATTTACTATAACCGAGGAAATCTTTAGAGAATATTATTTTCAATTAAGGTAGGTTAAGAAGCATCATTGGTGTTACCAAATTTGTGGATCCACATATTTTTTTAGGATCTCAGATAGTAAATGCCCAAGTATAATACCACAGGTTAACTTCGTTCCACTTTGAAACAAAGCAATATATATGTGCGTATATCACTTGGAAATGACTTTCATGTTGACCAGTACTTCCACACTTTTCCGGGATGCCTACTTCACTATAGAGACTGGTGGTAGCAAGCACGATTCTTTAGTAAATAGGTAAATATTATTATGTTACGTCTTGTAGCAAGCGACTAACCGGGTGACTAGTCATAGTTTTTATGAAAATGTAATGAGAGTTGATACTTTTGAGTGCTCTGGTTTTAAACACAAATTTTAACTAGCAAGATTTTATTACTTCTTCCCTTCTGCAGTTAGTACTTGGAACAGATTCAATGGCATACGCTTAGCTTAGTCTGGTTCACTGGGAACTTGAATTACAATGTATATTCATTTGTGAATAGTGAATGTTGTGATTGATCAGGTTAAAGAAAACTCTGAGTCATCTACGAGAACCATGCTATCTAGGTCCGTGTAAGATTCACCTCCCTTAGACAGGGATAAAGAGAGAAGTGGATGGCTGGGAAATTTTGTTCCAACTAAATAAATCTAAAACCTGCGTGGATCCAATGCTCAAAGTTTGCGATAACCCATTTCTATCAATATTCTCTAAATTTCACTTTTAAACAAGTCAAACTTGTTTAAAAGGGAAGGAACCTTCCTAAACAGCAGTATGTCCAACATAACAACAACAAACATTTCCCTAGCCCCAACAACCATTGAGGACATTTTTAAAGACATGTCTCGTAGGTGCTTGGGATAGGATTCAGAGGGCAAACCACAAACAAATATGAATTTCAAATAAATTCCAACATTGCACTTAGTGACTCATAGGTTGGGACCCAATTTCCTGCTCCTGAAGTATGGCTCAGAGGTTTGCATCTGTTGTACTCTCCTGTTGAATCCCAACTCACAGTTCACATTCTCCTACAACTGAATTACATCGAGTTGGTACTAATTTTATTTTGGTATGATTTGGCTAAGATAGTCTGTAATTAATAGTTGACTATCTATCTTCAGAATCTATGGTTATAAACGCCACCATCGAACAAGGTTGTAGAAATGTCCACTCCATAGGAAGGTGTGTGCTGGCATTAACTTGAGATTTTGCTTTCATTGATTGCTTGATTAAGTTATTCCTTGAGGCACTTAACGGAAAAACCATTATTTATTATCTCTCAGGTGTTCCATAATCTTTCATTCTATTGGATTTACAGAATTACCATTCTAAAATACATACTATCTTGGAAAGCTGGTATTCTCCTAAGAATTAGGAACTAAGTATCCTCGAACAGGATACTCTCAATATTCAACAATTGCTTCCAAAGCCATAGGAATCCCTCATTCATAAAATTACCCAACTTTACTTTGGATTGTTGACAGGTAATTCAGGTACCGTGTCGATTGGTATGATTACATTACCATACGATTCCTGACGACGGTGCTGATATTTTTCACTCTTATCAAGATCATTCGTATTTGTACTTGGTTCGCTGATCTAGCGTGAATGAGCAAAAATAAAACTGGGCGCTGTACTTGCGATGGGATTTTCCTGTAAAATTCTTTAAAGTACCATAACTCATATTCTTTGCAGAAATACTTCCTGATGAATAGTGAATTATCGTTTTTGCTTTATTGATACTCCCAAGGAATAAATGTCCACTCCTAATTATTAACAAAAGAATAAATCAAGCCTTTGTGATGAATTTTCAAGTTTAGTATCTTGAAGGGTTCTGTCTGTTCAACTAATTCTGGAATATTTGGACAATCTCATCCTTAATCTTTGTTTATCTTCTTGTAGAAAAAGTTACTGAAGTTTATATTAATTATGTCATCCAGGAGGTTTTTTTTAATGCTTTCGATTTCACCCTATAATACAGCTTGCCACATTCTGATGTTAACGTTATTAGACCATCTACTGGAACTGTAGATAAAGGAACATCTGCAAAACTCATTATGTATAGATCAAGCAACTAATCCATATTATTACTTACCTAGAATTTCCTGTTATCTCACAACATGGGACCTAGAATATGATTATTGCCGATATTTACAACCAACCTGTTCCTGAAACGGAGTATCTGCAAAGTTTTTCATTTCCCAAACCAGGCCTATAAAAGTATCAACTCTTCTCTTGTCCTTATTTCAATGTTTAATACTCAGTTCTAGTTCATTCTGCATTTGTGAGTGATTATTTTATTGTGATAATACATCCACACCCAAAATGATTATAATTAATAAGTTAATCACATTATTAGTTTGCTTTACTTTTATACTGCTGTTTATTAATTTGGTTATATTGCTTTAAAACTGGTTGCACACATGCGGTGCTCGCTGGTTGCCTAGCTGTGGTCCACCAAACTGTTGATAGTGTGCCAAATACTTGGGTGCTCGTGATCTTGGGTTTTGTGGTCACATCAGAGGGAAAGAATGTCCCCTCGTTTCAATGAAGAGTTGCAAGCAAAGTGGGTCGCTACTTGGCGACGATTTGGTACTTGGTGAGTACCAAGTGTGCCTGGCTTAAATGCGATTCTCCACATGTGGACTTTGCAGAGCAACTTGGCCACTTGCCTAAGTACTTGGCGAATGGCGAGCTCATTACTCCACACACTCTCACAGTTTGTCCCACGCAGGGCTACCCTTGACAGAGAGATGAGCTACTCGCAGCTTCACACAATGGGTGGTGTATTGTGGGGGCCTCAAAGCTCTGGCAGGCATTGCAGACGTCATCGCAATCATTGTGATTTGGATGAGACGCATTCCACATCAATCATTCTTAGTGATAGGTCCAAAAACTTCGTTTGGTCTATCCATTTCGTCAAGTTCAATAATTGTACAAAAAACTTGGAGAATATTCGTCCCTACAGGAATCTCATCATGGGAAAAAACTGATACTGCCCAGAGAATCCTGAGCACGGTAGAAGCTAGTGGATGAGCGTTGTAAAGTCGACTCTCTCAACACATATTTTTCAACGACTTACCTCGCCATCAATGCTCCTCTAATTTATGAAGTTGTTTCTCATGTTATTACGAACTTGTCATGAAGTGCTCTGGATGATGAAAAACACTTGCATCTCAAGGATGAAAAAATATCCTACATCAATCCTTCTAGTAATGTATTCATTAGTTGGACAAATAGATTGGAATCCGTGATAAAACTATTGTTTATGCATTTTTATGTTAAATCTGAAAACCTAAGAACAGTTATCTCCAACTTTTTGGTCGAACCCACAACCTCCAGAACTGCAGTCCAATGCCGTAACCTCACGGCGATGAAGACTTGCGGATATATTATTAAAATTGTTCTTATTAACGTTGTAAAGCGTTAGGAGATGAGTTCTCCACTTGGAGCGCTAGAGTCGACCCAACATCATTCAGCCGCTAGCTTTGCCTCCTGAGGATGATTGGGCATTGTCTAGGCACTCAGTGAGCACCGCATGTGTGGAAGCCACCATTACTTTACTGTAATCTTCATTCAACATGGGCAAAATATGCCTTGAAATAATCTTAAATCTGGTACTTAAACCTTGCCTGCAAAACTGTAGTAAGCAATAATCTGCCTCAACGTTTTCATGTATGTACATCGATTTATGCACTATTTTGATAGTTTAAGCTCTACTAAAGCTTTCGAGCAGAAGTTAGCTTTGTATTTTATCTATTTATTTTTCTAAACGAATTGGGCCTTCAATACCACGGAATACACGTTTCCCCGACTTTCAGTAACACTACCTTTTGGAGAATTCCTTATTCCGTTTACCTGAATTTCGGTAGATGGAGTTTTCCCCTCTTTTTTAAAACTATAAGTGATGACTATCATAAATAATGACATGGTTTCTTTTCATATGATTTGGAAAATAGAGCTCGAGTTTTGAAAGTGTATAATTGCTGTTGTTCTTACAAATTTTGTGTTGTACCGCCTAAGAAAATCTGTTATTGTATAAATTTATGAAAGTTTATGAAGTGCCGACTCTTGTATCGACCAAATTACACTTTTTGTTGATTGAACTATCTATATTGAACCAAATCAACATAAAATGTCGACCACTCATCTCAAAATCTACTTATTATTTCAAAATTCGTTTGAAATTAACGATCTACATATATGGAAAGTTCGGGATAAATGTGGAATATTGCTAGGTTACCTACATTAGATGTTTATGCCTTTAGGTTGGTTCTCATAGTGAATCAGTCCGAACTGCTATCTAACGGTTGATGGCTTGCTCCCAAATCTAGATTTAAAAGAACTCCCTGTTTCGTTTGGGTACCATTAACCCGAATTATATTTAATATTCTTATCTATAATAAGATACAAAGTCCTTTATTTCTATAATTTTTGGTTTGCTTTCGTTTGATTAAACAAAAACACATTTTTGTGGAAGAAATTATTCTAAAAAGAATACTTTCCTGTTGCGAGTCTTCATGTAGGTATAATTCTACAACATTATGTACTGTATTTTCCAGACTATTGTTTTATGTTGAAACAAGTTATGATGAGTCCTTGAATTGATGCTCGAAACCAGTAGTGTTTATCTTGGTGTATATCACAGTTATTAATTACACCTTCAACCAGAGTAAACAGATACTGTACCCAATAGGACCTTCAATTACAGGTACTCGAAATAGTACTTATACAATTAATTTCAATTTCAAATATATTATTTGTGATTTCAGGTACTTACGATTAATTTTCAAGTATCCGCTGTAATCATACTTGTCTGTGCAAGTCAGACTGTATGTAATGTTGCGACTTACACCAATTAGTCATTCATCATTCAAGTAATAGTTGTGGAAACAATTAGTTAATTGCCTCTTTGGTTTTGCCCTCCTAAATGAATTAACAGTTTAAGCACAGTGTATATTTGTTCTGAAAATGTATACAGATAGTGAACCATGAAGTGATGTGCCTTCATGGATTATATCATTATAGCCTTCACTGTTTCTTCTTGATCACAGTAGTCTGTACATTGAAAAACAGGCTATCAAATGCCTCGATAGTCGAACACAAGAACATTCATCACTCTGCCTGGTTCAGGACAGTTGTAATTTGGGAGCAACTGTGATGAAGCTTTTGCTCGAAAACTAGTAAATTATGAATAAAGCGTAATAGAGATAGGTTCTACCTTCACCAATGTTTAGAAGAACTGCACTTCCGTTGATCATATACAGTTCTGAAATATTGCATATCCTCGATGAATTCTTTTGAATGGAAGACATTGCAGCCGCATTGTTCTTGCCTAGAGTACCTATTTACATTCCAATCTCATTGAAACAGTCAATAGGTTTGCGCTGAACTACTTTCCAATGCATTTCATGTCTTGCCATTCTGCTTTTGTACAATCAAGTTGTGGTTTATATTGATTCAGTTGAAAAAATCGTGTGCTGATACATACCTACATAATAAATATAAATTTTAACAAAATACAGCCTTGTTTTTTCCCCTTAACACCCGGTAATGGGGTGCACTTTTTGTTCTAATCATTAACTAATCATTATTTCGCATAGAACCCTTACTATTAAACTGTTGACCTAATTTGGATTGATCTTTTCGAGTTTTAAGAATGGTTAAATTCATATAATTTCGTTTGTGTCCGACCCGTATTACGAGTACCACTGCCTTGGTTTTTCCTTAAGTCATGCTAGTTACTGTCAATCTTTGTCATACCTATTTTGCTAAAAAAATACGCATGGGGTATTTGGCGACAATGGATATCCTGCTGAATCTGAAAGAGAAAAACAAGAGCAACTTTTTCAAGTCAAGGTGTGTCTAGATTTTACATTTTATCAAAAACTTTCTATTACCATCCATCTTCCTCTCAAGTATTAGAACCATTCATCCCGTCGCTACGAAACTTTGTGTGATGACATACTTGGGTTCGGAATACAAATTCGCTGTCTTATTATATCAAATAGATGAATAGGTGAGAAAATTGCAATCGGAATTCGGAGTATAATTTCGATACAAAATATACCTATCATTAGTAGGTAGTAAATCTGTCGAACTCAAGCATTCTTCGATATTTTTACATCACTGCTATGTGATATGACAGTGAAATTTAATTCGTTTTTCAGACTATAATATGTGGGTTCTACGAAGTTTCGAAAAAGTCTATGAAATTAATGAAGACAAAGATGCAAGTGCCTGTGTGACAGCCGTAGGCATCCTCCAGATTAATACCTGCGTTTCAATTACATACTGAAAAGCTACAAATTTGTAGCGTTTATACGCTCATAATAATTCTTAAATTTCATAAAATCTTATTCGTGTACACACAAAATCCAATATTATGACGAGGCCCTTAATTTCTCGTAGGTTACAACATGAGAACATGAAAGTAAACGTAAGTATCTCACAATATGCCATAGTAGTCACCATGAGTCCTCTCGTTTAATGCAAAAATTCCCTCATAAAACCATGTGGTACAGCAGTGGCTTACCGGCCTAATGTGCACTGTTGTGTCCAACACCATCTGACAAGTCAGTAAAATCTTAGCACGAACACGAAGAAGTGATAAGAGAATTCAATTTGATAGCTCAGCCAAATCCATGGACAATACAATAGAGAATCAACATTATGAGGATTGACAGTTAGTAGTTTATACCTGGTTTTAGTGTAGTTTTTGCTTTGGATTCCTTGAAATTAATTGCAAACCTCCTTTGTCAGCTAATTTGACAACATTTTATTAGAACACTGGTATAAAAATCAGTTACAACATGAACATCACCGTAGAGGAAGATGTAGAACCAGAGTAAGTACAATGTTTATCATTAGGTTTCTAGCCATTCCACCCCCTTTCAGGGGAGATTCAGCCCCTTGGTAAGGGTTTTGAGGCCCTTGATTAGTTGTTCGCTTTGAATAGACCGCATTGGGGTTTGTGCCCCGAAGAGTTCAAATCTGCGAGAGGCGAGTGCTGAGCACTCAAATATTATGTGGGATGCCGTTTCGTCAGTCACCTCACATAAGCCCTGCAGGCCGGTCCAGGTTTGGGATTGTGGGGCCGAATTCGTCACGGGTTTGGGATCAAACCACATCGGTTTTGGGATCATTGAATAGTTAAGTAGCAACGGATTCGGGATCATGCATGACAAACGTTCGTTTATTGAGATGTAGGTACAAACCTTTCCGTGATAGAATCCTGCTCTCTTTCCGTGATCCCTAACCCGTGGCGTTGGCGATCCCAAACCCGCGACCTCCTCAGCCACGCTTCGACACTCATGATCCCAAACCCGTGACCTGCATAGGGTTGAACTATGTGTGACCCCAATGCGGTGTAGGGCCTTAGGTTGTGACCTTAGGGGTGGAACGCCGGTTATGAGGATGACCATTGTTTTTAGTTCCCTATGGTTTTTGCCAAGTAGCCATTCAGTAATTTTGCTGTTGGGTCCCGCCACCATGAGTTTACAGTGGACATGTCCTTCAATATTGAGCCATCTACCTGTGGTTTGTTGGTTGACCCATGTGTTGATTGTTCTGAGGGCTGTTGTTGGTATACTGACTGCCAGCTTAAGGCCTCCAAATGGGGTTTGGGAGCCCCTGCTGGAAACTATGCTTTATGCAATGAATCAATTTTGGAATTGTGTTTTGTAAGTTGTTGAGAGACGGGACACCATGTCTTTCTTCTTGGTGAAGCCTATTGAGTACTTGCCTACTTTTTGCTCTCCAGTAACATCTATTATGGAAATAAAGCGAATCTGCCGAGTTTATGTAAACCAAAAAGTTCACACCTTGACTTTGATGCCTATTGAATATGCCATTTTTTACAACAAAATTATTAAATTTCATACGAATTTACTCCTTTCGTCTTCTTCATTGCATTTAGATTGTCGGAATTGGACCATCACTGGGGAGAAATCCCGCTTGCAGGGCCCTCCTGCACACCGTCTATCCCTCCAGAACTGGAGCACGGATGTATGGCCATCATGCGCATGAAAGTAGAAACCAGAACTAAAATGCCGATAGCCGAAGAAAATTATGATCCAAAAACGTTAGAGTGAGTAATATCGATGTAATTTGAGTTCAAGCCCATTGTGGAAGTAGTTTTTGACTGTCAGAAATAGTGGAATTTCGATGATGTATGGTTATCTAGAATATGATGGTCTACCTACTTATTTCAACTTGTAAACTTCATATTTCTGTTTGTTGTCAGGTTGCCCCAGGACGATAGTTTGACTACAGAAATATTGAAGCACAATATTCGTCTCAACAAGCACATCAAGGAAATGACCACACTCATTAAAGACTTGGAAAAAGACCCCGTATGTCTATATCTGTCTCAGTTATTACACATTCGTAGCCCTGTTACTTGCTGAGTAACTCCTGCTGTTGAAAGAATAGTATTGTTCGGAAGAGTATCGTGGAATTGCCTAATGTCAACCCTTGTAATGTCAGAGCCTTGGCGTGTAGAAGTTATAGTAGCCTTTGTGAGGAGTTGGAAATAAATATTTATACTGATTGTGTCTTCAATATTTTGCAGACGAAAATCAAAGAATGTCCTCCAATGCCTGTTATGGCCAAATGTAAGAGAGCAGAGCGTCTCGCCCAACAAGATAACGTCATGGACAAACAGTAAGCACGTTACACTCAGAAACATGTTTTTGAATCCTGTACCGAATTCGCGAATAGTGATAATATCATGTAAAACCAATTCGATCAACTGAGGAGTTAGAGACCTAATAACTCAAATAGATAAGCTGATATGCTTTTTCTCTTTCTGAGGAACTGATTGTTGTCAGGTATGGATAGCATTTGTATGGCTGTTCATATAATACAACTTGACACCAGCTCCTACATCTCTGTCATCTTTATTTTTATTTCAAATCGCTGTAACGTAGAACAGTTATTTTGCTATAATTTTGCTGACGAACGTGAACGATACAACTTGCGTACACGATATATGTCCCGTTTCTGTGTTACAGAAGACTGCGCTTAGGTCGATCACAAACCCTACCTGCGGCAGTAGATGATGCAGTGATTCAGCAAATGTTGGAAAAAGCTGTGATCATGATTGCTGCTCAGATTGGCTTCGACAGTAAGTAGGAAGCTTGCTATCTAATGATCATTCCTAAAAAATAAGTGAATTTTTCTTCATAAGCATGTTCTGTGACTCATGGTATATAAATAAAAACGGAGTAGGATAGAACGTTGTCTATATTTCTACGAAAGTAAAGAGTTACACTGTTAAATCGATATCGACGCTTAGGTCATCATCAGTAACAAACATGAACTGAAAGTACATCACAGAAAGCATATCTTATATAGGATCGAGTGAGAGGAGATTGAATCCTATTGGCTCAAGAAAGTGAAAGGGGCGGGGAGGACTAACCAATGCCACTCAAGGCTTACAAAGTGAAAGGGGCACAAACAGTATCATTATGGAGAGGCGGAGCCAAACTTATTGCAAGAAAGAACCCAATAATGGTGAAATATTTTGAGGAATGACATCATTTAATCATTTTCCTGACCTATCACTTTTAACAATTTCGAATTTTTCTAGCACATCCAACATAGGTACCTCCCTTTGGGCAAAAGTGAGGAAATTCTACATATTGCCTGTTTGTCAGATCAAAACTGAAACTATGATGGGATGCATTCAGATGACTTGCAAAGGCAGAATCACCCTTGTTGTCCCTGAAATCCTTTTCTTGCTCTTTTATTCGTTCCCTAAATTTCCTACCAGTTCGACCACAGTACTGGTCATGGTATATGCTTTTTTAAAATGATAATTACGTTAGTGATATTTTTAACAGTTAAAAATAAAATAGGGCACTGTTAGTTAAAACCTGACCACCTGGATCAGCTTTAATAAATAGTATTCATTACTGGTTAGTATTGGAATATTTCTTTTTTGTAGGCATTGAGAAGTCAGCCCTACTAGTGTTTGTAGACGTTGTGAAAGAAGTTTTGTATAAAGTGGCCTTGATGAGTCATGAATTGAACCAGAGAGACGTGATCGAAGGAAAATCCGCATACAAGGTAAGTTTGCATTTGTTGATCTAGGAGTTTAGAGGAATGTAAAGTTGATTTGACAGTGGTTGTTGAGCTACAATATAAACGGTTCACTAGTCTATGATAGCTTGAGATTTCGTTCTTGTGGTATCTTGCCACACTACTCTTACTATCAAACCTTACCCCATTCTATCCCATTCAGTGGGACTTGCAATTACTAACGCGATTTCGTCCATTCTCCCATCACCATCTATTGAATACAATGTTCAGTTATAAGTCAGTCCAGTTATTGCAATATGACGAGGCACATGGTTCATCTACAGAAGGGAGTACCTACTTACTGAAGTCGTTTCAAGTGATATTAATAAATGATAAATGCAGTGTGTTATGGTGTTACGTTAATGCCATCAATAACCAAAACCGCATCACACATAATGTTAGGGCACTTCGTAACTGTTCTTTGCCCCTTCCACTACTAGAGTTGTATCCTTCGTTTGCATTTCGTGCCTAGGCCCTGGCTAGCTACCTATCTATATGCGGCCATAAACTTTTCCAACGGAATACATTTTTCCATTCTTCTACCTATTTTAATTTCTTGTTTGTCGTCCATGTTGTTATTGTTGGATGGAAATCTTTATTTGTTCATCAGCTATTCAGTTAATTCTTATCAGTTTTAAAATTACAATTTCGAAGGTAGAATATAAATCTCACATCTGAACCATAAACCAGGTTCAGGAAACAGGAATGCATTTAATCGAAATGGTAGTTCCTATCTTTCCCAATCGATTGGGGTTTGGTCTGAACCTTGAATTTAAGACCAACACTAAAGTTCTCTTTTACAGCCAAAGAATGAGAAAGAACTCTGGTCTCTGAAATAGATGTAAATAATTACTCATTCCCGTTTGTTTCTTTGAACCCTTACCCTCAGTGCTTCCTGGAGTCGAAGAGTTTCGTGGTTATCCTCTGGGTGTTGCAGGCTAATCGCCTAAACGCTTGGACGGAGTGACTGGGTTTCTCAGTTTTAGTCTGTAATCAGTGCTTCCCTGGTTTTATTTCCTAATTTATGGGACCCCATGATAAATAAACCCAGTAAACTGATGAATACAACTTGCTCAGATTCAGTTCCCCCATCTGTGATAGCAGCTTTCAAAAGAATGGCAAGCTGCAAAGATGCAGCCAGATAGAATTCCTATACTTCGCATTAATTTCCAAAAGCTACCATTTCTTTCCATTTGAGGTAGAGGAGTTAGATGAAAGAGGCATTCAACTTCATAAATGAGCTGGAGAAAATAATTCAAAATGTCACAAGAGAGACCAGTTCAACATCTTATCTGAAAAGAAGTTAGTGCGGCCATTTAAAGAGGGACTGCATCTCGTGATGGCCACACTTCCACCCTGCATTCCTGTGTGGAAGTGCAAATCTATCCAATTTATGTCGTTATTGATTTGTTGGATTATACAAAATAAATCTACTGATAACGAATCCTTCCAAGGAAAAATAAAAATTGTTTAAATTTTCTAGGATGTATTGGAAAAGGCTTTCCGGAGTGTGGGCTTCAGTGGGTTGGACTGTGTCACGGAGTATTTCAAGAAAACGCTTCTCACCAAAAGAAAAATTGCTCATCAGAGGTCCAAACAACTGATGATTGTTTATAGTCAGAAGGTTGCCGAAATTTCCAAACGAACGTAAGTATTATAATAATGCTGTGTAAAATAGTAGTGTCAGCCTCCCTGTAGTATGTTCCCGAATTAGTGGCAGGAGTTTGGCAGCGTTTATGCAAATAAGGTCGGGAAATAGGAGATTTGCGAGCATGTGTTTCATGTACTCATCATGGCGCTGTTCAGTCACCTGATCCCATAGTTGGTCTGGGAGTTGTCATTGATGAAGGAGTATGGGACGAAAATCAACTAATTTGCACAGGTCTGTTATAGTGGAAAGTGATCTCTACTTGCAATGAAAATCGATTGCGTCTGTTATTTGTGATCCGAGTGCAGCATGTTGGAAATACCACTGCTGTGCTTTGTATGTAGGAATGTACTGGAAAATAGCGTAGTCACCCAGACAAATAAATGAGTATGCTGATTGACAATATGCACAAAGGACAAGGACAAACAATATGTACAGGTGGAAGTTCTCCTGACATTGACAAGTCTTCAAAATTCAATTTATTTCAACAGTGGTTGGCTTCTTCTGAGCCCACAGGCTCCTGGCTGCTCTAAATAAGTCCAAGTTCTAGAAGGAGTGTTAGGAACACCAATTTCTTTGTCAGGTATAGACTTCAAAATTCTTGTCGTCCGTCAAATGTGATAATTTGGTTGGACTGGTCTTACCCGCATAAGACCTTTTCGGTATCAATAACCTCAACTGGCTTGGTCTCTGCGGCTTTCAAGACTACCAAAAGATTAACAATTTATCGTATAAATTGTATTCACCCCTATCTCTGGCTTTGCAGCCATTTAATTATTAAAGCGAGTGTGCAATAATTGTATAACTGAATTATTCAATTGCCAATCTCTTGACCGAGGAGAGATGATTCGTCACATTCACAGCGATCCCTCCAATCAAAGGAAAGGAAGAAAAATGATAGCTGGAACATACGGATATCTTTATCCTCATGGTGTTTGAGGATTTGGCTTCCGAGTTTATCTATCAAAATCCTGAATTCCTCTCAAATTTCGGGTTTTAGACCGTTTTGAACAACTTTTGTTTTGTGTTTGTTAGCCTTTGTAAGTGCATGTGTCTGTAAATCCTAGTAACACGCTTTATTCACACAGTTTTCTTATGATTTTGGTGAAATTAAAAAAGAAATGTGCGGGTTGGGCTGTAGATGGTATCCTGTGAGTTTCATTGCCCTCAAATCAATAATACCAAAAAATGAAATTCACTCAGCATAATTTTCTCAGGTTTTAGCCGGTTTATTCATCTCATATCAATTTCAACTCGATCGTATCATTATTCTATCTGCTATAGAATTAGCGAAAAAGACATGCAATACCTGTCGACTTACCTTTTGAAGGCGTTGATATCTGCAGGGACTAGTCCGACAGCGTTTCTGTCCCATGAATTTATATTCTACATCTTTAAGATTACTCGTAACATTTCATTTATGTATACCATTCATATTAACTGTACGAAGAAGCTATGTGGCATACAGAATATGGCAAACGTTTCGGGCCGTGATGATATAGTCGTGAAAGAAAATATAGATGTTGAGGATCGTAATGTTATTGGTATTCTATGGATTGAGATGAGCGAAGAAGTGTCGGTGTTTTCTTTACTTGGTAGGGTGTTTTAAATGTTCTGCTCAATAATTAAATATTTTCAGTATTTGTGTAGTATTTGAATAAATTCTACGTTGAATTGAATCCACATTAATATGTAGGCTTATGTAATTCTAAACTTTAATGTTCTAGGGGGAGTGTTCCTATGGAAATCGCTCCAACGCTTTTCCCAGCCGCTCCCTTGCTTCCAGTACCTGAATACTCCCCTTCTACTTCAGCCAGCGAGTCGATGCAATAACGAGCATTTGTTAGGTTTGGTATGTTATTCCCCATAACTGTGTTCTGCTATTTAGTTCCTACCTTCGTAATATATTCACTACACTCGTTGCCCCGGGCCATTATGTACGTACATTTGTCGGTAAATTGGAACCATTTCGGATTAAATGGAATTTATAAATTCGCCATCGGGCATGAACGAGTTTTAAACAAGTATATATGTTTACGGGTGGGGGTCTTTCAAAAATTTGCGTGACAATCATTCGCGTCACTGCAAACAACGTTACGGGATTTGGATGAGCTAAACAAACTCGACATTTAGTTCACACTAAGGTCACTATACTCTCTACCACTAGCGGAATTAACTAGATGTTCAAATATAAGTGGCCGACTTCCTCACTGGTCACCCTTACCATTACCATATTCTCATAATTCTCTTATCAATTTTTCATAGTGAATATTCGAGTTTTCTCCGGTACTTCTTTGGTATGGGTTTGTGTGGTATGCTATCCACACAAAAGTTTGTTTTTAAAATCTACCTTGGATGTGGGTGTATGTATTCGTCGTGGGTCTCGACTCATCTCTACACATCCCTAATCATATTTTTCCAATGACTAACAAATGAAAAAACAGTGTTTGCCCCCGAACCTAAATATCCAGTACAGGAGAGAGTGGTCAAATAAGTGAGTACTTCCCTAAAAAAATTCATGTCGCCTTCTGGGTCCGAACCTACAGTTTCCTTATTCACAGCCGTGGATGAATTAGAATAGTGTCTACATTGGTTGTACGTACGACATTAACTGATGTTCAGGAAAGAGCCACTAAAATGCATGATCTTTATGTAGTAGGCGTATGATGATAAGTGTGGACTGAACTTTGTGTGGAAAACCCACAACTTGGTAAGTTAGGTAGTTTCTAGGATAAGACGAATCTATTCAACGGTTAATGGACGGATTTCCGTGCTCCATCTGTGTTTTTTACATCGTTATTATTAATTTGTATTCTTATCGAAATATATTGACGTTGTAAATTTGAAACACGGCCTTTATTCATCTTGTTACCTAATATTCTTAGTGATGGGATCTGGTCTGATGTATCTCCGAAAATCGCAGTATAAACTGATCACATTCATCTTCGCTCCCACTTGGTTCCTGGGGGGGGGGGGGGGGCAGTGCCATAAGTGGCACATGATGGATCTGGACAGTGGAATTTATTATTATTATATTAAATTTTATGCTGATTTCACACCTGTTTTACTGTAGGTATGTATCCAAAGTGTTCGCTTTTTTGGCACACAAAAAATAAATTAATAAACACAGTTTGAAGCATATTTAACAAAATACAGCTCTTCCTAACCCGTTATATTCAGGAAAACAATGATAGCCACCACCAAAAAATTCATAACTCGAGAAAATAATGTTTTTCAAAGTGGGAACAAATAATAAAATGTGTAAGAAAAATGTGTACTACCTATTATCATTTAAATGATTAACAGGAGTACAATCCAGTTCTTAGTGACCGACCCGACAGTCTCCCCCCCCCCCCACTCAACATTCCTTCAACTAACCTTCGGGTGGGCTCCTTCCTCCCTTTGTTATCCCGGCATCGCCACTTTTCCATCCGCCCGAGGGGGTCATTCGTGTACCTGCCACCTTGGTAAGCACTAGCCTCTCAGCAGATTTTTCCAGGGAGTTGGTTAGGCTTAGTAAGTACTGTTTATGAACACAGAATGCGCTCACGTAAACCCTTGTTAGCCCCCCCCCCCAGCCGTAGCTTTCATCTCTGTTTACTAGCTCCCCTCCTCTGAGCTAGAATCCCATATTTGTAGGTTGCATAGGCAATTTTTCATCTTCGGTACTTAAATGTGTAAAATTAATAATTTAAATGATCTGGCTGTAGAACCATAGAGGTCTACTGTCCCGCTTTTTATGAAAGATAGTGAAAACAGTGAAGTTAGGAATCAATTTGAGAAACATTGTCAAAATGAAAAGTCGTCTGATAATTGTGCCATCGTATTAGTCTCAATGGAGTGTAGAAGAGTGGAAGAAAATTCAAGTTTTCTCCTTGAAATCTTTTTCAGAAATAGGTACTTATTAGTTTTTCCAGTTTAAGAGTTTTAATCCTTTACAGAAAACAGAAGGGGGTTTGACAACAACCAACGTTCTAATAATTGGCTCTTGACAATAAACTAGAAATAGTAGTATAGGGAATTGCCACCATGTTTGCTATTGTCAAATCTAGGAATTTTGGTGTCCAGATGGGCTAGTTGCTTACTCTTCCTAACCATTATCTTCACACAACTTGTATTCTATCAGCGTGCTTTTAATTGGCTTGACTGTTGACTGCCATTCCAACAGTTGGGGCAACATTGAATTCGTTGTGATGACCTACGGACTATTTGTAGGGCTGTAGGGTAGCCTAGGGATTTCAGAAATCTGTAGACAGGGCTGCCACCTCAGCTTAAGGTGCCATAAGTTTCGAATTTCCAAATTTCGTTCGTTTATCAGTTGATAAGCAAGAAATGTGAAGATGGACCTGATAAAAGCCACAACACTGAATATGAGGATGAACAGTCATAAGTCTTCAGTTAGTCAACCCAGAACACTTCGAGTTGGGGAACTTGCATGCTCTCCTGATGCATCTTTGATCAAAGCTTTAAGTGAAAGTATCGCACAAAATGCCAAAGACTACAAATGATCCTCAGCTCGGAAAGAGCTCACTGGTGGGTTTCAGGAACTAACAGATCCTCTAGCTGAATAGTAATTCCCAAAAAAATTACATTCATAATTGTTTAGTTCCACCTTAGGATATTGAAATTAAAACTCCATATTCAGGGTTTGTGAAATCTCTTCTGCCCTCGTTTCTGTGATCAAAACTAGCTGGAAATGGAAACCATTCTTTCATTCTGGATATCTGTCTGAATTTATTTTTGTCAACTATACATAGTTCAGTGGAACAATTTAGTGATGTGCAATTGTGAGTGTATGTCAGATGACGCATGAGCCTCGTAAAAATCTGCCAGAGTTGCAGACAAGTTTTTAAGCTGTTTGCGTATCTTTGTCCAGAGTCTTGAGCCTCCTGGTGAAGAAAGCAAATATTTGATTTCATAAATATGTTAGATTACATATGTAATGTTTGACTCTTAAGAGGAATGATTCTGTTTTTGCGATACTGTGAATTGGAGAGAGAATGTTCTACTCTCATCTGTCGTGTGAAAAACAGTTGAAGGACAATTAAATAACACAAGAAATAAAACTGTTATTTATATTAATAAGTCGGTAAGTACAATTTTTTTGTTCATATAAAAAAAAAACCATTATAGAATCACTAATGTACGAGTAAGTATGCTAAGTGTGCTCGCGATAAGTCCCGGCTCATTCTTGGCGTAGTGGTCTCCTTTAGAATGAAACCTAACCTCTACTAACGGCTATTTTAATAACCATGTGATTTTGTCAAAGTCTTATCATAATTATATGACTTAGTTTCACATTTCTTGTCTGATAAATTATGCGATTTGTGTAGGTACCTAGGTATATAATTCCAAGTAGTAATACATTGTCGTTAGATGAAACACAATTTTTTTTAGTCAACACTTATCCTAGATACATATTTTCCTTCAATTATCTATATATTTCCGACGAAGCAGACAACGCTTTCCAAAAGATGTTTTCCGAAATTAATATCCTCCGTGTAAGCAAATACAGTAGGGGATACACTTTTCTTATTACCTACCTATTCAAAACAATAACTCTTAGAAGCTAGTTATTACACGTTGTAGATCGAATGGAAATTAATAAAAATTAATTAATGTTATTATATTTTATACAAAAATATTTTTACAACAACAAGTTGCCATTGGTCTATTGACACGGAGATGGCACTGGGGGAGACCTCAACTTTAACAAGAGAAGTGCCCTTCAACGTACACATTTACGTTGAGGAGTTGGGAAAATTGAAAATCACCGAATGCATTGTACATCAATCATCATGTAATGGTGCGATTGAGTTGATAGCATAGTTGTCAATGGGAACTGGTTGATTCGATTAGAATAAAAATTTTGGTTACCTGAAACTGCATGATCTAACTTAGAGAGGAATGTATTTTAATGTATGAATATCGATTTCGAATAACGGTGGATCAATTCTACCTAGTTTAAACAAGTAGGTTTTTCAAAACTCAGCCCTCGTCACTGAGTTTAGCAAAACGAAAAATTATTTGTACTCTGTGAAATGCGCACCTGCCTGCTCTAGTCCGTTCACTAGAAGCGACTGTCAGAAAAGTGTATAAACAGACGCAAATAGAAATGTTTGTTGAATGCAAAACTTCTGTTGTAATACGTGTTTTCTAACAGCCAGTGAGCAGCCTTGGTTTTTGGACTTCCTTCATGCAGCCGAAATTGAAAACCAATAGTCTACAAAAAATGCAGCAGATAGTTTCAGAGCTAGGTGACTATCTTCAATAATTTCCTTTGTACAGAGTGATGCAATGCTCTTCTTTATCTAGGAGTAGCTCACGTCATAAGGATTCGTAGGTCATCTTGTCCTTTCTAGTTCATTTTGTTTGTCTATAAATTTATTTATAATCTTCCAAAAGAGTAAGTTTCGAGCATCGCAGACAATTTCGTACAAACGGCTGCAGAAACCTGAATGAATGAAACGTTGAAGTCCTATCTATGATAATTATACCAATATTTTCTGTTCGCATCCATGAATCTTTCACAAGGTTTCGATTTTGGGGGATTTCATTTGATCTATTTCCTAGTGTTTCTCACTTCTATGATGACTCCGCCGTTGGAAGTGGGATACTTGCTCTTCCCTTCGAAATGAAGCTCGGGAGTTCCGCTCCTGAATTTGCTTTTAGTGACGGTTTTCGTCTCTGTGGAGTGAATGCGGTGCTCGCCGCCGCCTGGCATCGGGAGCGTTTTCTTGGTGAAACTTTGAACTGTGTTGGTGACTGAAGGTCGCTGCGGGTCTTTAGAGGTCGTCGTGTATCGAACTGTTTCCGTGTAGTCGTTGCTTCCTCGTCGCACGACGCTTCTATTGACACCGTCCGGTGAGTCGTTTCTGTATTGGTAGTACGGGGACTGAACCCTGTCAAGTGGCGAACTCGTGTTGCTGGATCTACTACAAACATAAATACAACAAAACAATTAAAACCAGTTCAATTGTGCATGATTCAAAGCTTACTATTATGTGAGTCGTTTTTGATATTTCTTCGATCGAGAAAAAGGTTGGCCTCTCCTTTCATCATTGTTTATTCCCTAACTTAGCACTTTCGCCAATGTTTTTGCCCTCATCAGAGCTGCAATTCCATTATTATTGTTTAAGGTTGCTATCGACATAGATTGTATTAAGCTTTATTTGATATTTACCCGTTATACTATAGTTAGTTTTCTAGGTCTCCTTCCTTCAAAAGGCGTATAATCAGTCTTTGTTCCTGCTAGAAAAGGTATGGATTATATTCAGTTAAATTAGTTTTTTTTAAATACTGTTATGGTTTATTATTATTTGAATTGTTATTAGATTGTTTGGTTATTGGGAAATGGAGGACCTAAGGAACAAATTCTGCTATTGTGTGCCCTTTGAAGGAAAGAGACCTAGAAAACTGTAACAGTAGCATAACAGGCAATATCTATCAAGTAATAAAATATAAACCTATGTAGATAGAGCAACCTAAAATAACAATGACATTGCAGCTGTGATGAGGCCAAATACAGGCGAAAGTACCAAGCTAGCAAATAAGCAATGATGAAAGGGGAGGCCAACCTTCCCCCCCCCCCCCCCCCCAGCCCCCCTCAAAGAGTTGAACCCCTTAGAACCGATTTGCAGTATACCACAGGAAACGCTAGTCTTTATTTCCAGTTAAATTCTGTTTTCCACCTTCCTCCGTCGAGTCATTTAACTAAGGGACTGGTAAAGTAGCAGAGCTTTAATGAACCCAAGAAGAATAACATAAACACAGGCAGAGAGATGGTTGCTTAAGTGCTTATGGGGCAAACTCACCCCTATTTCTATCCATATAAGGACAACATTGGGGGTAATGCTAGTGTTTCTCGCCCCATGGGTAGAATAGAGCCCCAATATGTGGCACACCGCCTCGTCTGCATCTTCTCACCGTTTGCCAGGACCACTGATCCGTGGTCCTAGGAAGAGGTGGAGAAGAAGGGGATCCTGCAGTCAAAAAGGGTGAGGGTGTTTATCAAGCATGGATCTATTAGAGGGGTGGGCCGGGCTTCCATCTCTTGTCCTATCAATCAATGGCTAAGGGAAGTTCAAGGAGTTCGTACACAACTTGTCGCCAAGAGCAATGCAAATTTGACAAGTGACCAACCATGTGCCTAATTTATACTTTGGTCATTGAGCACAGCTAACGTGATAAAAACTTTGTGCTAAGTTGGGAGGGCAAAAGAAGCGTTCTTTCTCATTATGGAAAACAATTTTAAAAAATTATTAAAATTAATCTACATTACACATTAGTTGTCTTACCAAATCAACTGCAATATCTTACTAGCACTACAATGCAATACTGTGGTGAACATTTTGAAATGTCTTCAGTCAAGAAAGTATGTTTGACTTGAGTGTGTGTGCAATAAATTCTTATGCACGATCAATGTGTATCAAAAACCTGAGAAAAAGGGAAGGATTTTGCTCTCACAGGATTGTACTGCACGGCTTGAACTTGTTCCGATTTCAAAGCCAACGTAATATCTCCATTTTCTACAAAAATTATATGGTAATAAGATTAAAAAATTCAGCAATACACGATAAAATTGATTGATGATCGATTTATTGAATTATTTTCTTAAATGGTATTTGAATTGGTTCTCAATATAATAATAATAAATGATGAAAAATATTTGGATCAAATTTGATATTATCTCCAATATATTAAAGGTACGTTAGGTAATATGTATTAAGTATTATATGATGGTCGGCTCATTAGATGAAGCATCCGATTTCGTGGAGAAATCTGTTGCATTAAGGTTTTTAATAGAGGGAGGAGGTACAGGATACGGCAAACTAGTGTATTAAAATAAAACTATGTGGGTAGTGGCTTCAGATTAATAAGTTTTTATTATGCGATTTTTCGTGTTTTCCGCTGAAACGGTAACTAAATTAATTGTCATTTTTACCTATATGAAATTATTTAATAAAGGCTACGTATGATCTTTACACCATTTAGTTGAGTGAGGTCGATTAATAACTCTTCCAAGCGTTAGATTTTAGTTCTAGCAAGTTTATCAACTAACCTGGATAAGCTGTTCTGATGTGTAGGCTCTTTCATATTTTTCTAATGAAAGAAAACGTGCTAAGATTACTTTCTAATCAATCATTTATCTCTCATGAAATGAATTTATCGATAAAGCCTGAACGTTATGTCTCGAGTAAATAGTTCATATTTTTATGAATATAACTTGCGACCAACAACGAAATGTTGAAGTAAAAGCTGGCAGTCGAATGTCCACTTTGTCTGTGATCTAATGGAAACAGGAATTCTAGATTTCCAGTGTGTGTGAAAAAGAACAAAGAACGAAACAACTTGCAATCTCATTTGCAAGAAAAAATGATTAATTAAGTAAAAACTGAATATTGTAAAACGAAAGTTCAGTATTGAAAGAAGGAACTTGTTATCGCTGAATCAGTTTATTCTATTCTATCTCTTTACTATCCTTAACTGTTTTATGCTTATGAATTGAATATCGAACAAACTAGTCAAATTCAACATTTACGGAGGAAGGATTTGATTTAATTAATTCACCTATCGAGATTTGAGAAAAGATTATTCATTCTCTACGTTGAAAATTTCGTCGAAGTGGAAGTCACCTCTCAACTTAGTTTTTCCAAAAAAAGATATTCAGGATGTATACTAGGCACTGGGTTGACAAATGCAGTCCAGTATGAACATCACAGTTATTTCTACCTTTGTGGTTATTTTATATTGAGTTTCCTAATGGTAGGTACTTTCAGTATTTTATACCAATAACAAAAGAATACTCAACATCTGGTGAAATTTCTTGATCTTAGCTGATGGTAGAGGATCGTGACCGACTTTCATTATTTCTAAATTAGTCTATTATTCTCACGCTGGATTTTCTAGCTTCGCTTACCTGAAAGAAGTGCTGTATTCGAGCTTCCCATTTTTGAGTGGAGTACTTGTCCTGACTGGTTCGACGGTCCTGTTCTCATCCAGTTCGTTGGCATGAAGAGTCTTGTACAGCTCGGGCGCCCGCTCCATCAAGCCTTTCATGAAGATCTTCTTCTGAGAGTCGACATTCGTCCTAGAGGAGGTGATTCCATTGTGTTTGGTATATCGGTTTTGGTCGTAGGTTCCCAGAGGCCGCCTGAAGGAGTCCTCGTGTGTCAGATCTCTTGTGCTCCGGCTAATGCTTGTGATCAAACCTGTGGGAAATTGTATACTTGGAGCTGCAGAAATTATTATTGGAAAATCCAGTTGAAACCTTATTTTAAAATGTTATCTGGTGTTTTTTTTGCCTGGGCAGCCCAGTATAGTTAATTTTTTTCTGGTAGTGTTGATTTCCTTTAGTGAAAGCCAGGTGTCCAAATGCTGACTTGTCAGTCAGTTTACAAAGAGTGAAGTATCTGATGGATTTGGATAGTTCCCCAACCTGTTATTTTGAAACTGCTAAGCCTGAGCTTGAAGCTTTTTAGCTTTATCCAGTGGGTGTTGCAGGCTTATCTTCTCAGTCCTTGGAAGGGACAAATAGTCCATTCCACCTTATGTTCCCCTTTTTTATATGTCAGCACAGCCCCTCACTCTCTAATATGCACCGTCCTGATGCCTCTTCCCCTCGTACGGTGTCTATAGACAATTCTTTTTAAATTTGACCCCTTACTATAAGTTCTGCCTAATGTTTTAGCAAGAAGTCGTGGCTATCATCCTAGGAAGGTTCAATTACATTGACTCATCTAGTAATGACTGCATAGAATGGGACCCAAAGCTATTGTGATCCATGTCCTGGCATACATATTTCAGACTTCAAATTCCAGCAGGCAGTGTCACCTAAAGAGGCAGCTGCTGGTAGGTGCACAGGTGTATGTTCACCCCCAAGATATATCAAATTCCTACCTTGAAGCTAACGAAACAAGACTATTTGAACCATGGCGTGAAATCACCGCAGAATGCACCTGCTCCAAGTACACACAATAAAGTAGGAGAATGAGGCGGAATTTCAGGGCATTTTCAGTTTGGATTGTGTCGGACATAGGAGATTGGACAATCAGGGAGTTCGAAAAAAAACCCGAACATGGAATAGTGTTAGTTCATCGCTCACATCTTGGGGTGCCCCAGGGGTATTTCGATCTGATCGTTTCATGGTTAGTGTGTTGCTCACCGCTCAAACCATCACTGATCCGCAGTTTTCAGTTATCTTTTCAAAGTAATTTACCAGTGTTAATGCCCGTTTACACCAAACGAGCTTTATTTGTGAACACTGTTCTCAAACAACACGAGTAGGATGCTTGGGCGATGTGAATTTTCACCCATGCTGAACAGAGTTGCGAACCCTGTTCGCAAACATCTCGAACATCCAAGCCCGTTTCGCCACCAGTTGGTAAACAAAGCGGATCTTTCACTTTGTGCAGTAAACTGACGACTTGTCAAATGGATTTGTGTTTGTTGTGAATCCAGGGTTAATAGCATATTGCAGAGAACGAACGAACAGTGGCTTTCTGAGTTATTAATAAGTTATCGAGGTGGTCAAGTGTTGGTTTCCTTATTATTTTGTACTTATTGTGTTTTTTATTACATGCAGTTTTAAATGAAATGGGATAACGAGACAAAGACAAGTTGCAATTTGTATCTGGTTAGGAAAAGACTCCGTCCTCTAGTGATCTTTGTGCCCCCCAGTGTTTCAATGGAGCAGCCACCACTGGTCACTTACCTGGGCTTTTGAGTTCAGCGGACTCGTCGAGCCTGCTCAGATGAGGGTTGGAGGTGTAGCGGTTAGAATCCCTGAAGGAATCCCCTGCGTGAACGTTGAAACTTTTGCTTCTCGCGAGGTTGGAGCGGTACGTCCTTGCAGGCTTAGCCGGGCCAGTGTTGCTGACGATGGACACGTTAAACATGCTGTTGCTGTTGTTTCCCAATCGATTGTTTCGGTCTCCGTAAGAAGTCTCTCCGTTGCTCCGAGTCACATACACCTGAAACAGAGTGTGATTGAAACAAATTGCTCTCTTTACTGTCCTGTACGGAGTTGGTACCTGACCACTCCAAATACAGTTATCGGTTAACTTTCAAACACGGAAAACATCGAATAATTTTGATTGATGACATGTCGGATGATGAGAGTTTTCATCAGTTTCTGAATTATTGTGATTTCATAATCGATCAGGATATAAACTATATTTCCGACATCCATCTATACCAGTGATTTCTGGTACTTAGGTACCAACTAACTCAGGTATTAACTACTTTCTCAAACATTCGAAAATCCAAGGAAAGTTTCGTAATTTTCTTCCCCAACATCCAAGAAACAGAATTTCCTACGAAAAAGCAAAATGCAAATACATGCAACTCATGCATTTAACTCCGATTCAAAGGTTCCAAATTCCTTGAACAATTTAAAAAAAATATATATAAATCATACGGCAAAAAACTCGGAGAAAACATTGCAAAAATATCAGATCTGTGATTTTTTAAGCCTCGTAAATTTCGGTCCATTAGTTTGGGAGAAAAGCAATAAACGGCTTTCTTGGGCGGTCAGAATAAATCATTTCAATTTTGTGGAGTCCACATTCCTAAGTATCTTGAAAGCTCCAGAAAACAACTTTTATGGAAAGTTTCAAGTGGAAAGGTACATAAACCAAAATGGAGTTTTTTAGGGGTTCACAATTTTTGTCTCTATGGATTACTAAGTTAAAGCAAGCCAAAAAACATTCAAGAAATAAATTAACTTGACAAAATTCGTGAGTTTAGGCAAAACATTCGACGGCCACTTCGCTTGTAGAATTCACTAGACTGTCAGTCTGTCATCTCTTAGCTAACAGGTGGTTGTGGATGTATTATTTTGGCGACCAATTGAAGGCCTGAAGAAGTTCTACAAATAGAACGAAACGTTGGAGACGAAATTTTGAGTTTCTATTATCCTTTGACGACTCTCTCGAGCATACTCAGTTCATAATTAAATACAAAATGTTGGTCAAGGACCTTCACACATTGTTTATTTAATCTAGCTTATTGAGTTACCTGTTTTTTGGCTTTGTGCTCCTGCAGTTTCCTTGGAAGAGTCTGCACTCCTCCTCTATCGTTGTAATAGAGGGTCGTACTCGAGCCGTTGTGTTGCGTCTGTCGCTCGGCACCGCTCAACTTGCTCGTCGATTTGCTGAGCCGTCCCAAGGTGCTGCTGTTGGTCGATGAACCATGCCTGAAAAAAAAATCCGAAAAGGTCGATTTTTAGTAGGTTTCGGGACCTGATAACGAATAAGTAAGAAAATGCTATATCAGAATGTCTCATAAAGCATTTACATTTAAAGAGGTAGGGCTACTTTGATTTTAAAGTTGATCTTTCGTTTGATGAAATGTTCAAAGACCCGTCCATAACGAATAGACATTCACCAATTTTGTTATTAGTGTGTCATATTGTTTGTGGACAGTGAATTGAAATGTGTGAGGTATGATACAAACGATAGGGCTTTCCTCTTATTTATAGGAAGGGAAGGACAAAAATTATCAAAGAGGTCAACTGAAATTGCGCAATTCTTCAATGCAGGCTGCATTTACAGCATGTTCTCTCACAACTGGAATTTATACATAATATTGGTTCCCTAATAATGCAAAGCACACATCTCTTGATGGATATCGCATGGGTTAATGCCGAATTAAATGCAATGGCATTTGTAAGGGGGTAGACTATAACACAATAAAAACCTCCTTAATTGGAGCAGAAACCAATAGAAATCGTGAAATTTTCCTAGGAATTGCCTACTTGTCCACCGTTTCTATCTATAGATGCCCTCATGCTCCAACCGTGGTACCATTCCAGATAGGCACCCATCTGTCCCCTTCATCCAACACTATGGTTTTTTCGTTGATATCCATCTCAAATGTCATGGTGGACAGATAATACAAAAGGTCTATGTTTGTCGAAAAGATGGCATTTGACCTTAGGAGCTCGCTAGAGGAGCTGGAGCAAATTAAAACAATCCCCCTGTTATTGTTGTCTCCAGTTTGGTCCCCACCCAGTTCGACAGACGTCAAATCCACCTTGTCAGACAGTTTAATGATCGAGCATGGGTTTTCTCTCATCCTCAAGGGTGGTGTTCTGGAGCCTCATGGTATACGACCATACGCCATCTCAAGAGGCAACTCACGACTAGCCAATCTATGGCAGGAGGTACGCCAAAGTCGGTTTTTCAAAACGAAAAGAACAGCTTAAATAAACGACCTTTTTACTAATACAAATTCCTTGATTTTGTGGGTTTTGAAGGAGAGTTCATAGACGGGAGGCGCTAAGATTGTACGTGTTGTTGAGGGGCGCGACCCGAAACAATTTAGGACCCAGTGATTTAGAGCAATACCTACCCAAACCATTTTTGAACACTTCATCAATATTGTCCAACAGGAGCTAAACGAACTTCAAGGTTCAGCTTCTGAGCTTCTGCATGTTTTACAACAAATAATTACGAGCGATTTATATGGAATCACCCCGATATCACCCATCAACTTCGACTGAAACATTATGGGACTAAGAGTATTGCAAGGATTTTACATTTCGTTTGGAATGGCGTGAAATTCCAAATATATGGTGCGAGGCTTCCCACAACATTCTCAACACGTATTCTCTTTTAATGGGTACTGTTGGTGTTGTTATGTGTGAACGCATAGAATCTTGATATCTTCCAGTATATTTGGATTGTTTTAAATCCACATTTCTTTTATATAACTCAGGCAAGTTACACCACAGCCGTTGGAGTGTTTTGGGAGAAAAGTAGAATTGTTTAATATTTTTTGCCTTTCAATAATTGCGACTCGAAATTTCGCAGTCGTTTTTTAAAAGCAGAACCCGACCTCAGAAGTAGGTCGATGTATAGTTACAGTTGAAATTTTAGGAAGATATATAAGGGAGAGTGATGAAAAAGATTACGAAAATCTGAATGAAATATGCGTGGGACTTCTGCAAGGATAGGCCTATAAAAAGTTGGCAACGCAGAAATATAAGTGATCGACCTGCTGTGGTAGGTTGGTAAACATTTAAAAAGTTGGCACAAGAAAAAAAGCTGTTTTTGTGTGGGCAATCTGACATACTTTCTCAGGGCATACTTAAGTTAGGTGTTCAAAGTAACGCTTGAGTGGGGAGAGATGGAATGATGAGGCGAAAATTAGAAAGTTCGCGAAAACGGAGCGGTTGATGAGATGCCGTATAAGACGCCTACTGCGCATGCTCGATACCTCGTCGAAAAAAACAAAAAATCAAAAAGGCGTACGAAGGTGTGGAACACTCCCATTTAGCGTGGGTGCCAGCTGCGGATCGCAAAAGGTGAAAGCAAAAGATTTCGCATATCAATGAAAAACAGCTCGAAAAAATTAGCAATATGAACGGATTTAAGCGAATCAGTCAGTTGACTGTTCATGAGGCTTATCAGAATTTCATAGAATATGAGTCCAGTTTTTTAGTCTCGGTGACCAGGAGTTTTTGAAAATATATGACCAAAATGAAGACAAAACTTTTGATGAAATGCCTGTATGTTAGGTACCTACGTAGTAATAATATAAACATATTAATAATTTTGATTTCCATTTATGCAACAAGATATTAGAATAAATTATTTTGAAATGTTTTCTTGGCATCCCGCAGGACGTAGTTGAGACCTGCCTTATCCACGACATGTTTCTATTTCACGTATGTAATGTAAACATATAAATAAATGAAACATACATTTACGAGAAACTTTCGTTAGGTGCGGAAAAGGCGAGAATCTAATTATGAAACAGAACGAGTTAGAATTACAATTTAAGTACAGTATTTTTGGACATATTCGATTGGAACAGTGTGCCTGTCTATTTTCAACTACGGTAACTCCCCCTCCTCTCTCTCCCCTTGAAAGTTGTTGGTTTACGTTTCAAGATATGTAAATTTAAAAAATCAAATTAAAGAAAAAAAAATCCGTTTGTCCGTCATCTGCTAGTTTATGTTGTGCCGGTGAGTTTTGGACAATAATGCAAAAAACGCTGCAAATTCTTCCTCTGGGGTTTATTAATCAATTGGCTTGCGTACATGATTTGAATTTCTACTAAGCTTTGGAGTGTGCGTGTTTCACAGGTGATAGAGTGATTTTTGAATTTCAGGAGGCACACGAACATGATCAACTGAACAATCCAAATAGGTATTTTGGTTGAGAACAGATTTACGGGCTCTATGCATATCTCCTGAAATTCAATAATCGCTCTATCGCCTGTGAAACACGCACACTCCAAAGCTTAGTAGAAATTCAAATCATGAACGCAAGCCAATTGAATAATGAACCCCAGTGGAAGAATTTGCAGCGTTTTTTTATGGTTATCAGAATGCTTCAACCCGTGTATCGGCTACAAAGCCTTTTAGGAGTTCACTCCAGTATCCACATTACTACATCACTACGTCACTAGGTTACTGATAGCAACACAAAAACAATAATAAACCAAAATAACGCGAATGTTGGCACCATAAATCGGGACATAGATCGAGAATGGTTTGACCTACGGACCTGGGGAGGGGCTCATTCGATTCCTCGTGGAGTGTTCTT
The DNA here is from genome assembly GCA_031894815.1 of Creontiades dilutus. NCBI lineage: Eukaryota > Metazoa > Arthropoda > Insecta > Hemiptera > Miridae > Creontiades > Creontiades dilutus. The sequence goes on from JAVIWC010000323.1 coordinate 1,523,303, forward strand.
CAAAAAGAGAACAAATTTAGGCCGCCTTGACTTTTTTTTTGAGGTTTTTAGGGATTTTACAAAACTTTGACAACCCTTAAAGGGCACTTTAAATTAAGTGAGAGAGCTGGCTCAAGAATTGGGGCGTCGCCGGACAACATGATTTTTCCTGAAAAAATTTCAGCTTTTTTGCTTCAGCCGTTTGGGAGAAATCGTGCGTACGGCGGACGGACGGAAAATTGTTTATTGCAGATTCGGATTCTACACCCTTTGAAACGTAAATCATGAAATTATCAGGTGGTGTTAGAATTTTTTTTTCAAGAGCGATTACAAAGGTTTATTATTGAATAATAAACCAAAAAGTACAAAACAGGTTTTTCTGATCTCTTAGATTCCTTGGGACGTTTAAAATTAAACGAACAAATGAAAGAGATACATATTTCCTTCCATAAGTTCTATTTTGTACAAGAAAGTATTTACTTACAAGAAGTGTTATGACTTACAGGTTCAACTATTATGTACATCATGCTTGTGTAAAAAATTAAATTATGTTCATCTATACAGCAAAAGATCATTTGTTCAGCAGGGTGTGGGTTCAGACGAAATCAACTGATCGGATTCTGATTCTTTCATGGGGGGACAGTTAATAGAACATCGCCGTGGTAGTCTGGAATGGTTGCTTACTTTGCTTTACTTTAACTTATTCTAGATATGTTCGTATTAAAGGGTTTATTATTCTTCTGAAACTTTGAAGGGCTCGAAAGCATTATTTACATCGTTTCAGAGATATTATGAGAGCAAGATGAAAGAGTAGGCAAGATAACATGGGTGCCCGCAGAATATTTTCCCAGGGGGGGGGGGGGGGGGGGGTAAGGCCACCGGGGGTCTGGGGGTTATGAAACTTTTCGCTAAAAATGTGAAAGTCAAAAATGAACTTAGGTGTGACATGATTTGAATGGAAGTAAAATATTATGACTTGAACAAGAACTGTACTCCTCTCTTATTCTTCTTATTTCGCTTATTCTTCTTTTTGTTGTCAATTACGTTGTTTCTTTCGCTATAATAATACTAGGGTTTGGTTATTTATGTAGTCATGTTTTTCGTTAACGTGACCTTATCCCGGCGTTTATGCGGAATTGCCGATATTTATTAATTTTGGACACACTGAATTTTTCAAAACACTAAAACGTGACAAAAATGTATGCATACTATCCTGATTCTCAGGGGCGGCAATGACCCCCCCTGGCCCTCCCTGCGGGCGCCCATGCAAGATAAAGTTGTATTGTGAGCATAGAATGAGAAAAAAGTGGTTGGAGTGTTATCCGTCGGATAGCGAGTTTTGGCAAAGACAGTGTAGAAATTCGACCTCCATGCAACCTCATGCTTAGACCTCTTAGCAATGCAGCCGTTGCCACACAATACAGATACCTACGCTATAAAATACTGAATACGTGCATTCATACTATCCTATGACTCATTCGCAGATTCTAGTAAATCGGATATTCCAGTAATTTTTTATTCGGTTTATTCGTTTATTATGGGTTTTTAAACTGCAAAATCATGTGCAGGGGACCGGTATGTTAGGTTAAAGAGGTTTCATCAATCGAAGATACAACTGTATTCATTTTAGTCCCCCAAAATGTACCGGATCCAGTTGTTCGGGTGCTACTATTACTTTACGTATGTACCGAATAGCTAAGGAAAACGTATGTGATCTACTTACATATACATTTTAAGGCTCCCTTCAATACATGGGTCTGCAGAAACTTGATATTTACATGTTCACGAATTGGATAAATTCTTATCAAATGGTAACTATCCCTTAGCGGTCAGTGGCAAAAAATAAGCTTCAAATTCATAAATTATTGATGACAGAATCAGAATCGGTAAAAGCACAGAACGCGATAGCTAAAATTTTGTAGGCGAAAATCGTATTCTATGAGACAAGTTTTAGAGGAGCCCTTCAGTAGAAGAAAATGCAGACCGATTTCATCCTTGCCCCTAGTTCATCCGGGAGCAGGAAAAGTGAAAATAGGAATTATCGATGGGACTAGATGAATTCTCTGCCACATTTTCCATTTGAAAAACGAAAGTGAACAAATATATGTTGACGACATTTAAGGGCTAAAGAAAAACAGTTGAATTTTGATTTGTTTTTTAAAAATGGCAAGGTCCGATCGTTAAATATGAAATGCCCCACCACATCCCAGTTTTAGCTGTTACAATCGCGCAGGTGCTTGTGCAGTTTTTGCTTTTATTTTGTTGACTTACCCAAGTTGGAGGGATCATCTGGGCTCATGGCTGGAGGGGGGATCCTTGATGTTGAACTCATTCTGGCTACTTCTTAATAGGCCAGTATATCTATTATCTTTGTATTTCACTCTATAAATTTCCCTACCAAATACCATATCCCGCGCATTTTTTTCGATCCTACCGCGTTTTTTCCTTTATTCTTTCGTAAGACCATTATTATTAATATTCTTGCTATATTACTGTTACTTGATTGGAAGTTTCATGAAATTATGGATGAAAATAACTCGGTATATTGTAAACATATTGTTGAATGAACCATTGAAAACGGTTGATACCACGAGCGTCCCCGTCGGAGGTGAACGTGGTTTTTTCGTGTTGACGAAATGTACGAGCGTCCCGTTCCCTTCATCTTTGTATGTACGAGCGTCCCCGTGATCACTTGAAGAGCAGGCGTGAAAACGGTCGTGTTCATATAAAAAATGTATAATCGTCAAAAATCCAAACATATCAGAATTAGTCAAAACATTAAAAATTGGTTGATACTCTAAACAGGATGGTACTTTTTGGCAGCTATTTGTACAAATGCGATTAGCGTTATGTCCCCTCTTTCGTCTTTGACGATCCAATTGTGAAGCCAAGCATTTCGCTTTCGCCTTTCCAAAGCCGAGGAAGTCGAAATTTCTCTGTCACCGGCCATTTGTGTTGGCTGATTTTGAAAAAGCCGTTCAGAACGCGTTGAAGAAAGTGTGGCCACTAACGGAAGTACGCGGTTGCAAGTTTCACTCCATAAAAATAGCTGCCAAAAAGTGCCATTCTGTTTATTGCATTAAGCTATTATTTCTAGATTTTTTACGATTTGTTCATTTTTTATATGAAAACGACCGTTTTCATGCCTGCGTTTCAAGTGATCACGGGACGCTCGTACATACGAAGATGAAGGGAACGGGGACGATCGTACATGGTGGCTTCCTCGGGTCGGGGACGCTCATGCCTATTGCATTCACCCTGGGAACGCTCGTACATGCGCCCTTGAAAACACATTTGTCGAATTGTCACCAAACCTTGAGTTTTCCTAGGTTGTTCGTGGAATACCTACGTTTTGCTTAAAACAACGATGTCGAGGTAAATCACACGAGAAATTACTCAAAAATATAAAGTATTTATCAGTAATGTGAGAAATTTCATTCTTTTACCAAGAGATATAAACAAATATTTTAGTGTTCTGAATCCGAACTGACCGAGAACCTTGTTATGGTTTAAATGTTAGAAGTTAGACGTGAGAATGTCCAATAAACTTCGCGCCTTGGAAAACGTGAGTGAATATTTAATGAAATTGCGATATTTTTAGAGTTCCATTGATTTTGCTGTTGACGAGCTGATAAAATAAAGAATTGTTTTCTTTAATAGGTTTTCATTTGTAGCAGAAACCTGTTGCTGTAATCAGTTGGAAATGGTTAGATTTTCATATCGTTAAGTAAGGTAGGTGTGTCGTATAAGTACCTGTGTTCGATGAGGTTGTAAGTTGATAAATTTGTCTGGAAGTTCCAACATTATAATCGTCGTAGTGCTTAGTAGGTAGTCGAGTAGTAGATCCATCAGTCGTGGTTAAGTTGTATTCGTAAATCGAGTAAGCGATAAGTACGTGACGTTGGATGTTGACTTGCAGGAAGGTACTTAAAACGAGTTGGATGGCTTAAACCTATTTAAAACTGTACCTACTGAAAAGATTGGAGCTTTGAGTCTCCACTGCTACAGTTGCATTATGGTGTTCCACAAATTGGGAAGGACCACCTTAGAAATATTTATAATATATAGGTGCTACTGGTTATACCCGATTACACACAACTACCTAATCTACTCGCACTGAAATTGGAAATACAAGTATCTAATCAATGTACTCTTTGGTAGTGACAAGAGTAGGAAAACCAGGAGCCCACCAGCTATTCGTTTATTTACGCTTCTTATTGCAGGTTAAGTTAGAAAAGGAAAATTAATGACTGGGATGTGGTTACTTGAAATATAAATAAGTTAAGCTTGGTTCTTATACTTGAGCGTACTGCAGTCTTATTTTTTACTGCAATGCCATTGCTTATCATCTGATAACGCGCTGCCAGAAAAAATTTGAGAGTTGCCCTCGTTGTTATTTTCCGAATTTGAAGTCAGCTCAAATGATTCGTCGTTTTCATTGTTCAACGTAGGAGGTTTCTTATGGATTTAATTTCTCCTACATTCTTTGATTTAGATATTTCGGACAATAGACATATTTAAAGCCACTTCCAGTAGTTGTACAATTGATTGTTGATGAGCGAAAAATACCAGAAGAACTTGCTACAATGCTACAGTTTAGTTCCTCGAAATGAGCAGCTTTCTTTGTAGCTAGCGTTCATCTCAAAAATCTGTTTAAATAGATAACCTTTTAGCTGGCACGGGGCGTTCTTCAGTACTGGCCTCCCATTTTCGAATCGTTAAGAACAACCAGAAACTATAACACAGTTGTGTGGTTGAGATACGATAATATTTCAATAACGAACCCGCTCATTTTATTCTTTGGGTCAACAACTTGAAATGCCACTTTTCCACTTTCTTTCGGAAACGATCACAGCGATACAAACACTTATTCCAATCACGGTTTCCGATCTATTTGTTCAACTGGCCTACATTTTACTGAAAGGATTGATTTAGGACATTTTTTAATTTTTGAGATGCGAGCATAGCATATTATAGCATCCAGGTCATTCAAACTAAAAACACAATAATAAACACAAAAACTCAAGTACTGCCTCCAATTTTTTTCAATGGTAAACAAGCGCGTGGTTTTTAAAATTTTCAACTTTTGAAATGCAAAAGAGAGGAGTCTAATCGTTCGAATAGTTAAAAAACGTTGGTTTGAAGAGGAGAAATCTCGTTTTAAAAATAAAGGCTATAGATAGGTACTAAAGAAAACCTTAGTCTGACATAGATATACAAATCTGAAGTATTCACCTTAGAAAAGATAAGAAGGAAGTCCTGGTGCGAACAAAATCCACGTTGTTGCTGCAGATGTCGATGTGTGGAATTATAGTGAGTGAGTGAGTCTGATTAAGGTATTGTTGTGTTGTGGTATTGGTGGGTCTGGGGGGGCAGCCCCCGCTCTAGATCTATATTAGGCCGGCCCAAGGACCTTTGCCCACTCGATACCCGCCAACTTCCACGCGTTTTCTTCTCAAACCCATCGAGTTCTTTTTTTGCGGTGAGAATCCACCAAATTGAACCATTTAGACTGCCCAGTAGTCGGCTGATATTGAAGGCTGGATATCAATTATGAATGGACAAGTATGGTATCGGAGGAATGTGCCGGAAATGATACACACCCCATCCCCATATCCGTAAAATCCTGAAATTGACCCTTCTGAAATCTATTCTACTATATTATGATCACGAATGAATCATTGCAACTGCCCAAAGAAGGCAAACAATCTAAATCAACAAAACAAACGGAAAATTTGATGACGATGATCAGGGGTGTATATAAGGGGGGGGGGGGGGGGGGCCCGGGACCCCTCCGAAATTTGGAAAATATAAATTAATATTGTATTTTTCGGTCAAAATAATTTTAATGAAAAGGAACCTTTGTATCAATCATGTATTTTTTTTACACCTTTCCAAGTTATTAACTGAATATTATTGAGGCATAAACTAAGTATGCTTTCCCCTGAGAAAAGAACCACTTTTCTATCAGTTTTTTTTTAGTGCTACAATAGTTGAACATGTGATTTTCGACACCTGATTTGACAAACTTTCCGGACCCCCCTATGAGCGGGGGGGGGGGGGGGGAATAACCCCCAGACCCCCATTTTCTCGGCCCCCTCCGAAAATATTACATATATACGCCACTGATGATGATCAATTTTTAAAGTTTCTTCTAGGATGTTTGAAGAATATGGGGGAAATATACATGTTTTTTATTCTCTAAAACCTGCATTTATACAAACTTTTTATAAAATGATAACTGCTTTTTTGTTAGAGCCTTTAGACTTGATCAACTTCGATAGCCTGTAGCACCAAGATTAATGAACAAAGTCCTATTAAAGCTCAGAGTGAAAAAAAAAAAAAGAAAAACACTGGCACACGACAGTGTATTTCAAAGAGGTTTTCTGATGTAAGAAATGGACTGAGTTTCAGCATGTTCTGAACGAATACATTTTCTAATTTCTCGATTAAACTGTAATTCATGCACCTACACAATTTCTAGTCACGATATCATGAGATATGAATATTATGAAACCCACAACACAATGGAGCGTGTGATAGTGACATAGAGTGATAGCGACTTAATTATACCTTTATTGAATGATATATTGCGAGGAATAAGATCTTGCTATGGTTGTTTTTTCTCTGTGGCATCTGGTTTTTCTAAAGTCTCATTTCTCTTCCAAGATCTTTAATTTCCATGCATGCAAATGATATAAATGGTTGCAAAGTTTGTTTATTGTTAGGAATTTTAATGTGTAATATATACCGTAAGTATTTTAAAATGAAAGATAAATCCGTCTCCACTATTTTGAAGCCAACCGCATCTTCCGACGATGAGTGGTTATCTACCACTAACGAGGGAATCGAAGTAGTTATGCAAAACCCGCATGACTCATCGGTCTTGAAGGAGGGGTAAACCTCGAGCGCCGTCACAGGGCCTCTGGTGTATCGACCGCAACTTGATATTCTCTGGTCAACCTCATTACTCAAACCTTGGCAGTATCATTTTTTTACTGCAACATCTATTCCATTCGCGTTTTTGAGTTGCAGAGCTTCCTAAACTAATATGGTCACTTGTCTTTCTCTGACCATGCTGGAAAATCCTTGCAGTTTGAACAACTTCCTAAACGTTTATGGTATTCTCTTTCAGAGATTGTGCTGGTTAAACCTGTTGTTTATATCTTACAATTTGCCTCCTCCGAAGTGATTGTGGATTCTGCGCGTGTGTCAATATAGAATCGTTGAGCAATTTTATAATAAGAATGTGATGGAATGGACTAGTTCTAGTAGCCACTTCTAAGCGCTGAGTCGATAAGCCAGCAAGATACGGGAAGTAAGAACTATCTAAATCCATCACTAGTTTTTGCCGATTTCGATGAGGCACTTGATGATCCCTGTCGAACATGTCAAACATAGCCTCCCCGTATACTCAAAATATGCATTTATTGAACGCCGAAATTTCAGGAATTATTGGCGATAGGATCAATAATAAGGGATAATATCGTGAACTATTATGCATAAAACTTGAAATCTTAGCAATTTGTGTCATTTTCTCGTTTCCAAATTGCTTCAGCTCAAATTCAGTGGGAAGGACGGTATTTGTAGTTTCCCGAGAATCTCTTATTTTCGAAACAATGACAGTGACTGGATATGGGAATGCTTAAAGAACCTACCAATAAACTGTGGAATCTTCGATTTCTTATGCTTAGGGCGTTTAAATAGTCAAACTGGGTGAATTTGGAGTTATGTTTCAGTGAGACTCTAGCTTGTTCATACTGGACACGAAAAATCCTTCAATGATGGAGAGCTTGATGAGTTCAAGCGTATAAAGCTACCATTTATTTTATATTATCTAGAACAGTGGGGGGGATTGAACGGTTTGGAAAATGGGTTCTTAGATGGGGGACATCTGGGAAAATCGTTGCTGGTTGCAGCGAATAAGAATAAAAGTTTTAAAATTCCGACAGTGAATCCTGGTTTAGTTCCAGACAAAACCGTGAGAAGTTGAAATACCATGTTTTGGGAATGTTTGGATCGAAATGTGGAAAGTGATGCGACATAGGCACCTTATCTCTATATAACTAAAGGATTTTCAGCATATATTTTAACGGTTCGGCTTTTTCAAAAAGCATCGATTAGTTGATCGAATTACAGATCAAACCGAGTTCACTGCAGGTCAGATGGACAATACGTTGAAAATAGATGCGTTGGCGAGCAGAAAACGTCTGTCCAGGGATGAAACTTGGCGAATATACATTGAAACAAAACGCCTACTTCCAGGAGGATTTCGAAGTTTCATTCTTCAGCCTTACCGGTGACTCTTCGCTCTCCGTCCCACGCGTGTCGCCATACAGAGAAACGGAGGGAGATATACAACAACAAGACCCTTTTGAATAACAAGATATCCACGCTTGATAGCCGGCTTGATTTTCGTTGTTTATTTTATCGTGATACGGAGGAGACTCGAAAAATAGAACCGCCCACCGATTTCCCGCTGCTTCCGACGAAGGTCTGTATACGGGGATGGAGTCAAAGTCGTTTCAATGGCTTCACCAAGGGTTGTTGGACATGTGGGCATACGGGTGTTTGATGCGATCTTATGGCAAAAACATCTATATTCGATGTTTGCACGCTTTAAACCCGTGGCGTATCGACACCTGCCCAACTTGATGAAACTGTCTTGAAACATTTTTCATCTCTCGTGAAACACTTTTTCCTTACATCGAGAAATGACAAATGAGATACTTTCCAGTTACAGTTTCAGTCATAAAGAGTGGCCATACGAGGGATTTTTTCATATTACATATCCGGGTAAAAGTGACCAAGTAACATTTTTTTCAAAATGAGCTTTTTTTGTCATTCCGATACTAAGGAACGTTGTCTACTGTGTGTTGTTGCTAAGAACGTTATCTTCAAACTGATGTGAAAGAAATACTTGAAAATAAATTTTATTTGCCTGATAGTATATATTCAACCACAAAACACGAGATGGATTATAGTGTTGCATGTAAATGTTATCAATTGCCATTTGATCACTTTTACTGTGTAAAAAATTGCATAGTCAGGTGAAAATGAGCAATTACAGAGATAGGTAATGGATAACCTTTTCTAACAGAAATAGGTATATCATTGTTATTAGATGCTTGGCAACACGATAAATTAACGAAAAACTATTCAATCCCTCAATTTCATGTAACTATGCGACAGATTATCGAAGAATTGAATTGACCAGATCAGTAAAGCTTGAAACTCCAGGCATGTAAAAATGATCAAATAGAGAAAACAGCTCTTATTTAATCTGAAGTGAATTTTGAAGCACGATATCATAGGCGGGCACAGCTAACTACCTACAGGATAAAGAAAAATCGAAACATAGTCGGATGAGACATCACACAACCAGTGTTCGTAAGAAGAAAATAGGTGAAACTTCAGATCGCTCCCCTGTAAAATTTTGCAAATGTTACTTGGTCACTTTTACTCAGAACCCCACGATATATCGTATATATTTGCTGGTGTTTTGGCATTTGAAAAATCTAGTCGACCAAGAAAAGAGTCAACTTTCCTCCCACACTCACAATTTGTTGAATACGTCCCAAAATGTGTACAATCCGAAAAATCCAATTGAAAGTGCTAAACTGTAATCAACCGCACCTACAATTCCTGCATTTGAACCGTCGTTATGTCAAGCAGAACTCACGGATTCCACGGAAGGTTAAGAAATTCAGGTCTCCGAGGACGAGAAAAGTTTCCAGCCGTTGCGCATTGTTGCTGGCCCAAGCTGCACCCAGCGTCGACCTTGCACATCTGGGCATCGGCTGCCTTCAATAGCCACCGATACGCGTTCAAGGAGATGTTTATCTTTTCTCGGGGATTCCGAGCTGTGCAATTACCTTCAGTTCGGTTCCGTTCCTAGAAAGCCTCTGGTCGCGTTCATCCCTTCCTGGTCGGACATATGACGCAGGTGCACTTCCAGGGATGCAGCGCTATCGGCCGCGATGACTCAAATCCACTCTCAGACATCTTGGGCATCAAAGTTAAATTACGATATTGGTATAGGAAGATGAGTGAATTTTCGATGGAAATCGTTACAAAACATCGAATTTCTAATTGATTCTAATTCAGAACTCCTAAATTGCACTTCCAGTAATGCCGCATGATCGTATGAGCGAGTTCCCCTAAATCTTCGCATTTTATTCGTTTACCATTTTCAAAAATAATCCTTTGTACTCGTATAGCAACACTTCTCAACGACTCCCTAAAACTTGGTCACTTCACGGTGACAGGTTCGTAGATTCAAAATCCGGACAAACGATATTCATCATTACTTTTTCCGTGGAATTCTGGCGCAAATGGTACCAACTTTGTTTGTTATACATATACAAAACTCAAACAATATACAAATATTCGTCCTCTATCAGATGGACTCCACTTGGGGTCTAGTTAGTCCTAATTTCAATCCAGTCCGATCACCACAAACCATGCTCTGGAACAAAAGCCGGCCAAAAGTGGGTTTTCCCAGTTTTTATTGATATAGGCGAGTGAGGTGTCATTTTCCAGTCATTTTGGACGAAAAATCGGCTGGGATATATTTCAAATCCAGAGAAGTTCATTAGAAGCAAATAACCGCAATTTTTGAATCTAAAAGTGTTCAAAAGTTCAAGAAAGATGCCAAGTGTGTTTTGACAGCGTTTTCATGTTGAATTGATTTGAAACGTGAGGTTCTTTGATGAACTTGTCAATGGTCAATTTCATGGTGAAAAAAAAACCGTTTTAAAAGAAACTGCTGTTTAAACAAAGATTTAAGATTATTACTTCAATTATATACATTAGATGTCCGTCGCCTTTGTATATAAGTAGAGAGACAATCATTCCATGTTTTTCTTTGAATTCTGTCAGTTGAGTACACAGCTTAGATTTTTAAACAAGTTCAATTTTAGATTTTGAAACAGACTCGACCGAACTTATAGCGATAGTCAGCACACGGACAAAGTGCACACTCAACGATTATTATTTTTTTTTTTTTTGTATTTTACTCCAAGTATCGTGATCAACGAATACAAGACTTGACACATTAAAAGCGTGTATGTAACCCCTACAGCTTTAGGTTCTACTGTACCGGAAAGCAGCCAACTGAGTTGCAACACAATAATTTGGCTAATCTTGCAAAGATTAAGATTGAGTAGCAGCTGGATACTCTCCGGTTTATATTATCCATCCGCGGGACGTCAGGTTGTGGGCCACAGGTGTTCAGCTGGGCCCATCCTGCGCGCCCACGTGCCCCGTCTCGAGCGGTTATTACGCCGTGAATAATCGGACAAGTTTAAATGGCCAGCCGCAGAAAAAAAGGAGAAAACAGTTAAGGCCTCCGAGGGATTTATGAGCACTGGCCCGAGAAGATCGTGTAAATACGGAGTTTTTACGATTATCCATCTCGACAGGTTTGAATATCTATAAAAGGGAACCGTCTTTTTGTGCTATTCCTGAAGTCAATATCGGGTGTCAACATCTTAGGACCGAATATACTGCCATTTTACTGTGTCACCTCGAAATTTCGGAATAATTCCAGCTTTACTCATAATTTATTGTTAAAGGACCACCAGTTCTTGCAAACTAAACTCTGTTTATTCTCCGTTACTTTCTCTGCAAATTCTTACACGAGTTTTCATTGTCTCACACTTATTTTGTTAATAGGCATTGATTAATATAATTCATCGCTCAATCGGTTCGTACAGTATCTCTGCTCGGATCCGAGTTTATACGAACTGGAGGCATTCAGTATTACACACATTGATAGGGAAAGAATAGAGATCTGAATATTTTATGCAATGAACTATTAACTCCAGATGTTTCCGTAACAACGATATCTTACGAATTCGCACTAATTCTAGAACCTAGATATAGAATATAAGTATGGATTAAAATAAGCAAACCATTATGTATCCATCAAGATTAGGATATCTTACGCAATATAACGTACTAAAGCTTGTAGTAATTATTGTTTAACAATGGTTGAGGTGCACATGGATAGTTACCCTTGCCGTTCCTAGAAACTGCTAATCCTGAGCATAAACCTGTAGCTTTTTAGCTTCAAGAGTGTCCTCTGAGTTTTGCAGGCGTATCGCCTCAGCCCGTGGAAGGTCAACTAGTCCATTCCATCACACGGTAGCAGAACATTATTACGAACCACGCAACCCCTATTATTGTCTGTCCTGACGCTTCTTTCCGACGGCACTTTTCACAAAGACTGAATCTGCAATATTTTTTAAGTATTGGGTAAACCTTGAAAATTACCTATTTAACCCTGCCTCTCTTATTGTGAGTCTTTTTTCATACAACTCCATCTTCCCTCCCCTGCTCTTTGAATGCTTCGAGTGTGTGATGGAAATGGACAGTTGGCTTCTTCTCGCTTTTTGAAATTGCGAACCCTGAGAATAACCCAGAAGCATTTTAGCTTCAGGGGTACATTCTCCTCGCACCAGGTATATCCTCCAGCTCTCGGAAGCGACAACTAGTCCATTTCATCACCTCCTTGCTATATGGTTAATGCACCGACTTGACGAGTGTCCAACAGGAATGCTGTTTAAGGGAGCTTAACCGGTTCGTTGAACTTCCCTCCATCCCATCTAACGTTTGACACAAGTCGGTCAAAAGCGCCATTTGTTGACTCTGGAATGCGACCCTTAAATACCGCACATTTGCTTTGCGATCGTAAACGAGCCAGCCGCTGCATACATCAACGAGATCTGAGTACTCGCCTGAAACAATGGACTCCTTTATGCTTGTACGCTGGCCCGTCATATGAAATGGATGAGGCTTCAAGTCATGAATAAAGTTGGTATAAGTGGTTTGGGTCTTGCATCCCATTTGAGAACAGAATAATTTTGCATGGACTTTGAAAGTGATTGAGCTGAAAAGCAATATATGCAGGTAGGTAATCGGCGAATCGACGAATGCTATCTATATATGCGAGATTATTTGCACCTATCCGTTTGTTGCGCCACGCACTTCAAACTGATACATTGGATATTTACAATGAGCTGTTTTAACCTTTGGAAAAAATGGATTGCTCTATCACCTATGCCGCAAGGAAAATTAATTTACAATGAAACTTCGATGGTTCAATTTTCCCAGTTTTTTAAACAACAATTTCGAATTTAAAACATGGCTGAGTAAGCGTTAATACTAAAACATTGTGTCTTTTTACGATAATAATCTCTGAAATTCCATCTCCATAGTCGAACTCAAACCTTCTAAAATGAATATTATGTAAATTAAGCTAAAGATTCCCACAGAAGGTAAACAGTTACGCAACAGCAGGAAGGCCCAGCAAATCACAACGCAAAACTTTATTTTTTGTGTTATATAACTCTTCTATTCTCATCACTGGTTTATACATAATTACTGAGGCATAATCTAGATCATTATCCAAACAAAAATCACAATGGCACAGACAAATGAAAACGAATCTCTACCCTTCACTACTCCCTGCATAAGAGACGGCCCCGATCGGGAGTATTAGCCCTGTATCTAATATCATTCTTGTTCGTTGAAGATATTGATTTCATACGAAGCCTACAGGTCTTTTATTGTTACTGTTTTATCGTTTGCATTTACTCGGGCAATCATAAAGTTTTGGAAATTTAAATGAAAAAAGAGGAAATTAATTAGAAGAGCTAAGCTGGTAATTCAAATTGAAGTTGAACTCTTTTTTTCTGTCAAAGACTTAAGGAGAGAAAATGGAAAGTCGTATAACAATCCGGGGGTCTTGTTCAATTCTTTAAATCGAAATGTATCAATAAAAAACAAAGAAAAACCATTTCTTACTTCAAAACTTTCCGAGATCTTGATTTTTTAGGTCAACTTTTGTATTTTACCAATTAGCGAAGGTTAAAAGTGATGCCAAGGATTCAGGCCGTTTAAGGGAAATATGAGATTTTCGCCTGAAGTTTTGTAAACTAGATTTTCCCATTTTAAAAGGTACCTAAAAGAAGGGCTAGTGCTAAGAAAGGATCATTTATCTTCGTAATTTGAACCAGATTTAAACATTTTTAGTTTTTGCCGTGTAGCTGTAGAGATAAATAGATAAGAGTTGTAGAGAGCTGGGAACTAGTATCATACTGTTAAATGCTAAGAATTAACAAACCTATGTATGTTAAAAAGTAATACCATTTTGAATTACTGTTTAGGTTACTAAAACAGCTAAAAGTTGACTCCCCCTACATCCCCTTCTACATCTGCACAAAAAGTAAATCAGAAATATGCTCCAAGTTTTCCAAATATCTATTTTTACAAGAAGTAATTGAGATAGATTCACACCAATCTTACTATTCAATTAAATTTTCTCTTAACATGGCACAGATAAATAGAAAAAAGTCAAAAGCAAATACACGAATTTTGCATGTCAAAAGCAGCAAGTTCTATGTCACAAATTGGATTTCTTGGCGTCAGTTTTGAAAAAGAAAAAGGAGAAGGAGATTCAGAATAATGATGAATTGACTTACGGTGAAATGGGAAGAAGAAATTGTAATAGAAGATATCAACGGGGCTCTGTTGGCACTCAAAGCTGGGTTGGAACTGAGATGATTTGTTTTTGAAGTCAACAGTCGGATTGACGTGTGGGATCAGAGGCAGGGAGAGAAAGTACTTAGGTCCCCACCATCCGATTACGAATCCCCACCGGAAAAAACCTCAAATGTATTTCCGCGACCTGAAATATCCACAACCTACGATGTTTCAACTCCATTCGTCCTACGACTTTTTCAGAAGGCGCCTCCCGGCTACCATTTCTTCAGGGTACAATATCTTCAGCGTAACACCTTTAATATTGTTCAATTTTGAATTTTTGAAAATTGTGGATGTAGATGGTATGAATGGGTGAGTTAGATTCTGGTTTCTTGCTTTTTTTTGCAATCGACTCCTCAAAAAATGTAAAATTGCTGTTGAATCTGAGTTAGCCGGATTTACTTGCTTGTAGTTGATTTTAAGAGGAAAATATAAAAATGGGGAAAAATAACTTTTACGCAATAATATTCTTTTTCATGGAAAGCTAATGTAAGTGTACGTTTCATTACCGTCCATTCTCGATCCATGGCTGAGGAAAAGTAAACAGGTCATTTGTGCAATTATTGATATCAATGGGTAGAAGGAATTATGATGAAACAGATTTGACTCAACTAATTCAGACATTGCTCGAGGGTTAGGTAGAGCAGCTGTAGGAACCTAGCTTATCACCTCTTCGGAACTTACACCATAAGATTGGAAGGTGTATTGGCGGGGAAATGGAACAACCCAAGGTCCCATGTTGCAAGGTAGATCAAAGTGAATTCCAGCCTACAATAATTCGCGCCATCGGTCTAAGACTCTCCTAGACCACATTGGAGAGGGAAGCTAACCACGGACCACGATGGTTTTGACGTGGGGTTGGGGATGGTGCTTCTTGGAAGAGACTGAAAATGCATCCTCTTCATCCTTCCCTGAGTCCAAACAATTGTATAACCCCTTCAGCACACGTAACCAAATTTAATTATACTTGAACCGTTTGTCAACCGATAATTAAAACGTTAATAATGATGTAGAGAAACGTGCTCCAACTTCAATCACCTCTGTTGCAGAAAAAAAACGTCCTCCAAGAGATTCTACGTATTGGAGGGAACCGGGCTGCAGACGGTGACAGCTACACAGTAAAGAACCTGATGGTGATTGCTCCATCTCGCCAAAGATATCCACTTGAGGAGCAGGCGCCGCTCTTATGGGGACTCGGGGAGAGCATTTCCGTTGTTATTGCCAGATTATCAATGCAAAATTGGAAACACGAGTTACTAGAAGCATGAAATAATCAGGGATTTAATCACGTTACAGAGACATCAGTTCATAATTCCAGTGATGACATCTCTTGTACCCGAACCTGTCGCTTATTTTGGTCAATTGTGGTCACTTTTTTCCATCCCAGAATGAAGTTAATATGCTCCGATTTAAAAGGAACAAATTGTATGTTCTGGTGTGCAGGATACAACCGCATCAAAATCTAAACACTACCCATCTATCGAATGTCTTCTAGAAACTGGTGTTTTGAAATTAAATCTTGAATTTCACTTTTTGGGCTCCACTTTCACAAGTGAATAGTAACGGAAACCCGAGATTTTGGTTCCATCGCCAGTGAGGTCAACAATACGATCATTTAGGAATATACAATCCAAAAAGTTATTTAGTGAACATTGTTTTTATCTTCCAAACTGATTATTCTCACGCTTGTCGTTAATTTTTTAATCGAATGTCCATGAAAATCCAAAAAATATCTGTCAATATTGCTAAGAGAAAGCTTATGGAGATATGTAGGATAGGGATTGCTGGATTTTTGATTGATTTTCCAGTTGTTTTCCCCTATGCTTATTTTATTTTTGTTTAAAGTGTTGAAATTCAAGATGCCTTGTCTGGTAACTATTTTCAACTATCTATCTTCATCTTCCGTAACATTACCTTCATTTCGTTCTAAAAGGAGATTGAACTTAATGAACTTAAGTGACTCCTCGGCCGCCCCTTTTCTAAGGATACGGAAATTGTTCAGAATTTCCAAGTTCGAGTTATTTCTATGTAGCACGAGAGAGTTAGATCACGGTTTTTAATTTATGGTGCTTTTTAAAACCTCAATTATAATTTTATTTGTCCTCGTTTGTATATGGACGATTAAAAAGGGTTTTCTACTGAGTTTTTCTACTTCAATTATGTACGTAGCCTCATTCATTTTAAAACAGATGTAGTCGTCACGATCTCACGAAGATCGCATGACCAAGTTGGGAATGTCAAGATGGAGGAAAAAAACAGTTGTGAGTTCGCTTCCGCGGTCCCCGCTGGCATTTCTGTGTGAAGGAACGCGGTCGTCCGCGAATCACCTTCAGTACGTTGTTAATTTCATGTTTTTCAAGTCGTAAAATAACTTTAATAATTTCGTTCTCGCTATTCGAGATATGCATCATTACATTTCCGACACCCTCAAAATTCAAAGGGAAGTCGAATATAACATTTCTTCTGGTTTATTATTCAATAATAAACCATTGTAATCGCTCTTGAAACAAAAAATTCTAAGGCCCCCTGAAAATTTCATGGTTTACGTTTCAAAGGGTGAAGAATCCGAATCTGCAATAAAACATTTTCCGTCCGTCCGCCGTACGCACGATTTCTCCCAAACGGCTGGAGCAAAACATTTGAAATTTTCAGGAAAAATGAAAATTGGTCCGACGACGCCCCAATTCTTGAGCCAACTCTCTCACTTAATTTAAAGTGCCCTTTAAGGGCTGTCAAAGTTTTGTAAAATCCCTAAAAACCTCAAAACAAGTCAAGGCGGCCTAAATGTGTACTTATTTTTAAGAACATACCATGAGGAATCGAATGAGCCCCTCCCCCCGTCCGTCGGTCAAACCATTCCCGATGTATGGCCCGATTTATGGGGCCAACATTTGCGTTTTTTGGTTTATAATTGTTTGTTTGTAACCTAGTGATGTCCGGCCGATAGAGTCGAGTTGTAGTGAATGTGGATACTGGAGTGATAGCCGATGTGGATACTTGTAGTTTATAGCCGATACACGGGTTGAAGCATTCTGATATGCATAAAACGCTGATAATATATAGGTAAATATAATTCAATATTATTACTGGGGTTTATTAGTCAATATTATTACTGGGGTAAATAAGTATTCTTTCACCTGCGAAACACGCACACTCCAAAGCTTAGTAGAAATTCAAATCATGAACGCAAGCCAATTGAATAATAAACCCCAGTGAAGGAGTTTGCAGCGTTTTTTAAATGCATGTAAGGCATGAATGACATGTGGCATTTAATAACTGGAACGCTATTAATACAAGAACGAATCTCCAAGAACCAAGGTTTGGAATCATTAACATCCTTTCTTTCTCTGTCCTTTGAAACCTATATGCGTTCCTTTAAGAGTTGGAAACTGTCGTCGAAAATATAACGATTTTTAAAATACCTTGGCATTAACCTAACTGGCTGATTTTTGTCTGTTTGAAATTTCAAGTATATACCTACTAGCTTTACTGGGACCATCTCTAAAATGAAAAAAAAGCGTTTTAACGACAAATGTACTTCAGATTCGTGTACAGCACCTCAAAATGCCCCTTCTGGCTTAGTTTTATACCGATTAAAAATGGTTCATTTTTGAGGAATTTTCGCAAAAACAAATCTTTACTCCTACTTTGACCATAATAAATCACTATTAACATACCTCATGAGGTCATGGAAGAACGAGTTTCTAGCCTGCCTTTAAAAAAAAGGTTCATAGGGCTTTTCCCTGTCTAGTGTCTAGTTTAATAACTCCCCTGGAATTCCCTATCGTGTTTTTACGTTTGGGAGACTTTGAAACGGAGTACATCACGTACATACAAGATCCAAAAATCACCATGCTCAGCGTGTAAAAATAACACAATAAAGAATCATTCCTACAGGCTCCTAAGACTACTCCTAAGACTGATAACCGATTCAATCCAGACTCAACAGGATTCAGGCTGAGGAAATGACATCTACCGAATAATTTAATTCGATGACTGACTTAAGTACACTATTATCAGGCTACATTGGTCACATCCCAGCTTTGTAAATCTTTGGATAAAGTACATCCAATGTGAAGGTCCAGTCTCGTATTGTTTTATATCTCAACTGCCTGCCATCATGTGAGTTAAGACTTCTAATTCTCATACGATACAGATCAGACAGTGTGACGTACATATCTTTGAAGCTGTATACAACTAATTGGAGGATCGGAAAATTTAAAATTTATAAAATGAGAGATCAATCAATTCAGGATGAAAAGCTGATTTAAAAAACGGAAAAATATGAAAACATGAATTTAGTAGTGGGGTAGATAACTCAATACTTGTACTCAGTCGAATCAAACGACAGCTATTTTCAAGGACCTTACAATATTAATAATTAATAGTAATTACTACTTTGTTTAAATGAAAAAGTAACTAACACACAGTTCCAACTTTAAAATCTGAGAGCTCTATGGGATCAAATGAAACTTTCCTTAATGTGGCTAGTAACTCTTCAAGCGGAGTAATAACTCGTGTTAGAAGACTGACGAAATACCCCTGTACCTCCCAACCGTGACCACTTAAATGAGATGTTCAAGTTTATAGTCGAAAACAATTACGACGAAGTTCCTTGTCATCTGTATAAGAATGGTTCGGTAATTGACCAACGATAATGTCCGGGAGTGTAGAGTGGACACTCAGATTTCAAGAATGCGAGTTATTTTGAAGGATTATGAATCAAGTTTATGAGTCAGAAATCATTTCAAGAGGGAGATGGGAAAGTGCGGAATCGGAAGATTGATAGAGAGTTGAGATTTCCATAGCCCCTAGGAAATCGGACGAAGTTCAATGACTTTCTGGGAGAGGCGTCGATCTGCATGAAAGGATTTATGGAAATATTGTTTCAAAGGTGGGTTAACTATCGATGAGCTCAAAAAGTATCAACACATCTGAGTCGTTCTATCTAAAGAGTAGACATTAACAAACCGTTTCTGTAACTAAATTTACTCAAGTAAATTCATATTATAAAGAACGTTTGTCGTTGGGTGATTTCACGTTAACATGTTTTGAAAAAGTACACATTAAGCAGTGTAGGGCATATTTATATTCATGAATACAAATACGAATATATTCACACAATACATTATGTGTGTATATAAATAAAATCGTGTAAATACGAATGTATTCGTATTTACACGTATGAATATAAATACGTTCGTATTCGCAGAATCGAGTGTAAATACAAACGTATTCGTATTTTCCTCTGTGAATACATGTTTTTCATGCAGAAGTGCATTTTGGACATCATGATCATGGAAAATTTTTGTTCAGCGTCCAATTTCCTGTTAGATGGGAATTTTTATCGGTCAAAACGTATCCATATTCACAGAGGTGAACGTATTTGTATTCATACGTGTAAATATGAATGTATTCGTATTTATATTCACACATAATGTATTCTGTGAATATATTCGTATTTGTATACATGAATGTAAATATGCCCTACACTGCATAGAAGTCCCTTTCGGTGTGAAACAAGTGTCTTCTTCACAAGAGAAACGAAGGATTCAGCCCTAGTCGACAAAACCGTTAGGTGTAACCATCTCCACCTAGAAAATGATATTATGAGGTTTTGATTGAAATCCAGTGGAGGTGAGCAAAACGAGATGTATTGTTTTAGTCTACCAAAAATGTGAGAGTTGGGCGGAAACAAGACAGAATTAATTATTCGGCTTTCAAGTCCTCTACCACTTTCCCCTGATATGAATTCGAAATTAGTTCACAACTAGCTAGAGTTTGGAGTAAATATAAAAACACGAATAGTTCCACCTTCAAACTGGGCAGGTTTGTCTAAGTAGGACAAATACTATTGATTAAAGAAAATAATCTTTTGTGCTTTCACACCTTCTCTCTTAGTTCCAAATGCGTAATTTGGAATTGCTGGAATAAATACGTGTCATCGAGGCTAACAATGGATTTTTGAGTCTAATAAAAAAGCGACCATGCCAATCAATTAACGATTTGGTCAATTACATACAAAGTCAAAAACAAACATGGCTTACACCCTTGGTTTTGGCGAGTTCTGAAAGCATATGAAAACTTCGAAGCTACTATTATGTTTTTTGATGACTGGCTGTGTGTTTTACGTAGTTGTCATGATCTGTCACAGCCCTGACAAGGAGGTGATGGAATGGGCTAGTTGCCCCTTCTAAGGGCTGGGTGGACTTGCCTGCAATACTCAGAGGTCTGCGATTCCCCTGTAGCTAAACAGCTTCAGGGCTTATGCTCAGGTTTTTTTTTTTTTTTTTTTTTTTTTTTAAATAGAGGTTTGTGGAAAATCCATTACTGACTGTGAGGGGGAATATCAAAAGATGTGTCCCCCTCACCCTTTGTTTCGGGGTCTCCATCGTGGCATACCGACTAAAAAACACCGTTCCTCTCGTCTTTTAGGACTGTCCCGGGACTGCTTTTTGGCATTACTTCGGGACAGTTCCCTTTTTAACCTCATGAGGGTTCCTCCTGGTCTTCACTACTTCTACCCTGGCTCATTCCCAGCTTCTGTTCACTTCCTTCTCTTTGAGCACCATAGTGATATACGTGCTGACTGTAC
Organism: Creontiades dilutus; assembly: GCA_031894815.1. Lineage (NCBI taxonomy): Eukaryota > Metazoa > Arthropoda > Insecta > Hemiptera > Miridae > Creontiades > Creontiades dilutus. The sequence goes on from JAVIWC010000323.1 coordinate 1,544,424, forward strand.
TCCAGTTCTCCGCAGATTGTATCGTCTTTTCTATTACTGTTTCTGGGCTAAAATCACCTATTACTCCAACCAATTCCTGCCTTAGCTGCTGCCATTTTGGGCATATAAAGAATGTGTGCTGTACATCATCGTCCCCCATCCGACAGTACACACACCCTGCCTCGGAAGTCATCCCTATTTTCTTTAGGAACGACCGATAATAACCATGCCCCGTCAGGAACTGGGTTAAATAGTAATTAACGTCGCCCTGTTTCCTCTCCGTCCATTTTTGCACTTCCCCGATCAGACGTGCTGTCCACCTTCCCCGGGTTTCAGCTGCCCATCTCTGCTGCCATTTTTGCAGGGTCTCTGCTCTCTCCTCTTTTTTTACTTCCCTGGCCGCATGTTCTTGCTTTCTGGCATGAACCCGCTTCCTCTCACCAGCCAAAGGTCGATTGGTGCAACACCCGCAATAACCTGGGCTGCACAGGTTTAGCAGTTCCAATAAACGAAAAGACGGTAGTGATAATATTTGAACACAGAACGTAGGAGAAGTCCACAGTTCACTTGGATATTGAATAAACTAACGACAATGAAATTAAAACAGTTATTTTTTCTTGCAGTTCCTAGCAAGGTAAGTTTCATAAGCAATTCCCTTCCCTACCCATCTGAGCAGCCGATAGAAAAATTCCGCTTAGTCATTCTCATAGCCAAATACAAACGTGGCGCGTTCGGTTTTTTTTCTGCTTTGAATCGGAACTGCGAAATAGGTACATAAAAGGCAAAACATCTCCGTGATGAAACTTCTCTACGGCTGTAACCTAGTAAAACGGTAGATGGAAGCAAATGATTTTGGTCCTGCGACGGACTTCCGAATGATAGATGGACGTTCATAACTCTACGATTTCACCCCTTAACGATAAATCTCAATATTTATGATTGATTGTCGTGCCAGTATGCGATAAATCAAACTGAAAACTACGATTAAGTTAATTATAGGTTACGGGGAACCAGATCCAAGTATATTTCAAGACATTCAAGGTTCAGTTTGTAACGGGAAGATTTGAAATGTTCTTCAAGTCAAAAACTATCTTCCTCAACTACTTACTTCATCCGAATTATTATCCTATTAGGGATAGTGGAATGTAAAGAGATAATAATCACTTATATTGTTTGATATTTAATAATTTCAAATTTAATTTTATAATCTAAAAGAAAAGATTTGATTTTTTGTTTGTTACAATCGGGAACACACAAATATGATCAACTGATCAATCCAAATAGGTATTTTGGTTGATAACAGATTTACGTGCTCAATTCATATCTCCTGAAATTCAATAATCGCTCTATTACCTGTGAAACACGCACACTACAAAGCTTAGTAGAAATTAAAATCATAAACGCAAGCCAATTGAATAATATACCCCAGTGGAAATATATTGCAGCGTTTTTTATGGTATCAAAGGACCCTATCATACTAATGTTTATGAGTTCTACAAAAAGTATCCACGATTACTACATATCACTTTATTACTAGGTTACTGATATCAACACAAAAACAATAATAAACCAAAATAACGTCGAATGTTGGCACCATAAATCGGGCCATAGATCGGGAATGGTTGACCTAAAACAATTTTTCACATGGAATTTTTAAAGAAAAACACGTTTGATTTTCCTCAAATCTAGTTCAGGCTCATATAGTGAAATTGACGGTTTTCAACTCAAAATGGACTTACTAAAAGTACAAAAAAGAGCTTGGATTCGGATTTTATGTTTCTTTTTTCGCAGAATCAAATGGTAAGTCCCCCTCGAGCAGCATCGTTTAACAAAAAAGGCATATTTAGACCGAAATTTTAAAGCTAAAAACTTCAATTAGTAAGGCACTATTGGCTGTCTGTTGATTCGTCCCTTCCGACCATGGAAAAGGGAATGAAAATCCCTCAGTTGTTGCAGATTCGGATTCTATCATTTGAAACGTAAACCATGAAATTTTCCGGGGGGGGGGGTTAGATTTTTTTTTTTTTTTTTTTTTCAAGAGCGATTAAAAATGTTTATTATTGAATAATAAACCAAAACGTCGATTTTACAGATTGATTTTTACGTCCATACAAACGTAATTTGCTTCAGAAGAATCAAATATGAAGAAAAAATGTGTACTTATACCTTTGGAATGCTGAGATTATGGGGAAGTTTTCCCAGGAGAGTGGGAGGCACGAAACCTGTTTATTATGAGCGAGAGAGAACATGAAAAAAAGTTGGTTTTTCAAAAGTTCTTAAAATTTGATCTTCTGACCAATTTTTCACATTCTTGGTTATATTGAAACTTTCCTTTGGGCCCTACAGATTTGGGAAATTTAATGCTCTTTCCAACGGTGTCCTGAAAATTGATTTTACGAAGTAGTTTAAGGGAGTTGTGTCCATTCTAGTGGCGTAAGGTCGGAAATAGACCTCAAATCTCGAATATAATCAACACCAACCTGAAGTTAACTTTTCAAAGTCGGCCAAGGAAACCATTAAAAATGTTGAACTTGACCAAGGATAAGTAGACTAAGGAGAATTTCATTCCCTTGTCAGCCTACGCGAGCCCACCGTTCCCCATGAATTCAAGCGACAAATTTACAATCCGATTGGATTTTTCGTACTTTAATTTGAAATTGACATTTTCCGCAGAGGACCTCATACAATTACAGACCGGACGTACAAGGAGATATCCTTTGTTTTTGAACAACAAGCGCGTTTTCGCATATGTAAATTAAAGCAATTAAATCACCCACAAGGATTCCTTCGGTTCGAGAGCGTAGGACACGTGATTTGTTTTCGTTTATTTTGCTTCAAACTGTCGGAGAACGGGGCTGCACCCCTTCGGTCTGTTTTCAAATGATTTTATATAACGCGACGAAGGTTATAATTCAAGCGGAATGGAATATTAAGCGATAAGTTCGCTGTGTCCCACGTAGCAGTAGGAATACTGCCCACATCTGAGAGACACTTTGAAGGGATTCTTCCACTGTTTGGCCGAGGCCGATTCGCTTGCTGTTATCAATGCCAATGACCAGAATCGGGATAAAGCTGCATTTCTTTGGCAAAATCATTGCGAGGCTTCATATAACTTTCCTAACCCTTATTCATCCAGCACGAGGATGTTCTCTAAAAACACGGCATTCCTTCAAACGGGCGCCACTTTCTGAATATCCACTATTCCATACATAAACATAAATGATGATAAATTAAGGTTGAGGCTTACATTAAAACACGCCCATTCCATTACCCGATTTAGCAGCTAGTTCAATTGAATTTAATCACCATCCAATCGTTTTAAATACCATATGTGAGATATCAAAATATTAGAAACAAACTAAACTTACCTTTGGGGATTTTTGAGGCTGAATTGGAGGAAGAGGCGGAGGAGGGATAAATTTTTAGGTCTATTGTGCTAGTTCGAGAAAAGGGGGGTCAGAACAATAATCGGGGGTGAGTGGGTCGTGACCACGCTCTGCTACCATATAATAAGGCACTGATAGAATGGACTAGTTGTCCCTTCTAAGGGCTGAGGTGATATACCTTCAACACCCTGAGTATACCCTTGAAGTTAAAAACTTTCAAGTTCACGTTCAGGTTTGCCAGTTTCAAGAAACGGGATTTGGAACTTTCTCTATCCCTCACAAAATAATATGAGTTATATTTAGAAGTTGAAAAAACAAATGAAATTAAAATTCAATCAGGTTTAAAGAAGGGATTTAAAGACGCCAAAGTAGAGTTAGTCAGAATGAAGCGAAATGGCAGTACAGAAGGTTAGAGAATAAAGGTTGGGTTCAGTAAATAGTTTTGAAGTTTTGTACAATAACTAGCAGAATAGTAAGGTGGCAGTTACAGTTCATTTCATAACGAATGTCGTAGTCTTGGTCATATTGTGAGACATGTGAGTAGGTAAACCATCACAATAAAGTCTTTGAGAAGATGCGTAGCGTGGTTGTGTCCGTTGGTCCTTGATGCGTTGTATGGAGTCCTTGATAATAAACCTAGCTGCATAGCTGTCTGGTACAGGTTCAGTGTTTATGCACTATAAACACTACCTACTATAGTAGAAGAAGCGCTGAAATTACCTTAATATTACAGTTACGAGTAGCACCTACTTATTTCCTATCAACCCCGTTCAATGTCACCATTAATTACAGTCAAGTAGAAGAAATATCGGCTAAAAGATGGAAGGTTTGTTCAGCTTATGTTTTTGAATTTGTGTTATGTTTGCGACCTCGCATGATCAGAAAACCTTAGTAGGCTGCGTTCAGTCCTATAGGATATTTATATACCGATTTTAATGGTTCAAATTTCTGGAATTCCGTTTTTTCAAAAATGTGCTTTATTTTTGTAGTTTTTCCATACTAAAGCAAAAAGAAAAATATCATTCGAATCACAGAAATTTCGTTACTGAAGCTGTTTTTTCAATTAAAATTATTGATGAAGGGCTTTCGAGACTTTTGAACATCTCCTAACAGTACTGTTTACAAGTAGGAATTGCTACTTAAACTGAAAGCTGTCTGAAACCACTGGAAACTTTGCGCATGCCCAATGAAAACTATAGATTTTTGAGTTATAAAACTGACTGTAGTCCAGAAATTTTCATCAAAATCTAATGAAACTTGAAAAAACCCTTGTTTCATACTAAATCTCCAAATGTGTCTTGGATTTTCAAACTTATAAACCTTATTGACCAGGTTCTGCAAGGTAAATTTGCTAAAAATTTAATTTTGATCAAAATTAAAAGAAAAAAAAAATGCTTTAAAAAAAAGAAAGGAAAACGTATTTCCAGGACCTTGATAGATTTTGCATTATAAAATCCAATGATATTGATGAAATTTTCAAGGTTTTATTTTTATGGGATAAATCTCCCTTTTCCCCCAAAGGTCTGAAATAAAACCTAAAGGGCTTCTATGAAACATTTTTCATAAAACTTAACGTTTCGTAATAAAATCACAAAACATTCAGACTATATTTCCTAGAACCTCGAGTTGTCTGAATCTTCAATGAAGAAAGTTACTTCAACTAGAGATTGTGATAATAAATGTCAACTTGAACAATTGAATTTTCTGTAGTAGACGAAATCGAAATTATTGGCTAATTACTGTTTCTTTTCAGTTTCAACATATCCAACTAATTATTAAAGATAGGCGTTCATCAATTTCTTGTTGTTGAATACAGTGTTTCTTGTACAAAACTACTAGGTGCTACTACAAAATATAATCCACTACGTAAATAAATTACCAATGTGCTTGATGAAAAGCTCATGAAAAATGTGTATTTCAGCCGGAACATTTCATGTGTTACCAAAAACTACGATGCAGTTTGAATTATTAGCATCTAATTAGTGGTGCATTTTTAATAAATGCCTACATGTGCCTATCTGTATTTCAAGCAGTTCTACTTCTACACTATGTAAGTACCTGTACTGTGTTTGTTTGGAAAGTACTGATTCAGTGTTCGGACTATAATGTTTAAATTGAACTGTACCTTAGAGAAACTCGATGAAAACGTCAATGAAGTAATGAATTATTTTAAACACCATGTAATTTTCAAACTCCAATACTACTTATAAACGGTCATATTTTAAATATTATTTTTGTTTATAATGGGGCCTACGTTTTTTTTACATAAATAGGTTTAGCTGAAATAATGAGAGGTTCGGACTTTAAAATTGATAAAAGCGTTACAGTGTAACTCAACAACAGCTTTCTAATGGATCCAATCGTATGACTGTGTATTACTGATGAAATAAAATAGTCATTTATAGTAGTAAAGTGATTTATATAAAAATGTAACGTTTCGTGCTCGTTTGTTAGTCTCAATTAGTTAAGACGTCAGTCTCATCTCAGTCAAACGATATCGTTTGGCAGTTTCTGGTATCAGAAGTGTACCGAATGTGTAGCTTTAATGCTGTATAACTTTATGACACCGCATAATTGTACTTACAATCATTTGTATGTTTTTTCTAAAAATTTGTCATTTCACATTTGGCCTCTAACAAATAACCGTGGATTACAGAGGAACCTCAATATAACAAACCACTTTATTTTTAACAAACGATCCATTCTCCACTTGCTGTTTAATATTCAATAATAAATTATGGAAAATACAGTTCTCGTAAAATTCAAATTTTTGGGTTTTGAGTATCAAAAGTTAAAAAATTATTCTTGTCCATATAAACATTACTCAAACGTTCCCTGTCTGGTATTCAATAATCATTTTCTGTATTTATGAGTATTCCTGTACGGATCATATATCGACAGATCTATACTGTATCTACAGATATATCTTTACAGTTTATCCAAATGTTGTGCATCGCTTTACAAGTTCAATGCTGAAATAACTTCCCAATTGAATAATTTAATTAAAAGCTACACTGAACAAATTTCATGTGTTTTGCGGAATTTTTTGAATTTTAACGAATCAACTTAAAACTCAATTTAATCATGTTAGGCAGAGGAAATTTCGGCCCGGTCATATTTTGAACGACTACAACCGAATGAGAATGAACAATTTCAAGAAATTTTTGCAATTAAAAAATTGCAGTTCTCCCAGAAAATGCATTTTCGCAAACACTGACTAAACATTGGGTTTTAATGCTAATTTGATGTGTATAATGCCCTTTCAAATGTATATATGTACAGGATTCTTTCCAAATCATAAAATGTAAATTGAATAAAATTAGAATAATAATATCATTCAGAAAACTTTTCTACGCCATGAGAGTTGGACAATTTCATAATCAAGATTATGAATAAGTAATTTTATAAAAACTATGTAAAAATAAAATTTTCTCTCGAGTGGGGTTCAATTATAATGATGGAATATTCGAATGTTGTCAGGATGCCATAATTGGAGTGGTGGAGTCTGAACTTGGATTTTTTTGTTTTATCGTGGTCCTTCTGTAATTGATCGTACAGTTTTTTGGCTGTTGCAGTAGTAACTTTGAGCAATACAGTGTGTTCTGTGTGAAGTGTCGTGAGTCAGTAGGTAGGGAGGAAGTAAGGTCAGGAAAGCAGAAAAAAAGAGTCCAGAGTATTTTTGACCTTAAAGTTTATTGATAAGAATAAATTATTTATAATAAAAAGCGTAAATTACAGTGAAAGTATTATTACAGATAAATGGTAAACAATGGTAGTCAGCTGGTTGAGTAGAGAAAAAAAGAAGCGAGAAATGAGAGAAGGAGGGGGATTTGTTGAGTGAGGACTCACCTTGAGTCTTCGTGGGAGGATTTGTGCTTGGAGCGACTCCTGTAGTGAGGCTGGTACTCGTCGCGGGAGTGCGGGTAGAGGCTCGAGTTGAAGGGGTCCTCGCCGAAGTGGTACCTGTGCGTCGTGACTCCGTTCATCGTCGGGTCCCGGGTCTGAGTGCCGGAGTCGACGTGGCCGCCTTTCTTGGCCCCCACCAGCTTCCCGACGAGCTTCCTGAAGGACTCGCCGAGACCGCCCCGCTTGTCCGGCTTGGGAGGGCCGCTCCGGGGAGGCGGGATGTCCGCGGCGAACCTCGTCCTCTGGTACACCTGTCACAGTCAAGTTAACTCATCGATTAACTTAGATAATTGGAGTAATTAAGCCGTGAATTGCAGACATAAACTAAAGAAATACATCATTGAGCACTCATTAGGGATGGGACATCGAGACAAAACATCGATATTGTCGATATCGGTGTCCTTATCAGTTAACAGCATCCTTATCACACGGTTTTTATGAGGAATATTGATGCAAAATCAACAGTTTTATTTCGTGACAAATGATATCTCATTTGAACGGTATTTCAACGCTGAAGAAGATGGTAAAAAGTTCCAGTCATGTATCATGACGAAATGAGCCAATTTTCAAACTAGTTTTGCATGAGGAAAAATTAGGCAAAAAACAATTTTATTTGCTGACTTGTGATACCTCATTTGATTTTGGAAATTTTTGAAAGCTGAAGAATCTCATAATTTATCTTCCAATTTTGCCCATCTAGGTACTTTGTTTTATTATCTTCAAACTGCTCTAGTTGGAACGGATTGAGATATCTCCAATCCGATTTCACCATCGTGTTTAGCGTGACAAAACCTATATAAAAGAGAGTCACCTACTTGGGGGTTTTCGGTAATTTTCGCCCATTTGAAATGCCCCAAATCTCCCCTTCGAGTGAGGCGATTGTGCCCATCTTCAAACTTAGCCTTTCGAAAGCTTAGATAGATTTTTTGTGCAAATTTGATCTTTCTCTCTCAATTCTATCGAGAGTTATCGTCTGGAATGAGTTTTGGTGCCTTCTGACAGTGGATTTAGAATGCTTTGAGACGGATTTTGGTGCAAACATTTTTTGAAAATATTTTTGACCGAGAACAATAGGTTTTTTCTTCGAAAATTCGCTAATACTACAGCAGTTGAAAGAATTTTTGATATTGCTTTTTTTTCACGTTAGGTAGGCTTTTCACACTCGATGGAATTTTCTCAGTGAGTGAAGTAACTTAAGTGAACCAAACCGATGTTATCGAAGCCAAACATCGATATTTCGATATATAAAGCACCCCTAGCCTAGCACTCATATAAAGAAAAGTAAGACCTATTTTTGATTCGTCATTTACAATAATAAGCCTTTATGGTTGTATACCAAATATTTGGTATGACCCCAAACTTCAACATTTTACGTTGCAAGGTGTGTAGATTCAAAATAAAATGCAATGTCCGTCCGCCAAACGGGCCTCAAAAGGCCTTAGAATTCTGCAAAAAAGATTTTCTTAAGCGCAAGGACTAAATTTGGAATCTAGCCGGTCTCAACTTCTAGCCAACGCGATCGCTTCACTCGCTTATATACCATGGCCCAAAAGCTGGTAAAAACAGTGGCAAACATTGGTTTTTCAATGTTTTTTACCGTAATAGGCAAATGGGATATCAGTTTCTAGTAATTTTTTACTCAAAATCTAAGTGATAATTAGGAGGAGGGTAGGGGTCGAAAAGATGGTGTAATTTGGAGCGTTTTTGCTTTATATTATATTTCCATTCAAGATGCTGTCGATTTTGTTGCTTCTTTTTTCGTTCGATTAAGATTTTTCGTCTGGTTTTGAAACGTATTTCAGAATTTTCAAATTTGATTACGGAACGGAGTGATCGGTAACAGCGTTAAATCGTTTGTTACCACAACGTTAGTTACATTTGTTTTAACCCCATCAAACTTTCAAACGTTCAAACTTGAAACGTTTCAAGGTGCTTGGACTCAAAATCCGCAATGTCCAACCCCACCTAAACGGGTTTGATGAAGGGCACCGTGATTTGATAAAGGGCAAATTAAAAAAATCTGCCATTGATAACAACTTTTCCCAGATTAGGCGAAACAAGAACAGCACATAAAGTGAATGTTAGGAAGGAGGTGAGAATTTGCACCCAAGGTTTCTTCCAATTCAAATTCCATGAGTTTTGATGGCAATCTCTCCGATCTATTTTGGTGTTTCTTCAACCTTGTAGCAGAGTAGACGTGTGGCAACCTTTGTAGAAGTGGTGCATTTCAAAGTTGTTTATCACCAATGGGGCAACATTCTCACAGCACATGCGTAGAGTCGAAGCGCAAATGGGTCTGGTTCATGCCAGGTAATAAAGAGCGATATTAACAAATGGCTCATTACCGCCAGTCCTGATTTAGTCTCCATTAAGCCTCTCTCCTTTTTCCTTCGGTGATTCCAATCGACTGCAACCTTTTTTTTCCAATCTTGTTTAATTTTTTTTTGCTCACTCACTTCACCGTTGGTTGCCGTCGTTTACTCTAAGTTTGTTAATCCAAGGTATTTCCAAGAATGTCTACGTAACTTCCCGTTTCTTGAGACTGCTAACGAGAGCATAAACTGAAGCCTTGTAGCTTCAGGGATATCCTATGGGTGTTGCACGTATATCGTCTTATCTATTGGAAGGGGCAGATAGTCCATTCCATCACCTTGTCATAATTAATCATATTTTGAGAAAGAGGGAGGAGGTTAAAAGTAGAAGAGCGAGACAAAGAGGCAAGAAATCCGTCGTATATGATGCAACAAGTGCTAATGGGCAAAATGAAATGATAATTGAATTTGAGGCAAAATCTAGTTCAGTGAACTTAGTTTTGTTAAGTACTTTATAGAAAGACGAAAAGTCGTTGAAAATGAAGACAAGACTTGTTTTCACTTCGCGATATCTGCAATTTGAAAATCAATCAACATGGTACTATCTACACCATATTGACTTTTTCTGTTATTTTGACACCATAAACAAAGTTTGTGGTAATAAGGAATAAGGGCTGAATAGTAAAACTAAACGAAAAGTCAACTAGAAGTCTTTGGTACAACTACGATTCAGCTTATGTCCCTCCTGAAAAATTGCAGAAAAGCAGATAGCAATTTTGAATATTCAACGTCGAATTGTTATTGATTTCTAATTGCAATGAAACGGCCTATAATTGCATTCCATTAATATTTCGTGTGAATAGAAATTGTTTATTAACTTCGTTTTTCTTCCCTTTTCTGAGGTTTGTAGTACAACAAGACTTAAATAGGGATCAAACACATTCTCATATGCGCAGTCATAGAATTTTTACAATACTTATAAGTTCTAAGAAAGACGATGTTTTAGTATTTACTTCATCTCAAAAGATGTACCCCCTTATTTCCATGTAACCAAGAAGTATGCAACTACTCCATAGTTTCGCTTTCCTAACGCGGAATAACCTAAATTGTCGACCTACAGCTATTTGAAATTATGAAGCTATTCGACATGCAGAAACAGCTGTCTACTATCTACAACTGTTTGGTTACCTTCAAGTAAGACTTAGTGTGAATTGTGTTAAATGGAGGTGATGAAATGCACTAGTTTCCCCTTCCAAGGACTGAAACGCTAAGGCTGCAACACCCCGAGGAAAACCCTGACGCTTAAAAGCTTAAGGTTTTTGCTTAGATTTAGCAGTTTCAAGAAACGGGAAAGGAGATTTTCATGTTCATCTAAGTTGGCGACTTCATATCTAATTTCCGTGGCATGTAATCGACTGACGCCAAGCGGGTATCAATTTTGGAGAACATTTCTGATCGAAGTCGTCCTATAACATTTAAAAAAATCTTGCTTAGTTATCGATTTATATCAGTTATAACATTGTTTTCCTGTTTTCGACCTTAACTCACCGAAATGATCGTAACTTCCTTAATTGAGAGAGTAACTTCAAACGTTATCATACCGTTTGAAAGAGTGGTCCTGAAGGTAAATCGAAGTTTTTCGATTAGGCAAAACAGATGGAAAAGACTTGAAGAGGAAAAATTGTCAAATTTTGAAAATATCAACTTTTTTCAATCGCTCTTAGTCCATAGATGAAGTTTTGCCTGTAAGTCAAAACGTTGGGCCCAATTGTCATCTAAAAATATTTTACGCCGAAGGTAGCAGAGAAAATTTGAACGAGGAAAAATTTTGAAAACTGAAAAACTTTTACGGTAAATTTACGTTGGTTAACTACAAACTTAATTTAAAAAAAAAAGAAAAGATTTTGGTATTTGATTTTATGTATCTTCTTCCGCTGAATCGAATGGTGGCCTTCTCGGGCCTCGTTGCTCACTAAATAAGGGATTTTCAGGCTCATTCCCATTACACTTTCCTATTATTAAAAGAGTGATGATAATTTTAATGAGTTAAATTTTAATGAATACAGTCTTAACGAAGACGAAATGAAAACTATGTAAAGGGACAACTTCAATCAGAAACGGACTCCAACAATTAGTACCTGGCAGGTGTCAGTGGCTTAGGGGTAAATGCCTTGTACATACAGAATGGATTCCAACATTGGAATTCCAAGCCATTGTTAGCAACTTTTTTTCTGTGTTTCTGCCAAATCCTTTGTTACCGTAAGGCTGCGACGAATAGGGGCAACAGATGTTGACCCAGTATTAATATTCTTGTCTCATAAGCCACCGGTGACTGCCGTGGTCTTGGGAAAAAGCCTAATAACCCGTTTTATACCTTAAAAAGGATCAACAAAAGATCCGAGTTGCGTGTGCACGATGGCTTCATCAAATCCCGCGTCAGTTCAGTTGCAAGTTGGGGTTTAAGCCTGAGCTGATTTCGACACGGAGCGTGACGGATGGGCGGCCTTCGGGGTTCAGCGGAGAATGGGAGTCGGAAGTCAGATGTCATTATAAAACCCGAGTTCCAAATAAGGTGAAATGGATTGCCGCGGATAATCAGCCCGGTGCGAGCAGAATGAGGAGTCTCATTCCGCTCGCTTTCCGGTTTCTTTCTATTTTCGTCCGCGTCCACCGCACTTGCAGTTGGATGAATCAAACTTGGCGGTGCCGCTTTTTACGATAAGGGAAGGTAGATAAAAACCGCTACAAACTATCGCAGGATGATTGATTATTGCTGTATTAGATAACCCTCCTACGAGAATCACTAGGCTACCAGAACTATCACAGGACCATATCTCCAGAGATAGTGCCTTCCTAGGTACACTCGGAAACACTCGTAGAAATCCTACTGAAATTTAAAGACAAAATAAAAACGCTGCAAATTCTTTCACAGGGGTTTATTATTCAATTGGCTTGCGTTCATGATTTAAATTTCCCACAGTAAAAACATCTATAATTTATCAAGTCCTTTAGCACTCGTATTGCGTTAAAACTTCCCCAAATCCAAATTTAAACGATTTAGCCAAAGGTAGACTGATGTAGACAGAGAGGAGGCACACAAATATCATCAACTGATCAATCCAAATAGGTATTTTGGTTGAGAACAGATTTACGCGCTCTATGCATATCTCCTGAAATTCAATAATCGCTCTATCACCTGTGAAACACGCACACTCCGAAGCCTAGTACAGATTCAAATCATGGACGCAAGCCAATTGAATAATGAACCCCTGTGAAAGAATACTTATTTACCCCAGTAATGATATTGAATAATAATCCCCAGTAATAATATTTACCTATATATTATCAGCGTTTCATGCATATCAGAATGCTTCAACCCGTGTATCGGCTATAAACTACAAGTGTCCACATCGGCTATCCCTCCAGTAACCACATTCACTACAACTCGACGCTATCGGCATCACTAGGTCACAAACAAACAATAATAAACCAAAAAACGAAAATGTTGGCACCATAAATCGGACCATACATCGGGAATGGGTTGACCTACGGACCTGGGGAGGGGCTCATTCGATTCCCCATGGTATGTTCTTCAAATAGGTATAAATTTAGGCCGCTTCGACTTGTTTTGAGGTTTTTAGGGATTTTACAAAATTTTGACAGCCCTAAAAGGGCACTTTAAATTGAGTGAGAGAGCTGGCTCAAGAATTGGGGCGTCGTCGGACCAAGACGGATTTTTCCTGAAAATTTCAGATCTTTTGCTCCAGCCGTTTGGGAGAAATCGTGCGTACGGTGTAAGGCGGACGGACGGAAAATTTTTTATTGCAGATTCGTATTCTACACCCTTTGAAACGTAAACCATGAAATTTTCATTAGGGGTTAGCATTTTTTTTCCAGAGCGATTACAATGGTTTATTATTGAATAATAAACCAAAATCCATCCGTTCGCAGCGTTAACATATTTTACGAAACTATTGGAAACTATATATTATAGATATTATGTCTACAAATTATGTATTCAACAAAATATAACAGGAGATGGATGATAAATCAAATGTGATGTGCATAACTTCGGTAACTACCCCTCACGGAATTACACCAAGAGCTTACGAAAACACCGAATTATGGAAAGGAAAAAATAATCCTTTAACTAAACGACATCAAACTAGGAGAGGATGGATGACGTTGACGGACGAACTTGCAAACGTATATTTAGACGAAGAAGAGAAAAATTTGATGGAGCTACCTGAAAGAACGTACAGAACCGCTAGAAACACCTATGCCTAGAATCACTCATGGAAAAATTACTTGAGAATGAAAAACGGAAACTAGAAACTCGGAATTTAGGGAAGATTGCTAAAGATTTCATGACAGAGAATTCACAGGAAGAAACTCAAATCCATTAGTATGTACACCACAAATTATATACAACATATTGAGGGAGGGTGACAACTTTATTTTTGGTCGATTACAAAGGTTCTTTATCCATTGGATATAAAAATCATCCCCTAAGATAGATGAAAATCGGTATTAGCAACCTAAATTCGCCAAAATCTCGCTTTTCTTCATGATTGTGCATTTACTTTGATTTTAAATTTTGTTGTAGAACATTCCTTTCTCTCCAACACAAATATTGCCACCAAAAGTGTCCATCTGCAAGTTTCTGCGCTACAGGCGTAGAAAGCTGATGGAATGTGAACGCTCTCCGAATGTGATGAATGTTTAAGCGGTTGCGAGAAGAGGTCGATCAAGATTGATTTTCAAATATTTCCCAACCCCCTCATGTTTATTTCAGCAGCATTTTATTTTAAACGTCGGGTTAACGCGGATCGAATGAATGAATTATCGGGTGGCCGCAAAGGTTGAGACAAATTGCGCTTCAGTACATAATGTAAATGTGGTATATAATTCATCAATTCGGACACAAAACCAAAACAAGTTGCTTAAGGCACATAGCTTCCTCGTCTCAATAACATCTATAGATGATTGAAATATTGTTAAATTCCCAAAAGACGTAGAATGTATACTTGTTAAAATAATTCATGGGACATTTTCTCGGAGAAATCAACGCCTTCAAAAGTTGAGCCGACGCGTATTGCAGGTAGGTACGTAGCACTAATTTAATACAGGGGTGCCTCCCCCCAAGCTTCATCCAAAATTAAAAAAAGATTTATGTAGATATTGAAAAAATGTAAACCCAGTCGGCTGTAGACAAAACGTGTATATTTTTTGAGGTTCTTTACATAGTAGATATGTAATATATTTTTGAATGTCGTCCCGCTAAACACTGTTTCAATCAACTTTAGCCCCCCCCCCCCAATTTTTTTGCGTTATAGTCCCCCTCCCTGTGGGCACCCTTGTTTAATAGCTGAGTAATGATACCGCCATCGAGTTTAGATTGATATGAAATGATTAAACAAACTGGTTATCCCTTTTAGATTCCGAATATAAGGGAACCTACAATTTGAGCAAATGATGTGGGTGGGTTTTACTTCTGTACAGACTGATGTTTCGATTTGTGAGCCATGAAACTCATGGAGGTACAGCCTGCCCAGCAAATTCCTTGATTTCATCGAAATCAGATGAAAATAGGATTGTTATAAGAATTACAGGTTCGCGCATGCGCAGTAGCTACCAATTAAACCTTTGTATTAAAATAGATGTGAAATCATCAAACTGGTCTCCCCCGGCAACCATCCGAATTCATGCAAGATCGTCACTGATCGATTGATTTATGAGCAATGAAAATCGTTGCTGATCATCTGCAGCTTAACCCGTACATTCACTGGAAATTTCATCGAAATCGGGTGAATAATGTAGGAATAACAGCTCATTACACGGACAGGCAGACACAGACAAGGTTGTTCAGAACGGTTTAAAACGCAAAGCGAGTAGGGCATTTGAATCTTGAAGAAAACAGATTATCCACATCTCGAAATTGAAAATAAAGCTTCCACTCTATAGAGTAGAAAGAAATATCAACAGCTCAATAAATTCGGAAAAATAGTAATTTTTGAGCAAGGTTTAATAGATGATATTTTGACTGTGGATGTCGTTGTGATGGATACGGGCAGTTCTCGTTTCTTGAAACTGCTAAGTTCGAGCATGAACATGAAGCTTTTGGGTGTTGAAGGGTAATCACCTCAGTCCTTGGAAGAGGTAACTATTCCATTCCATCACGTTATATAATCAATGACGAATTGTATTCTCGATGTACTTTCAGTGAAACGCAGCTCTGATTCGACACTAAAGTTACAAATCGCTAATCGAATAGATTCGGTTTGGCTGTAAATCGGTAACCGTCAACGAACCCAACGCAAGCGGCAGGTGAGGGAAGTGGTTTGAAACACTCAACCGAATTTGCATCCAGCCAATAAAGATAGCTCCGTCAGACGTCCGTAACAAGCTTTCGATTATTCAACAACCGCAAAACTCAGATGTCATCAGCTGTAAACGTTAGCTTTCCAATACAGAATCAAAGAATCAAGTTCTGCGTGATGGATGAAACTGAGCGCTGTTATAACGATTGAAAGAAAAAACCATTGCCGTTTACCGATCGCCTGAACTGATTAAGACGTTCTGTGGAGCGACGTTATTTGTAATGGAAAACGATGGGGCGAGATTGGGTTTCAGCTGCGCCCATTACATTTTGCTATGTGGTAATCGGGCGAAAATAACTAACGATATTGGACCTTGTTAAACAGGGTTTCTTGATAGGTTTACGACGACTTTCCTCATTGGAACAATCTCTTTTCGGCTTAATAATTTAGCAATGCTGCCTCAGACAATCCTGTGATCTAAATTATAGATATGCACGGGGGAATTTATTGGTAGATCTGAAAATAGGTTCTTACAGTGTACTTTGACATGTTCTCACGGTTCTTAAGACGTGTTTTAAGGTAGTTACTGTTATGGATGTGTGCTATTTGAAATAATACACGACTTTAGGCTATACTTATGAAGCTCTCTACTCAGACTGACAGTTTATATGGACTGGGGTGTGGGGCTTGGTCAGCACACCCTGTCAATGCGATTCCCCTCCCTCACACAAGTCTCCCTGACACTACCCCTTTTAGTAACAAAAAACATGACGGTACAGCTAGGTTGCTAATATTTTTGTGTTTCCCTTCTCAGAACACTTCATTTTGTTCTTAACAAAAATAATGAAACAATGCAATGTGATGTATTGTTTTGAAAGCAATGTATTTGTACTGCGTGCTCGGACATACTTAGCCAATACGCCTACTATACACTACCAGATCGAATCTATTCATTTATTGATCTCCGCTGTTAGGTTTCAGAAGAAGGTGATGAAATGGTCTAGTTGGCCTTTCGAAGGGCCAATGCAATAAGACTGCAACACCCAGAGGATAGTCCTGAAGCTGAAAAGCTTCAACAAATTCTCGGTCCGATTATTCTTCCTCTTTTCATTGGAAGACTTTAAAATTTTATCAAGCTTCATAATTGTTGATATAATTGATCCTCAATTTGCATTCACTAATCCAAATAGTTATAACAATTATGGCATGTTAAAAATGAAAGAGGATCGCATTGCTAGAATTTGAGTATGGAGGTGCCATTACCGATAACATCTTAACAGAGCATCTTATGTAGTTATATGGAATTCTCTCCCTTGGTTGCTAAAGATTGAAATATCGTCAATTACTGCAATCAGCAGTCTCGCAAACATATTCAACATGTTCAACTCTGCAACTCGAATATGTCAACTGCTTTTCAGCTAACTAAATTCATGAATTGATGAGGTACCTACTGAACCAGAAGACGCTATTTGGGTTTCAACAGGTTTGAGTGCTCTGATGTTTAACATAAGGTTCTACATTTTCTATAGATTTGACACCTTTATTTTCATTGAACTTTCTAAATATTCCATTTTTTGTGCTTACAAAAAACAGTTTGGGCAAATAAAAAGACTGAAGCAGCAAATATCTGACATCAAAGAAAACGAAATAATTAAACTGACTGAGACAAATAGAATAAGCTATTTTGGGTGTAGGATCAGGCGACAACGAATACATCGATAACAAAATCGTTTATGGCCACAGTGTTTAGATTATTCAGTAAAAGATTTCCAACGAAGTTCAAATTTCGATGTCACAAGTCGATTAGGAAAGAAATTAAACCGCACCGGTAGACTATATATGAACTGTCTAAAAACTAGAAAAACTAAAAAAACTAGGATAAAAAAGGCAATCGATTACCATCTCAGTTAATGATTTTGATGACTACTGTTGCGTGCTGGCCAGCTCGAAACATATGTGCCCAAACCGGACAGAAACGATTTCATCGAGAACCAATACGTT
Organism: Creontiades dilutus; assembly: GCA_031894815.1. NCBI lineage: Eukaryota > Metazoa > Arthropoda > Insecta > Hemiptera > Miridae > Creontiades > Creontiades dilutus. Next base: position 1,562,328 of record JAVIWC010000323.1, read on the forward strand.
TTTCGTACATTGCGCCATTCAAGTTGCTGAGTTGAAATGATTATTAATAGATTGATGGTAGCGATTCATCCAAATGATGTACCTCTGCCAACAAATTAATGTTTCGTGGCTCCGCGCAAATATTGGTTTGAAAGATGTGGAGATGAATGAATGATGAATAAGTAGGATGAATGATAAAAAATAATCGGTTATGAGACATGAAATAGAGAGACCAGAAAAGAAAGTCGATGTTGGTTGTGGAGTATGCACTGATTGATTCATAACTGTAGGCATGAAATAGCGGACATGCTGGTAAATGAAGACACAATACTACGACGACCAGTGTTGCTAAGAATTTATAAATCAACGATGTTGGAAGGGGTTCGAAAAAAACGGACCAAGCTGATTCAAACGAGTTATTGTTCCTCCAAATCTTTCAAGAACTCTAGGCGGAATTATCTCCACCAAAATAGCTGCCCGTAGTGAAAAGATAAGATAATAGATAGCTATAAAAATGCAATTAGTGTCACGTTATGCCTCGTGTAGTTTTCATTGTGTCTTTCAGAGTAGGAATTCATGCACTTAATGCAGACAAAGGGGCAGAGGCACGTCTAGCAGTTAGTTTGGGAAGGAAATGAGTAGGCCTAGAAAGAGGACAATATGAAACTACTAACAAAAGACAAGGCAGACGGCGTTGAGGCAGGATTCCATAAGGGAGCGGCGGCTTGTGTAGGGTTATGGGCGTGGGACGAAGCTAGAAATCGCTTCACCAGCCCGCCACTGGTCCGCCACAAGTTCCTTATTCGCGACTCGAAGGTTGTTTTTCATTTGAAACATCGCGTTTCCCTGAAGCGGCATTCATCAACTCAAGAAGAACATCTTTAACCCGGTGGCCGTGTTGTGTAAAAAGTTTTGCGCCCAGAAAAAAAAAAAAATAAATTGTCTTCTCTTTGAAGTAGCAGAAGCCAGCTGGAGCGAGCAGGCCTCCCACGCCTTCAACGATCAAAATGGTGTTTTAAACGAGGTTCACGGCGTCGGTTACTAAAACCACCTACGAACCATGGAGAGGTTGTTATTTATTGAAGGTGCTAGCTGGAATGGATAGATTTACATGGAACATGACTAGACTCAGGCTATTATAGTGATAGACTTTATCTCGGTGAAGAGTCATTTGAGTGACCTTCACTTCAATGGGCAGATATCCACTTATTCAGAAAACCCTGAGAATCTACACATTGAGTCAGCATCGAGTCATGCTGTGCCTATTATTTCTAACTGAATTTTAACACGTAGTTATTGATGATGTTTAATAATTGGTTGGAAGAGGAATAGTCGATCAAATTAATGAACATGCGATTAACGTAAGATCCCATTTTTTTTAGATCCTGAATCCCTGTTCTTCTTGGAACTATCAACCATTTTTTTGCTCGCTGGTGGTTATTAGTTGATTTGAAGTTGAACGAGTGAGTACTATTCTAGACTTGGTCTTTACAGTACAAAATAACTTTACATTACACACATTTTAAAATAATATTTAAAACTAAATTGGAAAACGACGAGGAAAGTTGGAGCAATTTGATTGAAAAGATTCAATTTCACAGGCGAAATAAAGTAGAGTCTTTTTTACCCGGTACTGTCGGAAAAATAAGGATTCCATAAAGATTTATAACAACATGATGGAATGGGCTTATTGCTCCTTCTAGAGCTGAGACGATAAACCCACAACTCCTTGATGATACCCCTCAACCTAAAAACTTCAGTTATTTTCTTAGAATGCGCACTTTCAAGAAAAGGAAACAGGGAACTTTCTACATCTATCACACTCCCGGAGGTTTCAAAAAGCGGGGTGGGGGTTGCGATAGGCAAGGTAGGGGTAAATATTTAAAACCAATTGTCCATTTTTAGGCAATGCAGAAGGTGCGTGTTTCGTAACCACGTTCTGCTACCATATAGCAAGGAGGTGATGGAATAGACTAGATGCCCCGTTCAAGGGTAGAGACGATAAGCCTGCAAAACCCAGAGTATACCCCTGAACTTAACAATGTTTTTGACAAGCAGTTTCAAGAAACTAGGGGGAACTATTCAAAACCATAATTAGAGTCGCAAACTTGAGCAGACTTCGGAACTTGAATCTTCATTATTGCGGTATAATAATAATTCCTTATAGCCCCTCCCCCTCTTTAGTTGTCCAATAACTCCTGCCTTAATTGAGCGTCAATCCAGTTCTAAAATGTTTGAAAAAACTGAAACAACACTCGGCGCACGAACAATAAATCATGGAAACTCTAAAACTTGGCAATATTTTGAATGGAGACCGTGTAAGAATCGCTGGAACTTTGAAGAAGAAAAAGTTTTTCATGGAAAACCATCGTATTTTTTATGTGTTCCCTATCGGTGGAAAACAGTAGATATCTTCCCTTGGGTGCAAAATGTATGTAATAAAGTTAGTTTTATTGAAGAAAATCGATGAAATAGTGTGCGAATAAAAAAGCTGGGACGTTTTTGGAAGTTCAAAAGCGGAGTGTTTTTCTGGATCCAACAAGTCACAACGTTTGACGTTCCCTTGTCAACCATACACCATCTTCAGACTGCATTGGGTCCTATTTCAAGATGGTTACTACTACCACCGAATACCATGGAGTTTTTTTTCCAGTTTTAGACCAAATTGGGCAAAAGAAGGTGTTTGAAGTCCTTCTTTTTTTAGGTCAAAGAAATCCTGATCTAAAATGACAGATAAAAAACAGATAATGGATATGTGTCGCTCTGGTGTCCAACGTTTCGCTTTTTTCATGACTGGTTTTAAGCCGATTCGAAAGGAAAGTCTTTCTTGACTGGATGGAGTTAATATCAAAGATTCAACATCCTCAAAACAACCTTTTCCCTGGAAATAAACCCGTTCGAATGCAAGGTCTACAGTTGCTTAACAGTATGTTTTCGTCGAAATTCATCCAAAGCGTTATTTCTCATTGATTCTGCTCTCTCAAGATGAGATAAACGTATAATGTGGGCAACTGTAAAATATGAAATGTAAGCAATCCCTCGGAATGTTTTAAACCCTATGACTACTGAATTCTCTGCGATGGATTCATGGGTCGGAGATGATTGGATGGTGCGGTACATCTCTGGATCAAGTGGTGCCGATAGCTATAATTAGATCAGCCCTCGTATCCGACCGTTTAATCTGTTTCTCCCGGTGGCCGGTAAACGATCGACTTCCAAAGTCATGAAGTCATCAGCGTCTTTAAACCCTGGACACCATCAAGTGGCTTAGATCACTAACCTGCATTCTCGTTTAACGGACTTCCACTAAACCCTAAACAGTGCTAATTGATGATATTCGAATAAAACTTTCATCAATGTTTCTATATCCAAATTAATAGACTGGTCTATAAGAGTTTTCCAAATTAACCCCAAGATAACTGTTAGGAGTGGTTGAACTAGTTATTGCAAGGTACCTCCAACCCGACTGCATCAACTAGGCGACAACGAAAAGATTTTTGGGTCAATGTTTTGTGAGATAAATCAGTCCTTAATTTCATAGAGAGATCTACAAGTATTCTATGAGATTTGTATATTTTGGTGTTATGACGCAAGCCGTCTTCTAGATAATTCTTGCCTACATTCTATTAAATAAAGAACCTGTGCATGAATCTGATTGATCGAGAACAAAATTTCACATCTCTGCCAAGTCAGAATTTGTTGGTTCATGTTAAATGAAATGCAGGAACCAAAATAAGGGACGAAAGTATCAGTTTTTCCCCTCTATCTTCGAAAAACATAGAGGAAGGAACCTTTTGCTTTATTATTCAATAATAAACCATTGTAATCGCTCTTGAAAAAAAATTCTAACAACCCCTGAAAATTTCATGGTTTACGTTTCAAATGGTGTAGAATCCGAATCTGCAATAAAAATGTTTCCGTCCGCCCGCCGTACGCACGATTTCTCCTAAACGGCTGGAGCAAAAAAGCTGAAATTTTCAGGAAAAATCCATGTTGGTCCGGCGACGCCCCAATTCTTGAGCCAGCTCTCTCTCACCCTTTAAGGGTTGTCAAAGTTTTGTAAAATCCCTAAAAACCTCAAAAAAAGTCGAGGCTGCCTAAATTTAGACTCTTTTTGAAGAACACTCCACGAGGAATCGAATGAGCCCCTCCCCAGGTCCGTAGGTCAAACCATTACCGATGTATGGCCCGATTTATGGTGCCAACATTTGCGTTATTTTGGTTTATTATTCTTTTTGTTTTGATAGCAGTAACCTAGTGATGTAGTGATGTAGTAATGCGGATACTGGAGTAAACTCCTAAAAGGCTTTGTAGCCGATACACAGGTTGAAGCATTCTGATAACCATTAAAAAAACCGCTGCAAATGTATAATTAGGTTTATCATTAAATTTTCTTGCGTTCATTATTTGAATTTCTACTAACCTTTGGAGTGTGCGTGTTTCCCAAATGATAGAGCGATTATTGAATTTCAGGAGGCTCACAAATATGATCAACTGATCAATCCAAATAGGTTTTTTGGTTGAGAACAGATTTACGTGCTCTACATCGCCTAAAATTCAATAACCGCTCAAAAAACCGGATTAAAGATTCAATATTACATACAATTTAGGTTTTTTAAAATCACATGCCTACCGTGGACGATCCTATATCGGTAGCACTTTTGACCGAGTAGGACATATGCAGAGAATACTGTGCCTAATAGTTTCATTGATATGGAACCTTTTTATTTGTATCGGTGTAATCAGTCAAAAAACGCTGGAAATTATTTCGAGAAGATTTATCATCCTTGAGCCCCCTTGTACTTCCTTCCCCTCTACCCCACCCCAAATTTTTATGGCTGCCACGTCATCCAAACGATGAAATTAAAAAAATGGAAACAAAAAAATTGAAATTGACACCCACTTTCAACATTTGTACCCTTAAAATGAGTTTAAATTTTTGAATTTAGATGAGCCCTGACTGGTCTGGTTCCCCTCTCAATCGATTCGGGGTCCAAAACTACTGGAAAAAGACCTCCAACTTGTCTATGTCTATAAAAACCGTGGAAAACCATTGCCCAGAGCATCTATTTGCGTTAGGCGATCGGGTTGGCTAGAAATCAGCATTAACAAGACCCAAAATGGAGTAAATTAGCGAAATATTGGCTGTTTTTCATGAACTTTAAGGCCTGGAAAATCTTGGTTTACGATTACAAAGGCTTTTTATGGGAAATAATGAACACAAAATGAGGAATAGCTGAATAAGAAAATGACGCTCTCTCATCAGCTGGTAACCAGTGTTACTTGCATCTTAATTACATTTAAGCTAACCACGGTTCCCTGACATTGTCCACTTTCACTGTCACTCATCCAAACTACCTTGGAGTGTCGACATACTGTAGGTCAAGTTTTAGGTGCTACCTATTGGAATGCCATTCGGTACGCACCTTTGGAGATCGTCCTGTAGGAGGGAAAACGAGGCTTCACGTTCGTCTCAATCAAATTCGTCCGTCCCACACTAATTTGAGAGTTACCCATATCGGGGACCAAGCCCCTAATCAAAAGGCGTCTTGCGGTGAATTATATTCTGCCATCCTGAAGAGTATGAATTACATTTGCATTGTTAACAACGAGGATGGGGAGGGAGCCGGCTCGTCTAATTCATTGAGAAAATGAGTTCAGAACCCAATACAGGGATGTCGTGCGATGTGGGCTTCTACCTGACAAAAGATCGTTATCGTTTTCTGGTAACACAACCTACGGAATGGGACATATTCATCGCAGAGTACGAAAATTTAATTATCATTATCTTTTCGAAACAAAGAAGGATTATGTTGATTTGATGGTGAACATGTGTGAGAAATCATGTCGTTGTAGACCTTGTCAAACGCCTAGTTGAGGATCACTCTGTGTTAATCCTCATTTACATACATTATGGGAGCATTTGTCACAAGTCGCCGTCGTGTTGGGCTTTTTAAAACTCCGTACACGGTAAAATTTTGATTCCTTCATAGACTTGTTAGATGAATGGGGGATTCCCTCAGTTAGCAGAAACTTCACGATAATTCAGGTGGCATATAAATCAACAGGAAGGATGCTGAAGGGATTATCTCGGTATTTACGAGGAATAATAATCAAGGTACTATCTGTGCTTGCACAACCGTATGAACAGTTTAACACTCATAACATCGCGATGGCCTTTAATCAATTTAATCAGGTTGATCAAACTGAAAGTGGATCAAAGGTAGTATTTGAGCATGCCAACCATAAGATCCTGGATACACCCTGTTTTTATTTTAGTTTTAAAGGGGCAGGCTAGACAGCCTATAGAAGCTCCATGATAGGAATGGAACTCTACATTTTCACAATCGTTTCTAAATTATTACTATTTTGCCTGTGCTGTCCAGTGGTAAACAGTTGAACATCTTCAAAAACAGCCCAAAACTGCTCTCGAATTATTTCACATTGTTTCTCTCCATGTAAATTGTTCATATAATTGCCTATGGCGGGCAAAGAGGCGGATATGATCATAAAGGTTCAACGGACGGCAATTTGTGTTGTGGCCGTCTGTAGAGCACAAGGTGCCGATGAGGTCGCCCACTGGGTTCGCGAAACGCCTACGAACCTGATTGCCAGCGGCCTACTAACATCATCACGCTATAATATGACCCTTTCCGCTTATACCGCGCCCACCAACCGTCATCTAAACTATTTACTCGACCTATCAGACAATGTCATGTTACCAGAAATGAAGGTAGGCTACATCGTATTGAATGCTCCATTCTGCGGTAATGGAGCTGGCCCAGTTATTCGAACTCGTATTCATCTTCTGATATGGATGTATTTCGTGACGCTGTCCGCGTTACATTTTCGAGTTTATGTAGCAAAGTAAAGACATAAAATGTCAATAGTAATATTTAAGGGGTGATATTAGAAAAGTACACTCCATCTTTTGGCATAGGACAGGAATGAATGGGGCGTCAGGACAGCCAATACAGAAGGTAAGTGGTTTGTAGCTACGTTCTGTTTCCATATAACAAGGAGCTGATGGAAATCGCTGAGGCGGTATGATGATACCCCTAAGACTAAAAAGCTTCAGGTTGATGCTCAGGATATATCGCTTCAGAGAGACTAAAGAAACTAGTGAATCGTTTAGTCAATATTTGAAAGTTTGTTACTCACAGATGAAAAAGTTGTCATATCCGTTCATTCGTTTGGTAAAAACAGGGGTGCAAAAACCATCATAGTGTTATCGTTAATTTAAAATCTTCGATACTTTTGAAAAATATCGATACGATATTTTCCGATTCTTTAAAAGATGGAGGATTTAAATCGATTATTTTTGACGAAACTCATAATTAGTTGCAAATACAGAACGCTACTGAAATTCAAGTTGAAGCCATAGTTGACAGCTGTACGTTAATAAGCACTATAAAAGGCAATCGGAACTGGCGCACTTCCCCGCCGAATTTTATGTGGAATTTAAAACGATTGTTATAAACAAGTAGAACCTGACTCCTGATTTTCTCCCGTATTCGTACATTGCCTAAAAGACAGCTAGTTAGTATATGGTTATGAACATTATCAATATTTCATCAATATTATTATTATTATTGTTTTCCATTTATACGAATTTTATTAACCATAAAGCAGGAGGAAAGAACCACGTGTGAAGTTACGTAACTCGGGTGCTAATGGTCTCTCCCTTCCCTCTATCGCCTAGGCGTTTGACAAAGACGTAAATGTGACCCGTTCTCGCTCACTCAAATTTTTCGGCTACTCATCATAACTACTACTTTTTCATACACAAATTTTAAAATATTGCCACAAAACGCCATTGATAATTTCAGCGACTTTTTCTCGGATGCGGAAGGACCTGGGGCATTAAAGGTTTGAAAACATTGCGTAGGTAGATGCTGTCGCAATAGTTTAGGCGGAGCGGTTTTCAAAATCGCAACTTTTTCAACGCGGAATTCTGTCATAAACGAAAGCTTCTTCCGTGTTGGATAGTGTATCACGTGAATCTTAATGTGATGTAATCACCTGGTTATGACACCATTTGGCGATTATAACAGTGTGTTTTTAAATAGGTGTCTCAATAATAAAAAGTCTCTTTCTATATAACCTCAGAACTTAGCGACATAAATTTTGAGTCTTATCATTTTATAAGCAATGATTAGCGGGACAAAACAATCTGCTCAATTGGAATTCAAGTTCATTGAATAATACCAGGGGTTATGCAGGGGTGCCCACCCCCTAGCCGTAAGCCTTGTTTCCATATCAGTCTTTAACTGATAAGATGATGAATGAAAATAGGAATTTTGCCTCCAGGGAGGTCAGAAGTCTTGTTAACTGGTAGGGAATACGTTTTGAGGACAAGAAACTGAATCAACTCTTTGCAGAAAACATTAATCTTGAGAATGTCGAACTTGGCAATGAACGAACAAATGATTCCTTTGGCTTCGATAAGATTCATCTTATTCCCTCAAATACTTACGCTGAACTCGCTTAGTTTTTCAAAAATACCTGCAATGTACGCAATTTCCAATTTCCGTTGCTTCAAATGATCGCTTATCGATTATAAGAAACAAGAAACTGTGTAACTGTAGACCCCCAAGCTTTATGACGCGCACCTCTCCTCCCTCCCAACTTAGAACCAGATTTGTATAGATATTGAAAAAATTCAAAACCAGTCGGCAATAGACAAAATGGACAATATTCAAGCACTGTCATTGTCATTCATACATTTCAGATGGAAAAACAAACCATATTTAAATTAATTACTATGTTTATTATTATTTACGTTCTTTCTAGTTTAGCCTGTTTCAATGAACTTTAACCCCCAAAGACTTTTTGGGATCCCCCCAAGAATTTTAATGACGCAGTCAGGGGTGGGTTATGAAGCACACCTAAATGACCACTGAAAACATATTTGAAATCAAATGAAAATCGTAGAAGTGGGGGGCCTTTTTTAATTTTTATTATTTTATTGGCTTATTTGAACTTAGACTTAACTTGAAAATAGATTAAAATTGGACATAGATGAGAGAGTTGTGTGAATAACGAGAATTTGAGAACACATTCAGATTGACTTTGCACAGGATGAACTGTGGTGTTATCTCTACAAAGCCAAATTCGAGTGAACTATGTGATATTATTGGACAAAACTTTCTTCGTTTGCGAATAAATGATCATCCAAAATGGATATTATGTTTTCGGAACTTCGTTGACTCGAATGTGAATGAACAAAACGTCGGCCAATCGGGTGTAACACGTAGTTTCCTCGTATCCATAACTTGATTGAATTGAATTTTTATAAATAGAGAAGACAGATTGAAAGCATGTTTTAATGCATGGTGGGTAGAATATTTTACAGTCCAATTTGAAGTCTTTCTGTTGTCATAGAAAGAATTTAGAACGTCTTAACGCGTTAGTGGTTAACCAGGAGTTTTAGAACCGATGTAAGTTAACAAATTTACAACCGATGAATGTTTTATCAGATTGATTGTTTGGAAAGTGAGATATTGTGATTGACGTTTTGAACTGATTTCTGAATCAGTAAGCCCAACGTTTTCAGTTGCTAACCATCCCTTTCCACTCTTCCCCTTCTCAATCACATTCATAGACAAAATTGGCAAAATAGGTCTAGGAATGAAGGAATCATACACCAATGATTTAATGGGAACAAAAGAGCGGTGATTGTAGGTACACCATCTGAGCAACTTCCCAAACAGACAGCACGTATTGAAGCAATCAGATGCTTGAAGGTAACAGCAAAAAGCACATGCTATATTGATACCACGTTTCCGACATCTACTAAGGTCAAGATTCACGAATCAAACAGATAACAAGGGAAAATCCAAGGTCTGATTGAGTATCTATTACGTGTCAGCCGTCAGTCTTATTCAACAGGCAGGCAAATAGGTAGGCAGGTCCTACCATTAAACCTATCAAACTACCGGCGAGGCGTCTAGATTTCAGACACCGACAGAACTGTTGGAGGCTCATTGTTAAGTCGAGGCGATGACCTTTGTGAAAGATTCTCAATGCATACTCGTCAACATCGAATATTTCAGATCTTGCGAAATATTCTGTTCACTGATATCTCGACCAGAATTCCCCATCATCAAATTCCCCTTAACATTGGATTTCGCACCAAAAACTCACACCGGGGAATCCTTCACACGATGTTACTTCTGAGTATGTATCACATAGCATACGCCCTAATACCTGACTGTGATTGCATGACATCTTACTGCAATTGCTTCCCATATGTCATAAATAATCCAGGCAAAATAATTTTCCTTTTACGTGATATATCACTATTTGGTTTGCACGGCGTTGGGCGGGTTAGAATAATGAAATACGGGAGGGGTTCTCACTCATCACTATGTGACATAAATCCAGCTGAATTCATTTTCTCTTTTTTTATCTGAGCTTTCTTAATTGGGTTCTTGCAAACAATTAAAGACCCACAGACTTCTAATAAAATGTCAGAATCTTCAATGAACCATTAAGGAATTAAATGCACGGCACAAACAGCTGATCGAGGAAACTCCATAGCTCATAATTAATACCCAATAACCTGTGGTCTGTAAGGCTATAAATTTCACCACTGCTGAAAGATTTATTTTCAAATTTAAAAACCACTATTTAAACTGAGTATGTAAATTAGTATTTAATAGATGAAACGTAGGGCAGTTTGTTCAAACCGTTAGAGAATTCGTATACCTGTCATAACTTCTAAACAGTAAGTTTGATCCCAATAATTTAAATTAGAATTGATACATTCATAGTCAACCGTAATTATCAAACCGTTTAAATTGATAAGGATTAATGTCAAGATACCATTTTGGCTTAACTTTAATAGTAAGACATTTACCATCGCGGAATTTATTGTGAGCAATCATGAGCACCTACTATTATTATTTAGGGCACTATTTTATACACCACCAATCATTTTCGCAACGCAAAATAAAGTCTTTTACAGGCAAAAGTTTGATGGCTTGGGTTACATTGTTCCATTTTAGGTAGGGATCTCCAATTTAAAAAAAAATATAATATAGTGCTATGGAACTCTATAAATAGTAAAGAGGTACTTGAAAATTTTTATAAAGCATCACATCATCTCTCTTCCTCTCTCCCCGAACGGATTAGTCGAATGGCGCATATCCATTTCGTTTACAAACGTTATTTTTCTTCAACTTTAATGTTATGAATCGTGGAAAGGCTCACGTTGTTTTGAAGTTATGTAAAATTGTGCTAATTATCATTCAGCTTCATGTAGGAAAGTTAAAATCTATAAGAACTAATGACCACAAGATGATTCAATGGAATAATTGCAAAAACCGACCAAAAGTTGTAAGCCATTGAAGTGTTACAGTAATTTATTCTTCAGGGCATCATAGTTAGTAGTCATGCCAACCACAATAATGATATGTAAACTTTAGAATGCAACTATCAAACGTTCCGACGCTTGAAAGTAAAAGATTGTAATAACATATCTTTTGGTGTACATTACCTTTTTCTTTCCGTCAGGAGGAGGGGTGTTGTGCCTTGACTTGGGTTCTGGAGTCGGCGAATAGTCGGGCGCAGGCTCCTCTAAAACCTCATCGTCTTTCTGCAATTAGAAATGGAAAATACAAGTTAACATATTGTTATGTAATTGTGCATTAATGCGGACGTTCTTATCTCCGGTTGTTGTATGATCAGACTTACACTCAGTAAAAAATGTCTCCGTACACCCCAAAAATGTGTACTTTTTTATTCATCCAGGGAAGCTAATTCGGATGTTTACACAAGGATGCAAGAAACGAAGTCTCCATAAGCAAACTGGAGTTCATCTGAATCGGTACAGGTTCAATCAAGACTCTTCTCATCCGCGAAAACAACTATCATAGGTCTAGAATCATGAAAATTATGGTATCAGTATTTTACCGAGACGATCATGGAGGTCTCCCAGTACAGGGACGACTATCAGAGTTTATCCTGGGGGGTGAGACACCACGCAAACATTAAATAAAAAAAAAAAAAAAGTAGCTGAATACAAATCCATTCTAGAGCAATCTTAGACCAAGGAAGTGAAAAAAACTATATCTTTATGTCTCTCTGTGTGTGCCTGTGACAAATGTTATAGACGAGCTGGAAATTCTTCAACGATTTGAATGATTATGATTGATGATATATTATTACTTTATCTGTAGTGTATTGTTGTTGTTATGGTACAGTAAGTGCTTCTGAACTAGTACCCTCAGATACCTTCCAGCTTGGTTGAAAAGCTTGTCGATTCGATGAAGTTCCGTTTATTGGAAGTTCTCAAGCAAAGAGAAGAGCCCACAAGCTATTACTCCATGTTTTTAGCTCGAGTTTCATGCTGTTCTTTGGACTGTACGAACACTTTTTTGCCCTGACAAAAATGAATTCGTTAACGTGTGTTGTCAATTTCGCCTGGTACGTTCAGTTGAAAAGTTGGTTGACTTAATTTCAACCTTAAGATGTCTGTGAATACATTCATACAATTAGTATCCCGTTTTTCAAGGTTTGTGAGAAGCAGCTGCGATATTCGTGAAAAGCAAAGTGAGTGTACGGAGACATTTTTTACTGAGTGTATGAACATAATGTAAACACTTAGAAATATTTTAAAACCTAAACCGAATTGTTAAACGAACAAAAAAGGACGAATAACGGCTGAGAATTCTGGTAGGTATGAGCAGGTAATGGATCAGCCATTACCCCCTCCGCACCCCTTTCCATCATGAAATTCGAATTACTCTGGTTCGTTGTACGAGAGGAGTTTGTCACACAAAAATTGGGATGGAAAAAAATAAAAATATTGAAGATGTAATGATTGATCCCCTCCCCCATCCATTCAGCTCCTTAAATGATTAAATTTGGAAGATCTGAAATAAGATACAAAACTAGACCTAAGTTCTTAATCGAAAGAAAAAAATATGCAAGAAAATTGGGAGTATTAACAGCGCTTGATTGTCTATTACCCTCTCCAGTCCTCCTTCAGAGACCAATCAAATCAATTTGGAAATCAAATTAATCAATATGATCGAGAATTGGTATGGATATGCTAATGCCCTCTCCGTTTCTAAAAACTGCTATGTCTGAGTATGAACCTTCAAGATTATCCTCTGGGTGTTACGGTATATCGCCTCAGCGATTGGAAGGAGCAACTAGTCCATTTCATCATCTGTTTGTTCTAGGCCTCGTCCTACGTGAGCGGGAGTCGGGCGATTTCAGCGTTACTGGCGATACCGGCGATTTACGCGAGTGCAAGCGTTTACAGCGGGAAACGCCACTAGTGTCATTTGTGCTAGGGATGTGCGAGCGATGCCGCGAATGAAGGAGAGCGTTTTAGTTAGGTTAGTTCCGTACCTACCTTGTCAATCAATACAATGAGTGTTTTTTCTGAATTTCTTACAGAGAGAGACGATTGGCGTTGGCCTGAAGTAGTCCAGCTCTGTTCAATTACATTTCTAATAAACGTTTGCAGGCAACCATCTCATGAAATTTATCAATTAAAGAACTGATTCGGGGAATTTATAACCCTTCTTATTTCGTTGATAAGTGACAACAACATTGTTCTGACTAACCTCGCTAGCGCTCGAGAAATGATTTTGACTCCTACAGACTTGGATAACTCCAATAACCTTGACAACAGATGTAAACAATCGCGCGACTGTAGCGGGAGTAGCAAGAAAAAATCAAACCGATTTGATTTCAAGCCGCGTGTAGCGTGTGCGTGTTAGCGATTTGCGATAGAGCGTGTGCACGCAGGACGCACAATTCTGTTATCATAGTTTGATCGGAAAATCGCCCGCCCCGCAAAAAACGCTGAACCCACCCGACCCGCTGGTATTGCTTAGTTCCCGCTGAGCATTAAACATGAATAAGGAGTTTTCTAGTTAATAACTGCCTCATTTGAATGCCTGAACAATAATAGAAAAAGATTGCACGGATATTAATGAACTAGCTCAGCACCTACCCGTGCTTTGGTACGAACCATTGAGTTATGACAGTTGAAAGTAATTCGAATTCGATGTCCTAACAAGTTGTTAATAATATCTGTTATCATCTTCGGACATTTTCATGAACATCAAACTTCCTTGTCGATAACTTAACTGGGCATATTAACAGCTCGTGCATATTCAAAAAATAATTGGCGAATGTTATCAAATTAGTGAATGATATTTATTGGAGTAAGGGTCTTTCTGTGGGGTCGTCCAGCGTGAAGATTAGCAGATAGGTACCCACTAAATCTCCACTCAAGTGTGAAATTGAATTCGAAGAGTTAATCGTGATCAAAACACGAAAGATGGGTTAGTAGCAATAACGTCGGGTGAAAAAAGTGTTCGTTGTTTATTTCTATTCTGTCAACAAGACTGTTCATCTTGTGAAATCATCGGTTGTGAATGAAATATGACAATCTTCTATAACGAACCGACGAATATCGGATGAAGATTTATCACCGATTTCAACGAAGTAAAAATCCCCTCTCCCGTTGGCTTTACTTTGCTACAAAGAAGGTTTCGCCCTTCTCAACTTTCCTCGTTGGGAGGGATTTCGTTTGGGTAATAACAGGCCGGGAGGTTATATTGTATTATGATGAACGGCGACCGGCCCACGATCACGTCGGAAATTCAAATATTCATGAAGGTCGTGGTCGGGGAAGGTTTGAGCTCCTTTTTCAACAGAGGACGCCAGAGGTTCAGGAAATCTGGAGGTTCGGAACCGCGGAGGGCAATGAACCAGTTCAAGATCTCATCTAGATACGAGACCCAAGCCGTTGTAAACCGTTTACGGGCGTCATAATTTTCAGTAAAATTGATGGAAGGTATTTTATTACCTCCCACTAAAAGAACAATTATTCGAAAATCGGGGTTTTAAATAACCATCATCCTTCACTATTTAACAATCATCATTCATTCCTAAAATGAAGGAGGTTTCATGCGATTCCATGAAAATACTGGAGAGGATTTAAAGTACCCTTTACATTTGTTGCGGCAGCAGGATGTGATCGGCTGTTTCCGTCTGTTTTAGCAGAGCTGGCATTCCCTTGTCCTGGTCTTACTGGGGAGTCCCAAAAGCAGGGCCGGATTTAGGTATTAACAATCGAAATAGATATTTTAACAATGTAATTCTCTCGAGTTCCCAAAACACAACAACAACTATTTTGGGATCAACAAATCGTTACCAACAAGTCAAACACATGTTTCAGTACTACACTACTCCCCTCCCTCTTCGCAGAGCCCGCCCACGGGCTTCACATCTGCCCTTGCTAGCCTGTTGACGTGTAGAAGGCGACGTTTTCTTCCTAATTTGACCTGAAACAGCACGTCAGACTTCTTCTTTGTGATCACCCACGGTCCAGTCCACTGGGGTTGTAGCTTTGGACACAGGCCTCGCATTCGTTTCGGGTCATGTACCCAAACCCAATCTCCTTCAGAAAATTGTGGATGCTTGGAACGACGATCGTAAAACTCCTTTTGGGCCCTCATTTTCAATCCAGCTGTTTCTTGTGCAAAACGTCGTATTTTCTCTATTTGCTCTAACGCATAAGGAGTCGTCAGGTTAGACGGTGAACTGACAGAAGGGCGAACCAGGGACCCTGGGAGACGGAGATCTCTTCCAAATAAAAGCTGGGCGGGAGTGTATGATGTAGTGGGATGTGGAGCTGAGCGGTACGCCAATAGGAACAACGGCAGCTTTTCATCCCAATCCGTCTGCTGCTTGTTTACATATATGGCCAAGTATCTTGTCAGCGTCTTGTTCATTCCTTCCACAAGACCATTTGACTGGGGATGCAGTGCTGTGGTCCTTGTCTTCCGGGTTCCGAGAATCGCAGTGACCTCTTCCATAAGCTTAGATTCAAAATTTCTGCCCTGATCAGTGTGAAGCTCTCCTGGCACACCATTACGGCTAAAGACGTGGTTAACCAATGCTGCAGCCACTGTTCGTGCCTCCTGATTGGGTAGTGCAACCGCCTCAGGCCACTTGGTGAAATAATCCACTGCTACCATTATGAATCTGTTGCCACTCCTCGACCTGGGGAAGGGACCAAGGATGTCCAGTCCCACTCGATCGAAAGGACCCTCTGACATAGATTGTTGCAATGGCGCTCGATTTCTTTTGCCAGGTCCCTTAATCTGGGCACAACTTTTGCATGTTCTGCACCATGCCTGAATGTCGTTAGTCATACCAGGCCAAAAGTAGGACAACCTGACCTTTGCCAAGGTTTTCCAGTACCCAAAGTGGCCCCCCACTGGGCTGCTGTGGCAAAGTTGCAGTACCTTTTCAATTGCAGCTGTAGGAACAACCCATTGTAAATGGGTCCTTTTCCTGTCTTCCCATTTGTGGAATAATTGGCCATCTCTGAGCACTAGTGACTCCCAGCGGCTGAGGAGTTTCCGGATGGTTGGGTTCAAGATTATTTCCTCTTGGTTCTCAGGTTTTCTACCCTCCTGTAGTTTCCTAATTATCCATTGGATGTTTTCATCTTCTGATTGTCCTATTCCTTCGTCAGTTGGACGAAATTCAACTACACAAATCTCACTATTTGTGCACTCTCTCTTCTTGCAGTACATACAACCACCTCCGCATGGTCGGCGTGACAACCCATCTGCATTGGAATGACGTTTTCCTGCTCTATGCTGGACTGTGAAGTTGTATGTCTGGAGGGTTTCCAGCCATCGTGCTAGTTGTCCTTCCGGATTGTGAATTGAAGTGAGCCATGTCAGGGCTGCATGGTCAGTCCTAAGCAGAAACTGTGTTCCATAAAGATATTGGTGGAAATGTCCCACACTGCGAACTGCAGCTAACAGCTCTCTTCTTGTGGCACAGTAATTTCGTTCCTGTCTGCTCAACGACTTGCTGAAGTATGCTACAACTCTTTCTTGGCCCTCGACATACTGTGACAAGACTGCACCAATGGAATGTGCACTAGCGTCACAATCAAGAATAAAGGGCTGATGGAGGTCAGGATAAACTAGGACTGGTGCTGACGTCATAGCAGCTTTCAGCTGTTCAAAACTTTCTTGGCATTCATCAGACCAGCTAAATGGGGTAGAAGCCTCAGTCAGACGATGAAGTGGTCGAGCTATTTCAGAAAATCCTTTCACGAACCGTCTGTAATAGGAACACATTCCCAGGAATGACCTCACTTGTTGTTTGTTTCGAGGAGCTGGCCAGTCCCTGACAGCATCAGTCTTCTTTGGATCTGTCTGAATCCCGGCTCCTGAAATGATGTGACCAAGGTATTTAGTCTCCCTTTGAAAGAAAGTGCACTTATCTGGACGTAACTGTAACCCTGCTTTAGCCAATTTTCCCAGGACCAGTTCTAGCTTTTTCAGGACAGTTGGATAGTCTGGACCATGCACAATTATGTCGTCAAGGTAAACTACTGCAAGGTCAGTTGATAGAACGTGCTCCATTAAACGCTGAAATGTAGCTGGAGCATTACACAACCCAAATGGTAACACTTTGAACTGCCACATTCCTTTTTGGTATAGTGTGAATGCTGTCTTCTCCCGATCCTCTTCTTTTAGAGCCACCTGCCAATATCCACTTCGAAGGTCCAATGTACAAAACCAACTGGAGCCTCGCAGTGTATCTAGTAACGACTGAATGCATGGTAGAGCATATGAGTCACATTTGGTCACCGAATTAAGCTTCCGGTAGTCAACGCAGAATCGAGTGCTCCCATCTTTTTTGGTACTAGAACTATTGGCGATGCCCATGGACTTTTTGAAGGCTCAATTACATCCTGCTCAAGCATGTCTTTCAGCAATTCATCAACCTTGGCAAATTGAGTAAAAGGAATGCGTCTAGGTGCCTGTTTAATGGGTCTCGCATCGCCGGTGTTGATAGAATGTTCCACTACATGGGTCCGACCAAGACGTTGTCCACTACCAGCAAAGATGTGCCTATACTTCAGAAATAAGGCTCTCGCAGCGTCATAGTCCTCTGAACCCTCTTTAAGATCTGAGGATCTGAGGATTTTGTCAATCCAACCACTGTCGTGTTCACCCAATGCTGTTTGCAAAACCCTTTCCAAACACTGCCATCGTTTTCTCAAGGGTACCTGTTCGTCACCCATCAGCATCAGGGACTTGGAGATGCACAACTGAGCCTCCAATTTCCTAAGAACATCCAGCCCTAAAATGCCTCGATCTCGAATAGGGGCAATGAGAAAGAGATGGGTTATGACTTTGCTTCCACACTTGAATGAGATTAGGCATTCTCCCTGCACTCTGATCTGGCCTTCACCAGCAGTCTGTAGGATAGGCAACGAGGGGGGTAGGCTGGTAATCCTGTGCCTTTTGATGGTATCTGGTCTTACAATTGAAACTGTGGCGCCTGTGTCGACGAGGAACGAAGATGTCTCTCCCTTTATCTCCAGGTCCACAAACAGTGCATCTCTTCCTGTTCTGGCTGAATCAAGATGTACCTTAGGACCATTTCTATCCCTAGTGACCGCAGCATGGTCCTCTGCTGTGGTCAATCTTAGTTTTCCGGATGGGGATTAGTGGTAGTTTTAGGTTGACCTCTTGGACATTTCGCTCTAATATGCCCTGTGGATTGACAAACCCAGCATTTCAGTGGCTCAATGTGGACTGGTCGTGCGATTGATAATGATGGTCTTAAACCCTCAATTTGTTGAGCCTTTTCTAGGGCTTCTTGAACAGTAGCAGGAGCAGCCAGTAATAGGGCACGGCTTAAATCACGATCCTTGAGTGCATGAATAAATGCTCGTACTCCAGCCCTGTCTCGATAGGACTTTGTTTCCTCTGGGTAGGCTCCTCTCACCAACCTGTCAATGTCAGTAGCCAATGCTGCTAGGGTTTCATTTTCCCCTTGGCGTTTCGACTCCAATTCAGCTAGGAAGTGAAATGCCTGGTTACGTTGTCCAAATCGTCCTGAAAGAGCGCTTACCAGTTGTGAATAGTTTGTTCTTTCCTCCACTGGCAAATCAGTAAGTACAGAAAGCGCCAAACCTCTTAGGACACTTGCTAATTTTTTTCCTTTTCGATCAGTGGTCCACTCATTAGCCTCTGCAGTAACCTCCAAATGGACGTAAAACTCCTCCCATGGTAGGTTGCCATCATACAGCAGCGTTTTCTTGAAAATTTCAGATTTTCTGATTTTTCCTGAAAATTATCAGAATGCTTCAACCCGTGTATCGGCTACAAAGCCTTTTAGGAGTTCACTCCAGTATCCACGTTACTACACCACTACATCACTACGTCACTAGGTTACTGATATCAACTCAAAAATAATAATAAACCAAAATAACGCGAATGTTGGCACCATAAATCGGGCCATAGATCGGGAATGGTTTGACCTACGGACCTGAGGAGGCGCTCATTCGATTCCTCGTGGAGTGTTCTTCAAAAAGAGTACAAATTTAGGCCGCCTTGACTTTTTAAAGGTTTTTAGGGATTTTACAACACTTTGACAACCATTAAAGGGCACTTTAAATTAAGTGAGAGATCTGGCTCAAGAATTGGGGCGTCGCCGGACCAACATGGATTTTTCCTAAAAAATTCAGCTTTTTTGCTTCAGCCGTTTGGGAGAAATCGTGCGTACGGCGTACGGCGGACGGACGGAAAATTTGTTATTGCAGATTCGGTTTCTACACCCTTTGAAACGTGAACCATAACATTTTCAGGGGGGTTAGAATTTTTTTTTTCAAGAGCGATTACAATGGTTTATTATTGAATAATAAACCAAAACTCATCACCAACTCACCTCATCATCATTACTTTAAATATTAATTTATACATATACAAGTTTAAACCCCCACGACTAGTTTGAACGATAGGACCAATAAATCATGAGGAATCGTGGTTATTAAGAATTCGGTAATTCATATTTTGCGCACCGCTCCGAAGGCAGCAATATTTGTAGGACCCAACAGTCTTTTTAGGACCTAACCCGCGTAATTCCTGGAAATTACATCAAAATTCGCCCCCTAGTTTCGATGTTTTGCCAATGTCAAGTAAATATAGTTATGTAATACGCAACAGCTTTAGCTCGGGGTAAAACTACTAACAACGTCATACAACTACTTCAAAAGATTGGACGAAATCAGACTGATAGAGCAGATGAAACCGACGTTACGAAGATTCACGACTGCTCTCGCACAAACGTTAATATTGATCAGACGGCAATGACATTAGTAGAAGCCCATCTAGAGATTATCAGCAAAATCCTTGAAAGCTTCCATGAATGAAAACTTGGAATAGCTTAGGGAGCCAAATATGTCACCATGCTCAGAAACGCGTAAAGTGAGTGCCAATTTCAATTTTCAAGGCGAAATCCTGTTTCGGTTTCTTATTATTCTTAAAGACGGGGTGTTGTGAAAGTAAAAGACGTTTTTTGAAAATAAGCAAGAAGTAAAGAAAGGGTGTACAGGAACTCACCTGGCAGGATGCCTGGTTGCGTGAAGAACGATGCGGTTCTTTCTTCGTGTTTTGTGTTCATGACCAGGCCTGGATTTACGCATAGGAGTGGACGCCGTTACACGTTACAAAGTTTTTGTATGACGATTCTAGAGCAAATTTACATACCTCACAAACGGTAAACTCAAATAAAATTATTTTTAGTCAAAAATAGACCTAATAATTTACGATACAATAACACGTATAAAAACGTTTTCTAATTCAAACTAAAATTTTCATTTAAAAATTTCTTTTTTTTCATGAGGCTGAGAGCACGCCCCTAGGCCCGGTCCTAGCGGGCCTAGTATGCGTAAATCCAGGCCTGCCCACAAGTTCGCAAAGGTCTCAGTAAACGGTAGTGCATTAGCGCGTACCCTTGATTTGGTTAACAACCTCTTGGTTCGTCTCTGCCTAGGAGTGTTGTTCGAGTGTTGTTCTTCAATCCCTGGACTTGTTGATTTACGTAATTCTAGTTAAATCCCAGTTGAGGATTAGGTCCGATTGGGTCTTAATAGCTTGCCCACAATTCCCTCATAACCAAATACCCAGAGCAATGTTAGTACGATAGATTGAGGGAGCTGAGGCGACTCCAAGTCAGCTTTGAAGTTATTGCAAAGTCAGAAATGGCTTCAGTGCTGCCCGGCTGTTTGACAGATAGAAGATTCTTTCACGTTTGACTTGTGTCATGGAACAAGAATTCTCTCGTTTGAACAATTCAATAGTACGGGCTTGTGCCTGATAAATGGTGGTCACGTGTCAAAGAGACTTAGTGGTATAGTAAAAATGGGGCCCTGGATGACCAATGCTGCAGCACCATTCATCACTTGCACAGCCGTGTGCCACACCCAGTTAACCAAGCTCAAAGACGAGCTTGGTCGTTTTTCCTAGATCACGGTCAGTAATGATCAAACTAAAGAGTACACCGAAGTACAAGATCCAATACTTAATGATAATCGTGAGGGATCATCGTATACGTTTTAAAACGATGAATGAATTTGTTATTGAGCTCGGAGGTCGCACTCCTAATTAGTCTGGACGTTCGAGGGAAACTAACGATAGTTAAAATAAGATTTACAGACAATTAAAGAAGCCTATTTATGGGGCAAATATTCGAATTTGTTTGGAAGGCTCCCGACGTTTTGAGGCTCTGAACTGTCGGGAAAACTCGGTTGGAAAGAGTGCAAAGAAGATTTCTTCACGTTCATGCTAATAAATCGGTCGGTTGCATATAGATTTGCGCTCATTGCAAAACTGCAAAGATGGTAATACCTTAATATTCGTTTAGCGCTCAAGAATATAATTTAGAAAAAGTGTTTTTCATCCATAATTGTTGATTATTAAAATTTTTCTCGCTAAAAAGGGCAATTTCAAAATAAAAATTGATTTTTTTTACACTCACAATTCAACTTCCGTCCACCATGTAATAACAATCAACTTGCGTTTATCGTTCGAAACCTATTTTCGGACCAATGAACTGTGAATTTGGACGAATCGAATTGGCCAACGAACTTGAACTGTTGATTGCATAAACCATTTTTGTGACGGTGGAACGAGATTTTTTCTGTAAGATGGCGGCAGCTATCGGAATTACAATATAGTGGAGTAGTATACAGTATTGTAATGTAGTATATGATATGATGTGAGACGGATTCCAAGGGGGCCCCCTACACCTCCCTCACAAGAAAGCGAAGCCACCTAAGTAGCTTATTTTGGTTTATTATTCAATAATAAACCATTGTAATCGCTCTTGAAAAAAAAAAAAAAAAAAAAAATTCTAACCCCCCTGAAAATTTCATGGTTTACGTTTCAAAGGGTGTAGAATCCGAATCTGCAATAAAAATGTTTCCGTCCTTCCGCCGTACGCCGTACGAACGATTTCTCCCAAACGGCTGGAGCAAAAAAGCTGAAATTTTCAGGAAAAATCCATGTTGGTCCGGCGACGCCCCAATTCTTGAGCCAGCTCTCTCATTTAATTTAAAGTGCTCTTTAAGGGTTGTCAAAGTTTTGTAAAATCCCTAAAAACCTCAAAAAAAGTCAAGGCGGCCTAAATTTGGACTCTTTTTAAAGAACTTTCCACGAGGAATCGAATGAGCCCCTCCCCAGGTCCGTGGGTCAAACCATTCCCATATCCCGATTTATGGTGCCAACATTGCGTTATTTTGGTTTATAATTGTTTTTGTTTTGATAGCAGTAATCTAGTGACGTAGTGATGTAGTAATGTGGATACTGGATTGAACTCCTAAAAGGCTTTGTAGCCTATACACGGGTTGAAGTATTCTGATAACCATAAAAAAACGCTGCAAATTCTTTCACTGGGCACACAAATATGATCAACTGAACAATCCAAATAGGTATTTTGGTTGAGAACAGATTTACGTGCTCTATGCATATCTCCTGAAATTCAATAATCGCTCTATCACCTGTGAAACACTCACACTCCAAAGCTTAGTAGAAATTCAAATCATGAACCATTGAATAATAAACCCCAGTGAAAGGATTTGCAGCGTTTTTTGGGTTGATAGAAAGCGCAGTTGATGTTTCTCAGCCATTTGGAACTAAAGGGGGCCACAAATGTGAGAGGGGTACCGATGTGTCAGTACATAAGAGAAATAAAAACTTATTCCTTTTGTTAGGCCATCTCGACAACCAATGTAGCGATTGGACGCATGGACGCAAGCCAATTGAATAATAAACGCCAGTGAAAGAATTTGCAGCGTTTTTTCTTTGAAATTCCCTTAAAAAGGGGACTATAAAAAGGACAAACATTTTCCCATATGGTCATGCTGCATGACTGTAAATTCAATCCATAGTAAAACGAAACAAGCGTGAGGGGAGAAACGTTGTCAGGCGGTACATGACTCTGCAACCTTGCGTCTCTTTGATTAGTTTGCACATTTAGATCACGTAATGAACGGTAACGCACGGCCGCCCTTACATACCACCAGCCGCTGTATAACTTGTCGCATATTTTAAACCGAGTGGGACGGAAGTGTAGGACTTCTGGGATCGGTTTTGCAGTGGGAAAACATCCGAAGCGAGGGACGTGATCAGAAAGGAAGACCAGGGACGAACATTATAATCGCACTAGATTCCGATCTCTGGCAATCAAAGTCCCGATCATGGGTGCTTCCTGCTATGTCGAGAATCTAGATGAATCATTTTTACCTCCCACGTCCACCGAGGTTTATGTGATGCCGGCAGATGACCAAGACGGTTGAGTTGTGGTTTTCCACAATGCAAATTAGAGAGGAAATAGCTTCTTATTAACATTCAACTCTACATTGCGAACAGATGAATTGATCAAAGCGGCTATATTTTCAGCTAGGAAGGTGTAATAATGAATTGCAGTAGCAGATGATGTTGAAATATCATATTAGTATAGTGTGATGAGCCAGCCTTCGTGAACTGAGGTGATTGATGGGATAGGTGGTTAGTTGCAATGTAATATATGCAATCAAAATAGTCAACGTTGCGCACAGCGTCCGAGTCATTCGTTGAATTGTATAAAGTATAAGCTTCATCATCATAAGACGTTGATGATAGTTGCCATATTGGTGAGGTACGGCAACCAGGTTACGTTGAAATTGCAACGAAGCTGATAAATCAGGACGTACAAAGTCATATTGATTGATAAAGAATAAATCATTCGCCACAATGTGCAAGTTCAGTATCTCTAGTCTACCATAGTTGAATGCGTAGCAAACCTGTACCCCTCGATTTACTCTGGTTCATATAAGCTTCATTATCATTAGTGCAGCTTATAGTTGCCATAATGAAAAAGTTTGTGGAAATTGGTGATTGTTGCAACAAGGTTGATAAGTCAGAACTTGCCGAGCCATATTATTGATAAAGTATAGAACATTCGTCCCAATGTGTAAGACCAGTATCTCTCGTCTCTCATAGTTCATGGAACGGCTACATTTAACGTATAACAATTGATTTAAGAATGATGCAAGCTTCATCATCGTTAGTGGCAGCGGATTGTAGTCAACTAAAAAGGTTTGGATACTAGGTCATATTGCAACGGGTGGTAGATGCTGTCGATTGATGAGTTCGAGTGTGCCGAGTCCTGCAGATTGATAATAAGATTGATAAGACATCCGTCTGATTTTGCAAATAGTAAAACTAACAGATACTATTGTTCGTAACTTGGAAACCATTCATTGACTCGAGCAAATAAAACTTCATCTTCGTCATCATCATTTTAGTTACAGCTGAATGTTGTAACATACCGTGTTGTAACCTGATATTGGTAAGGTTAGGAAACCAGATCACATTGAAATGGTTGATAGATTCGAAAACGCTGATAAATTAGAATTAGAATCTACCACATCACATTGATTGATCTTGCATAGAAAATTGGACGGAATGTGCAGGATCACTATCTATCATCTTGGAGTGGCACTAATAAGTAAATAGTTGCGTTGAAGAAGAATATATTGTAGCTCACTTTTCAGCAAAGGTAGCTGATGGAAAGCTTTCATATAAGGGCGAAGCTACACATCAGACTCCGTCGGTATATGTTCAAGCTTGGCAAGAAACATTGTTCATTGCTCATAAAACATACCTATCTTCATGTTGCAGGACTCGTATTTGTAGATGAACTTTGCTGTCAGCAGCAGCTTCCTTCAGTCATCATATTGGAAACATCAGGTCAAGATGAATTCAAGCTTATTTGACAAGATGGTACAATCTTTGTTAATTCTCAGACTTGAAATGACTTTTGTAAATCACAACCAGTTATTTCTCATTTGCATAATGTTAAACATCTTCAGTACTAATTATCATGTTCATTGAGGAATTCGCCGTCTCCGGAGTGTGGAAACAAAACGAAGTCCGCAAGTCACTTGTGGATTAATG
Organism: Creontiades dilutus; assembly: GCA_031894815.1. NCBI lineage: Eukaryota > Metazoa > Arthropoda > Insecta > Hemiptera > Miridae > Creontiades > Creontiades dilutus. Next base: position 1,587,593 of record JAVIWC010000323.1, read on the forward strand.
GTTCAGGACGTTGTACTTTAGGATGGCCAAGATTAGATCTGCCCTGAGTGACTGAACGCCGTTCCGACCATCAAGCACGTTATTTATCATCATCCATCAAACTCTCAGCGTCTTCACAAGTCAATGAGATCTTTCGACGAGATGTTTTTAAATCAGCCAATCAACTTTTGGCGCTAATTAAAAATATGTCAAGCCGCCCCAGAGCAGGTAGGTAATGAGTTTCCTTGTCGCTGGATATCACCATTGGGGTTAATAATTTGTGTTATCAGGAGAACTATGGGCAGCTTTTTAATATTACCTTGCTTCTTAACTCATTTCAGGGGAGATTTGTGTTTACCCTTTAGGGTTGACAGAAAGGAATGCCTCACACTCGGTCATTAGTCATTTTTGAGTTCCATTAAATTTGGTCTAGTTTCAGGAAAAAAGGTCCGGACGGGGAACGGACGTTTTTTTAAATTAAATGTTTGGATTTCATTCATCTTGAAACGTAAAGCGACAAATTTTAAGAAAGGAGATTGTTAATTGTATTCATTTATTTTTTTTTATGGTTGATCAAAAAGGCTCATTATTGAAAATGATAAACCAAAATGAGCATAAGTTTCAGCAATAAATTTAAAATGTTTGAGTTCGAAATTGAAACAATATTTATGGGTAGTATCGGCTAAAAAAATATAAATTAATCACCATTTTTTAGAGTGTGACTAATTGTTTTGAGTTCAAAAAGTGCTGCCCAACGAGCACATCCTTTCTTTTGGAATGCCAAATTTTTGACGAAAGAACGATGTTTATATCTGTTATCCTCTAGAATGGTATGACACACACAGACATACACTTATATATATACATAACTAATCTTATCTGTGGGTGGGTGAAATGGAAATACTCAAAGCTCAAAGCTGCCTTTTTTTACCAGTTCATAAATTCAAATCAGGGGCTCAGTTGGATAATCTCATCCTACAACTTCCGTTTGAACGCTATGAGAAACTTCACTCTACTACAACAAATGCACTCGAAAACAAACAAAAGCCTTTTTATCGTAGCGGATATTGTCTAACACAAAAACATCGACAAAAGGGGAAAATGCGGGTTTTTTTAAGGAGCTTTGTTGTCTGGGAAGCATCTTCAAAAGGCGTTTCAGTTTTATCAACGAAGGTCGCGAGGTTTCTTCAGCTAAGGTGCTAACAATGACGTTTCTTTTTCTGCATTTGGATTTCTTTTTCTTGTTACCGTCTCATTTATTTTCGCCGAGCCGGTTTCGTCCCAGCTTGAAAGGGAAGACGGCCTATAATTTGCCACAATAAGGCAGAATCTGGAAAAAAAGTTCGTCGAGACGTTTGAAACATCTGTTGATCAGACGTTTGCTCAAAAAACATCCACGGTAATGGATAATGGTGGTTGACAGCCAATATTCAGCAAAACCACGTTTATTTGTTGAAATTTTAGGATTGGATGTCTTAAAGTAGAAAAATATGAGCAAATTTGAGGTTTATGGTTTGCGTTTGCTACAAAACTTGCAACATTCCAAGCAGAATTGCAATATTTATGTACACAATAAGAAAAGATAATAGAAAACTAATTTGATGTTCAGACTGTTGCTTTTATTCAAACTACAAAAGAAAACGATAGGGAATTTCAATCATTTGCAATGTTGGCAAACAATTTACGTTGTCTTGGACCTCGTTACACAGTATGCTACAGAGGTCTGCATGATCTTATGAACCCAAAATATTACTGTGTGCTTTCCAGATTCTTGAAGTACTTTTTCGTTTTTGTTGAGTACCATTTTCATCAAGATCTTGTTGCAATCATCAAATAATGACGCGTTATGACATCGAGGCATGACATCATCATCAACCTAAGTATAAAGTCGATGGTTCCTGATCTTTAAGATGAGCTTAGTTTTCACCTTGCCGAAGTAAAGGTTTCCTTACAAATCAACCCATACATAAACATTGCTGTCTGCTTATCCTTAGCTTTTGCATGAATTGGGATTGTTAGGTTTCTTCAAAACTCCCTCCTCAAAGACAACAGAGCAAATTTTGCATCGGTGCTACTTGCAAGGGCGTACTCTTTGGGTCGGAGCTGGTTTCATAACCCAGCTGTTAAGATGTCACCAAATGCAGGTACCCGAGGATGGGATGGTGTACAAGCTTCAAGGAACACGTATTTAGTTGTGGGGGTGGATGGGATAAGATTGGGCAGAGATCCTGCAGAATTTCATTCAATCTCTATCCAAAAATATAATTTGATGGCTAATTGAAACTTCTTCCCTCGTTCGTTACGCATGCCAGATATCCCCTCAAGAGAAGTTTGTACAATAAATCCTCCTCATCATGACCACTTCTAAGTAATGGAGCAGATGGAATTTGATGCTTATGAACGAAATAACAGCGTGGAATACACAGCTGTTTTCCCAAAAGCAACAAATGTATTCCATGTAAGTCGTAATTTTGTTAGACAGCAAGAATGCACCCAACACTGAATGCTGTGAGAGGGTACTGCATCGCAAGTATAATTTTCTACCGACTTGGTTTCTTGCTTAATCACTTACATATCCTTCTACTAATGAGACTGAGATCGTGATCAATTGGTTATTGGATGCTACATGAAGGCCGAATCGCGGGGCTGAAGAGCGGTTAAAGCAAACTGACGTGGGCGAGAAAGCCAAGTTTATGGTTCTCTTTGATTGTCATTACGGAAAAATAACTTTGGATTCCAGAGATCGTAATTGGGGTAGTGATTCAAAGCATGGGAAAATTTTGCTGGTACCTCTTCGTTTTACGGCTGTTTCTAGCGTTCCTATATCACCGGCTGAGCGCTATGAATGGACTATTAAAGTCTACGTGACGGGAATACTTGTTGGAAAGAAGATCTACTACGGGATGGCAGTGAATTAAGCATGAATGATAGAAAAAGGATGAACTCACCCATCCGTTGTGAAACTTGTACATCGGATGACTCAGATTATTCTCTGGAAGGCACAAGACGCGGACGTGTTCCGGTTTTATTTACACGATACTGGGTGAACTTTTGATGAATTAAACACACAACAATTTCGGACGAGGAACTGAAGTTAAGGTACCGAGTATCAGGTTTTGGTTAGACGAAATATCGCGCGCGAAATGGACTACAGGAACGGCGGAGAGCAACTGTTATATGTCAAAGTCTCCTCCTTTGAAGCTGCTCCTCCCCACAATTCAATTTCCCACAAGTGAGGCACAACTCTGAAAATCACTAAAACTTGCAAATTAAGGGGAAAGATTATTGTAGATATTAAGTAATCGATTTTCCGTTCATCTATAAGTGTATGACTAATGGGGAGCTGGAGAGGTGGACGAGGGAGGGCATGTTTGACGCTACGACACACGAAATCGGTCTAAAGCGGAGATTTGCCCGGCTGATAGATTTGCCCGTTTGATGCTCCCAAGGTCGGCGTTTCCTCGCGGGCCCCGCCGACCGTGGTGGGGGTTCGGATTCGCCTCCGGAGCACGTCGAAGTCCACTCAGCTTTCCGAACTTGTATTCTTTTGATTTGGATCCCCGAATCGGAAGAATCAAACATTTCGACCGGCAATCCAGCATGTGATATGGATTGAAAACAGACTTCCACGGCTACATAAAAGTTGCGCTGTAATCCCCATTATTGTATACCAGTTGCACCCACGATTTCATTGCTTTAATGAGACACTCATATACCGGTGGCGCCTACAGATGTGTGTGATACAGCACCAGGTGTTTTACACAGCGGCAAACACTATGCTCTTAGCGCCAGGTCTGCAAACTATTATTTTGTTTGTTTATAAGTTGGTCAGTGTTCTGTCTAGTTTGGTGGTCTGGATGCTCGCTACGCTACGCTAATGTATAAATTAGTTGGGCAAATAGGTCGCACCCTTACCTCGCTCGCCAGTTCTAACGTCATTCGTAATCCAACTCAATCGCAAACAAGAGGGCAGAACACCAAAGGTTATTTACAGAATAATAAACCAAAATTTAGGATTAAAAAGGGCGCGACTGATGTATTGGATCAACGAGTTCCTAGGGTTAGGGGCAACTAGTGACTCTCACTTGCACTTGGACTTGATTTAAATAAACCGGTCAAGAGATTTCATCAAACATTCATTTTTAGCGGTCTACGAATTACTGATCATACTCATGTCTATTAGAAGGAATTCATAGACCTCCAGGTCCCTGACTATGCGCTAAATCATTCGCCACAAAATGTGGCAATCCATGTCATTAAAAAACCGGGACTTTGAAGATAAAACGTAGCTGTTTGAAAAATAAACGGTTTGTAGGAGTCGTTGAATGTAGTCCAAAAGGACGAATCCTGAGTGTCCTATAAAAGTTTAAAATAATTCAATGCGATAGAACTAGTAAATGTTTGAAGAAGGATATTCCTAGATACTTTCTCCCATTAATAGGTTCATTTCTAATGTAGGTTTTCCTTTTCATTTTTCTATCTCATTCATCTTTCCTATTATTGTTTTATTACGTGTATCTGCATCTTCAGATATTCCCACCCTTCCTTCATTCCTCACACCATCAATGTTGTACAATTCCCCCATTCCCTTCCCAACCAATAGAATACTATCCCGTAACGTGCATAACTCTTAACTTTTGTGGAAATGGACTACGGTTTTCTAAAAATTCTGTGCATTTTCCTAACTACCTCAAATTGTCGAAGATCTTGGGTGATAGATTTCTAACAAGCCTTCTGAAATGTGTAGTCTTTGGAACTAAATCGGTGAACTGCGGGAAACAACCAAACATTTAAGCCAGCAATCCATCATTCATACCCATAACAGTTCTGTCTCTTTGGAAGGGCTCAGAATCTCCCAGTCAAAAGAGTCACGGCTATGTAATATTCGACGTTCGATTCATTAGTATAAGTAAGCCGATCATTCCAAATTAACGAGAGTCACAATTAGATATTTAGTTCAGCAACTTCGGACTCAGGGTTTATTTCAGGGATTGTGCAGAGTTAAAATTATCATCAAAATGATTTATTTAAATCAACATCTGGCTTTGTGATTCGTCAGTTGAAAACGTTTCTGGGACAGTAGGATTTACACGTAATGTACGTCTGTGTGTTTCTAGATTGCCTTATGGTTTAATTTGTACTATTGCTTGCGTTCCATCATGTCAAGAACTCATTCTTCCATGACTCGTGGCTTATTTACGAGTATATTCCTTACTCTTGGTTAGGTTATTACCGAAGATACGGTGTATTACACACTTGTAATAGTTCTTCATTTCATATAGGGTAAAATGAATATTTTATGATTTTTACTTTCATAATAATATAGACGCTTGAGGAATGCAAGGTTAAACACGTTTAAATGGCATTGACTCGTCTTTGACTGGTACGCATCTGAAAGTTTAGCTATACAATTACAAGGATAATTTTTACCGCCGTCCTTTGCGTAACTCAGGCGATTTGAGTTGTGATCACTTCGGCTACAGTAACTCAAGGCGGTTTTTGCGGATTGGCCATTCCTATGGAAGTTGATGTTCAAAATTAAAATCTTCTTGTGACAATCCTAGAACTGGATACCTACCAGAACAACACTCGACGGTAGATTCACACAATTGCAGCGTTCGCAATGCTCTTCCTTCCAATGGTTATCTGATACTGGTCGACCAAGAAAGGTGTTCTTGTAGTTTGCATTGTCTTTATTGAGGCGCATTTAACCATCTAGGCTACTTACGGACAAACACGTTAATCAATGTCTACAAAAAACCATAGAGTCATTGGTAGTTCGCAGCTAAGTAGAAATGTTTCCCAGGAGTTCTTCCAAATCTCGTGGTGTTTCAGGCTGCAAGTCAATGGATATATTGCGCAGTGTCCAGCAGCAAGTGGGGTACCTATTGTGAACAGACATCCACAAGTTGCACAGTTTTTGGGATCTTGTAGTCCTTTCCTATCCTGAGACGGGGTCAGGTTGTCCGAGCGAGCTAAGGCATCAGTCCTTTGGCTGTTTACTTTCAGTGTGAGTACTGATTAGCCCGGTTCGATTCCGGCAGGCACTAATGATTAGGGCCAAAATCCTATCAAGTGTTGTATACCTGTCCTGTCGTTAGACAGTTCACCTCTGATCTCGATATCACGTGAATCCAAATCGCTCCCAACAATGGGAAGCCCCGAGCGAAATCGTCAGACCTAGTTCCGATCCTCTCTAGAAGACGGCTGGCGACGTCCGCGATACCTCTGGGTAGTCGGATGAAAATCCAAGGTGAAATTCCTTGTTTACTTTACTTTACTTTTACTTATCCTGAGACAAGTAAGAGAATCACTTCTCTTCGCACTTATGCAGAGGTCTGTCCGAAAGGATGAGGACCATTATGAAACAGCTTTCTTGGCTTGCCATAGCATTAGATGCCGCATATATTGCCTATCTGACTGTAATTTGCTTCATGTCATGGTCGTTTGGTGTTTTTACAGGCCCTCCTGTTGTTTTCTATAATATGAATAAGCTATTTCGTTCCCCGAGATAAATAAGTGTCCAGGGACTCAGTGGACTGGGACAAGAAAAAGTGCGAGTTTTAGGACGCTAAATATTATATCATTGACCAGTGAATGGAAACTAGTAGACACACACCGCCTAGTAAACTACGACCACGAATCAGCTGATATACTGTACATGCTTTCTCTCAAACGAAGTTGATTTTGTTAGGTCCAAATTGCTGAGCAAGTGAAGCCTGGGTCTCTATCCCATCAATAATTATTTTCAGCAGGATATACTTAAATTCTGCTGCTCTTTGAAATTAAATCGCTGGACCAGCTGTTGTTACATACTTCTGGGGGGTCGCTGAAGTAGAAATTTATCATTTAGTTAATTTATTCTCCTTTGCCGGTGCTGCGCCTAAGTAGTACACATAGATAATGTGCCACAGACTTCGTTTATATTTAAAATAGACCGGTAATGTGAGAAGAAGCGACATTCACTCGTAATACAGAGATAATAAACCTTTGTGTAATAATTTTTAGTGTTCGCCCCTCCGACACCACCCAAATAGTCTAGTTCAGCATCAATGACATGTCTGCAAAACCACATGAAACTGAAAGAAGTTGGTTTTGAAAATGTTTTGTTTCCCTCTTTTCTGGCGAGATCCGCCTCTTCCAGTTCCAAATAAGAACTCTTGAATGGACTCTAACCGACCATTGAAATAATTATACTGTGCTGCTTCCGTGTGTATATCAATTTGCATTTATTTACTCTGAGGTTATATCCAAGAACCCCCGCAGCGATTACCCACTAGGATCCGGTAGATTAAACATTCGATAAGAGCGGTCAGTCATTCCGCACAATCAATCAACCACAATCAGCTTTTTATTGAGAAGTTAATTTTTTTAACGCGCTACTCAGTTTTTGTTTTCGTTTCCCCTCAGGATGAACCACCTCTTCCATAAACAAAAAAAAATAAAAGAAGGAAATTGGAAAACGGCTCATTTTAAACTAAATATAAGGCGCGATCGATTATGCAAAATAACACGAGGATGGTTTCCTTCAAGGCTTGGAGTCTCCCCTCTCATTATTACACGGGCAGAAGGTGTGGGCAAATTGTGTTACCATTGTGAAAGCTAAATGGTTTGACCTTGAGCCGACCTTCTGCCTCCATACACTCCTCCACTGACAAGCCGGGCTCCTCGCGAGGTGTAGGCATTCGAGTTTATGGTGGAAAATCGAGCGCAGAGGGCCGTTCAGGGGTCAGTAGTTAAAGGTAGCTCGACTTTTTGAACTGAAAAGAGAAATTTAGCTGGTGGGACGCTTCACACGCCGACCACGTATTCAACTTAATTGTAGTGATGAGCTTCCATGGGTAAAACAGATGAAATTTAAGTTGCCTCTGAGCATAGCTACCGACAGGTGTCTACTCGCGAAAGCTCTGATTTCACTTATGGGAGATTAGCCAAATTCAAAATTTCCATCATGGACAACTTTCGTTTCGTATCTGGGTGATTCTCATTCTACGGGACAATCGAGGTTTTGATTCTGACTAAAAAATGTCGTTCCCCTAAATTTATGATTATTTTTTATTATACAATCTAGTTGTTACTCTAATGCTAAAGTGATGAGCACGCATGATTTTCGTTTGTTTCCTCAAAATTCAGGTTTTAAAGTTTTATAGGACACGACAACGATAATGTATCCATGACAATGAGCTTTGTCAACCAAAGAACGATAGGATTATGTAAACGATGTGTAGGTAAGGTTGAATGCGACAGATATTTAAACCAAAAACATTTCAATTCCTATTTGAAGCAAGATGATTTATTCAGTTAGTTACGGCTACAAATATTAAAAGTATCAAAACAATCACGGTTCTGGAAAACAGAAGTGTAGGGGGCGGGCTATCTGATTTCAGTTTTGACAATGACTTTGTCAAATACGAAATTTGTAAAAAAAAAAACAAATAAACCAAAAAATTTTAATTCCTAGTTGAAGCATTTATTCAAACAGCCATTGACGGCTTTTGTGGTAGCCATCTGATTTCAATGAAGTTTAAAATCGCCACGACAATGAGAAATCAACATTGACCTTCTGCAATTAGGAGTCTAATGAAGACTTACAGAAATTGAAACATGCATTAAATAGAGTTTTTACATCTCTATCCCAAAATCAATAAGATTGATTAAGATTGATTCTCGAACCCATAACAATGAGAAGTATGAAACGTAAATACCTGTTTTAGAAACGGCCTACTTCATTTTTGAGCCCCAACTGTATAGAAATGGCGGAAGCATGGTGTTTCCTCAAAGGGCAGGGTTACCAAAAACCGGGTTACCGCTGAAAAAACTTCGAATTGCCAAAAAATGGCCTCATTTGAGAGAGTTACGATGATTTCCTTCAAACCCATGACAATGAGACAGAAGGTTTGGCACAAACTTTGAGCACTTGATTCGTACAAACTATCTAAAAGTTAGTCCTACTTGTAAGCGCACTAACATCCAGTAACTAATTCTGAAAAAATACTAGTTGAAATATTTTCGGTAAAACGTACTTTGAGCGGATAAAATTTCAGATTAAGTTCAAATTCTGACTTACGGACAGACCATGACAATGAGATTAGAGGTACATTACGATCAATTACCGGCTTGTAAAATGAAGAGTAGCCGAACTTTATGACAGCCACGAGTAGGCCTAGTTACCACATAAAATCTACAAAAATAATTTTTGGAAAAAGTCGAGCAGAAAATTATTTATCAATGAAGGACAGCGATTGTCCTGTAAAATAGGAATCACCCATCTGTCAATGTGTCTGCAGATTCTTCTCGAATGCTTCATTTTCACCATTTCCATCCGATTTTAATTAAATTTTCAGCGAATTCTTGTTAAGCTATAGATAGGCTCTTACGAGTTTCTATGCTCACAAATGAATACATCAGCTTCCCCGAGCAGAAACGTAAATTTAACGAAGCTCCATTTTCTTCTAATCGTCTATTATCTCAAATTTTGGCTTTAGTTGGGGGAAGACGGTTCAATCATTCCCTGTGAATATCGAGTCAGTCGAGCAGTTATTGTACTCTCTGTAGAATTCGCCCTGATTCAGACATCTGAAAGCTCCAAATCGAAAAAAAAAACCTTTGTGGAATAATTTGTAGAGTTATTAACTATGATATCTAAAAACTCGATGGGTAAAAAACAGCTCAAAAACATGGTTTTTGGTTACATAGGAAAGTCGGGTGTCATTTTCTCGTAATTTCGGACGAAAAATCGGCTGGAATAGGTTTCAGATTTGAAGAAATTCACCTCTAGCCAATAATCGCAAATTCTGAATCTAAAAGTGAACCCCCACCCCCAAAATGACAAAGAAACGAGCAAGCATTTTCAAGTAATTTTGGATTCGACTGAGTTGAGTTCCAGGCAGGCCAGTCCGACTTGAAAATATCACTGAAAACAGGAATAAATTTCAATTTTTTAAATCCCAAGTTTCTTTTTTTTGGGGGGGGGATTATAGGCCATTGTGAAATAATTTGCAATGTTTTAACTAATATATCAAAAGCTGAAATACGAGAAATATTATTTACTGGGAGGAGTGGCAGCATTCGAATGACATTCCAACGACAAATTAACTTTTTTACAGGGTTTGTCGGTGTTTTCGTCGTTTAGATCAAATTCAGCTTCTTATATTTTAGGTCGATTTTAAGAGCTGACTAAAACCTTGACATACGACCATTTAAAACTCCCAGAAATTCAGTATATTGAGTGTAAATGCGAGAAAAAGTCTTGAGTGAAAATCGGCATTTAAATCCAGAAGAATAACTTTCTAATTGCGTTGTTGTCATTATTAAAAACAACTTATATTGAAAACAAGACAAACTGGAACTTGGAAATGCGATATATTTTCCATGGAGTTTGAATGTTCCTCATTTACTGAACTAGATGCTGATTCAAACCACATTCTTCGTAGTAGAGGCTTTATGAATATTTGTTTTGTAAAAATTTTTTTTCCACTTATTTATTTATTTCCTAAAGGCACCAATAAAGACTCAAATATCAACATTTATTATTTCATATTGCGCTTCAATGATGATGGATTGGGCTTTAATTCATTTTTTTTAATCAGAACAACTATTCTATAAATTTATCAGATGAAAATAAGGACAGCTGGGTACTTTCCTGGTCACATAGAAAACTACATACCTACTTTTTATACTGGTATTTTTCCGTATACCCCCTCCCATTAATTTATCGTGTAGAATGCGAAGAAAGCTGGGATAGCAACGAGAATGTTAAGAAAACTTAGTAAAAGAAAAACCCGATTGTGACTCAAGACTCCGTTCCAAATCCGGAATTTTTGCATTTTTTCTGCACTTAACAATTTGCTACTTGAAGCAGTTATTCGGAACTATCATATTTCAAACACTTTTGCAGCATAAAAGAATTACATCTTCGAATCTAGGATGTCCCAGGTAATTCAATAGCAATTATTATTAATGTTTATAATGAAATATGTGTAGTAATTATTCATTTTGATTAGTTTCCGTGAAAATTATACTCGTTAGTCGAAAGTGACAAGCGGTAAACATGTTTTTCAGCTTTCCTTAATCCAATTTATTATAACTTAGAAATATCTGCCAATAAATTAGTAGGTAATTAATGGCGTACACGCCTATAGCTAATCGATGATAAACTAATTATCTGTATCCTGTAGGGTTTAAACTGTGCGAATCTTCTATTATTCTATATTCGGAACTGGATTTATAATGGACTTTGAAAGTTTTCTTTTGTTTTCAATAATGAACGTTAGTATACATAAAATTAGAAACGTTTATTGGACTAGAATTGGGGGTTTAATATTCAATGATTCATGATTTGAATTTCTACTAAACTTTGGAGTGTACATGTTTCTCAGGTGATAGAGCGATTATTGAGTTTCAGGAGACATGCATAGAGCAATTAAATCGGTTCTCAACCAAAATACCTATTCATTGATCAGTTGATCATATTTTTGTGCCTCCTGAAATTCAATAATCGCTCTATCACCTGTGAAACACGGACACTCAAAGCTTAGTAGAAAAAAATCATGAATCATTGAATAGTAAACCCCAGTGGAAGGATTTGTAGCGTTTTTTTTTTCAAGAGCGATTACAATGGAAAAATATTCTATTTGAAAATTTTAAATTTCGTAAGACGGAGCATGCATATCAGAATGCTTCAACCCGTGTATCGGCTGAACCCTTTTACCCTTCCCCATTCCCGATGAGTTGATCCTGTGCTGCGAACATTTGCATCCACATTCACTACATCACAAAGGTTACTGGAGCAAAAAATAAAAAAAAAGCTGTTGTTTCTGTTTTGATCGCTGTAAACTAGTGATGTATGAATTGGTCCGTTCAACGCATACCATACATCGGGAATGGGGAATTTCAGGAGATATACATAGAGCACATACCTATTTGGATTGTTCAGTTGATCATATTTGTGTGCCTCCTGAAATTCAATAAACATTCTATCACCTGTGAAACACGCACACTCCAAAAAGTAGAAATTCAAATCATGAACGCAACGATTGAATAATAAACCCCAGTGAAAGAATTTGCAGCGTTTTTCTATGGTTATCAGAATGCTTCAATCCGTGTACCGGCTACAAAGCCTTTTAGGAGTTCACTCCAGTATCCACATTACTACATCACTACGTCACTAGGTTACTGCTATCAACACAAAAACAATAATAAACCAAAATAACGCGAATGTTGGCACCATAAATCGGGCCATTGATCGAGAATGGTTTGACCTACGGACCTGGGGAGGGGCTCATTCGATTCCTCGTGGAGTGTTCTTCAAAAAGAGTACAAATTCATATTAAATAAAATCATTTTATCCACTATCCAAGGCCGCCTTGACTTTTTTGAGGTTTTTAGGGATTTTACAGAACTTTGACAACCCTTAGAGGGCACTTTAGCTCAAGTGAGAGACCAACATGGATTTTTCCTGAAATTTTCAGATTTTTTGCTCCAGCCGTTTGGGAGAAATCGTGCGTACGGCGGACGGACGGCTAAAATTTGTATTGCAGATTTGGATTCTACAACCTTTGAAACGTAAACCATGAAATTTTCAGGGGGGGTTAGACTTTTTTTTTCCAAGAGCGAATACAATGGTTTATCATTGAATAATAAACCAAAATGACACGATATATTGCAGGAAAATTCGTTTCTCGAGAACTTCGTTTGTGTATTGACAGACAATATTGTAATGGGCTTAGATTAGAAGACCAACGTTTTAGGAACCTTGATAGGATCTATAAAAATTAGATGGAACATGTGCTTCCAACTGTAGAAAATTAATGAAACGAAAAATGATCTGTTCGTTGTATATTTCCAAAATTCAAAATAAAATTCTATGAAGAAGTAGAATATTTTCAATAATCTGCTGTTCAGAATTAGCTTTCTTTGTGTGTAAAATTCTATTGTTGTAGACCTTTCAATGTAGAAAACTTGGAATTTCATTAAATCTCTTTTCGTTTACAAGCAAATTGATTCTTTATGCAGCAAAGTATTGTTACTGGCAACAAGTGTCCCCAACATCCTGGAAAGACCTCATCCTTGGTTTCCCGAAACCTCGTAAAAATGCACGAAGGGAACAGAAACGCGATTTCTGCGGAATAATCGTCATTTCCAATTTCGACTAAGAAACTCAATAGGTATTTACCTCATTTAATTCAGCGGTCAAGCCTCGCCGACGAGGTTTTCAACACGCAACATTTGCCGAGAAATACAAACTTAGCACGTTATCATTTTTGTATTTATTTTCTTTCGAAGAATCGACTCGGGCCTCCCCCACCCGCCCTCCTCCCTTGTTTTTTTCACCGTCGACTCATCAATATTCATCGGATCCGGTTGTTTATGCCCCGAGAGCAAACTTGATCGAAGGAGTTTTACCTGGGATTGATGGGGCGCTCCCACATGACGATAATGTCGAACGTTGGGAGCCAAGATCAACCTGTTTCCGAAGCCATTAGAGCAGGTTGCCGTAGAAACGCAAAGTTGCGCGATTAGGTGACATAACGAGGGGTAATCCCGAGGAAAGAGACTTGCCAATATTTCGGAACGTTACACGGTGGAACCTGGCTAAGAGGAAATTGAAGGGATACGCGTTTGTGTCACACTCCTGAAAAATTGTCACTCTAATCACTTCAAGTTAAGAAAACGAGGTAAAAAAAAAAAAGAATAAATAAATTAGCTTGTAAATGTGGTCATTCGCTGTTGTCTGTCAAATGTTGGTATCCAGTAGTTATATTTGATAATCATTTGAAACTTAATATCCATATAAAGTTAGTTAATAAATTAAGAAAGTAATTTTTTTTGCTCACTGGAGCTAGACGGAACTGTTACCCACATTCATTTTGACGTTCTTTTTATGACTTTGAGACTAAACGTGTGTAAATCTAATCAAATTCGTAAGAAAACTGTAAAAATTAGGGTTGTTAGAATGATTTCAATCTCGCGCTTGCGCAGCAGCTAATAATGATATATTAGTGTTGTAATTAATATGAGATTATCTGGATTTTTATAACCTAATAAATTGAGCTTGGTGGATTTTACGTTTGTGCACGCGCAAATTGAAGATTATCTTTGAGTGATTATTTTTATCCACAACCTATTTCACAAATTTCCTGAAAATTTCATCAAAATCGGATGGCAACTACAGGACAGGCAGGTAGACATGAAACGAAAGTTGTTCAGAATGCTCTGGAAGGTATAATGCAAGTAGAAATTTTGATTTTTGAGAAAAAAAAAGTTTTCATCCCCTGAAAATAAAAAGAAAGTTTGCTAATAATTCAAAATCATCCTACTAAAAAATTCAAATTATTGTATCCCTATACAAGGTAGAACAGTACTGTATTGACCAACTGCGAGGCTGTACTTCTCAAGACAGTTGCGAATTGCGCCTTCAAACATACGGTCGAGACCCGCATGACACATATGTAAGGCAGCCCGCTGTTTCACCGCGTGAAGGGGCAGAGCCAAGATCCCGGTTTCTAGTGGGACGGAGAAACTATCAGAACACGTATACAATCAGACCTCATCAATAATTATTGATTATATTATTATAATTAATTGATTATAATCAATTCCTCAAGTGGTTGAGAACAGCTCAGAATTTGTTGTTTCTTGGAAAATATATTTCCTGAACACTCAGCAAGACTAACAAATTTTAGCATTTTAAATAATTTTGTTTGCAGTTAATATACATTTTTAAAAGCCTTTTTCAATAAAATTCTGAATATTTCTGAATGTTCAGGTCCACAGTTAATCAACTTATTCAAAGCAATATTCCGACAAAAATTGAAAATTTAAAAATGTTGATTTGTTGTTTTAAGCAGTTATTGAACATTTTAATAATTTTTAAAGAAACTGTTAGCTGTTCATAGAATTTTTCATCCCTTTTGACACGCTTTTTCACAAGAAAGAACGAATTTTAAAACTCTCACGTCTGAAAGACAATATCATCTAAAGAGCACGTAAAACGGTTTAAATTCCACAAAATACCTCAACATTTATTTCTCGACAGGGCAGAAAATAGCTATTTCAGCTCTGTTCAGGAACGCATTCAACAACGTCCCACATTTTCGACCCAATTTTCATAAACTTCTTATTTTTCCGATTCGTTTACTCAACTCGTGCACCAAAAAATTCTGGAAGGGATTCAATTTTTTTCTTTGAAGGTTTGATGATGAAATCATGAAACAAAAGTTTCTTGAAAACCTTTTACTATTTGAGTGTCTCTATAAAAATGCTACTAATTCTTTCACTGGCGTTTATTATTCAGTTTCATTCATTTGGCTTGTATTCATGATTTGAATTTCCACTAAGCTTTGGAGTGTACCTACGTGTTTCACAGGTGATGGAGCGATTACTGAATTTCAGGAGGCACACAAATATGATCAACTGATCAATCCAAATAGGTATTTTGGTTGAGGACCGATTTACGTGCTCTATGCATATCTGCAACATGGATTTTTCCTGAAAATTTCAGCTTTTTTGCTTCAACCGTTTGGGAGAAATAGTGCGTACGGCGTACGGCGGACATATGGAAAACTTTTTATTGCAGATTTGGATTCTAAGTACACCCTTTGAAACGTAAACCATAAAATTTTCAGGGGGGGTTAGAATTTTTTTAAAGAGCGATTACAATGGTTTATTATTGAATAATAAACCAAAAGCAATGTGCTACACGAGTGAAATATTTCGGCATTCTGAAATTTTGTCGTGAGTTGGATGGTATGATTGGTAAGTCAATGTTGAACAATGTGATCGTTGCTGTTTTAGGTTCCTTCTCAATAAATAATTCAGCCCCTGTTGCTTTTGTCTTCCTTTTTTCATATTCAAGACGAAAATAGAGCGTGACCACGATTAAGCCAGTTGGTTTCAGACAATAGACGATTGATTTGAAGAATCTGTAAATTATTCATATTGAGACCTTCCATTTTTTCACGACTTGCGCAACGTGCGGTCACGCTTTGACAACGAAACTCAAGTTGTGATCCGCGCTGAATTGAAAATTTCGCTCCTGAGTTGATCAGGGTTAGAGAAGCGCAGTGAGCACTATCAATGGCTATATCTCCAGATTTCGGTTAAAAATTCAGTTATTTGGGAGGTTAGGTTGTCTATTCAATGGAACGTTTGGCAAAGGAATAGAATATGCTTGCATCTCCAGAGGATATACCTAAAGATAGAAAAATTTAAGGTCGTGATGAGACAGTTTCAAGAAAGGGGAAGAGAAAACTGTCCATATCCATCACACTTTCAGGGCGCTTTCAAAGAGTAAAAGCAAAAGGTGGTTGAGAGGGAGTTTGCAATTATCTGGGCAGGGGTAAATATTTCATGTTTAAGGAGAACTATTTGAAATGTTTTGCATATTTTACCTTTACGACCAGTGCGAGGGAAAATGACGTGAGGATAGTCAATAATAGAGAATTAACGGTTCAAAACCACGCTCTGGTAGCAAATAAGAAGGAGATGATGGACTGGTTTCGCTGCCCCTTCCAAAAACCGAGGCGCTATGCCTGCAATACCCCTGAATAAAAGAGCTTCTGGTTTACGCTCAATGACAGCAGTTTGAGGAATCGGGAAGGGGAAACTTTCCATATCCATATCAATCACAATTATTAGAAACACTGACTTAACAAAAGTCCCATACTTGACTATTAGAAGGGAAGCTCGCTACTAGATTTAAGACATAGGAAATGATTTGTTGTTATGATTTGTTTTAAGAGATGGAATCTACAATAAATTATTCTCTAATCCTATTTTGTTATAATTATTCGATTGCTAAATACAAGCGGTAGATGATTCCAACAAGTAGTTGATATAAGTGCCAATAATTAATTTGTAGCCATGGTAATTTGCACTAAGAAACCCTTCATGCATCTTCTCTGATGATTGCATGAATATTCTCTATTGTACCATCTACTATAAGTTCGTTATTAATAATCAATTTATACGTTCCAGTGACTTTCATGAACAATTTTTTTTTAAATATGCACATGTTTGCAAAGCTGTGTAGTCTCAGTACAGTTTGAAGACTTTGTCTGTTCCTTCTCCATCCTCCAAAGAGCTGGGAGACGTTTCTGGGATAAGCAACGGTGGTAACTTCTAATGAAAAATTCTCGTTTTACTTTGAAAATCTACGATGCTATATGAAACAATTTTCTTCCATAACTATCACGATAAACTTTGAACAATATTGGCCCGTTAGAAAGCTGTCATTCTATGGAAATAGTTATTTCTTGCAATCTGAAAGTTGAATTCTCAATTTCCAAAACGTGTACTCAGTGTAAATTTGAGTCTACGCGAAACTTTGGTTTCCGACCACACAAAAAGTCGTCTAAGAAACACTTTTGAACGAGAACTTCCTTCGTGGTTACATTCGACTTTCGTTGTTCAGCTTTGGTTATACCCGAAGATATATATTTGGTTGGATACCCGAAGAGCGAATTTTGATAACTGAGTTAGGAATTTTGAGTTAGTACGCCACATTAGATCCGACCTCACGAAAATTCTTTCAAGAAACTCTTTTGAACGAGAACTTTCTTCATGGTTATAATCGACTTCTGTAGTTAAGCTTTGGTTATATGGGGATACCCGAAGAGCGATTTTCGTTAACTGGGTTAAGAATTTTTAGGTTAGTACTCCACAATAGATCACACTCGTTTGAGAGGAACAACCTCTTCTAGAGATTCTTAATTCAAAAACTTTCATTCTAGTCGATTAGTGTAAAAACTCTTCAGAGATAGGTTTCTTACCCAAGTAAATACATGCTTACAGCTTACCTCTTGGTGACGGAAATGCTTCCTTCTAGGCGGTGGCGAAATGGAGGGCGTCGCTTTCCCGTTGCTAAGCCCGTTCGTTGGGGTTGAGCCGCTCCGCGAGTGCCCGTTGTAGGCCGGCGACGCTCGTCCAAACGGCGACGTCGTTCGTTCGTGTTTGATGAAATTCGAGGTCTTGACGAACCTAAAACGAACAAGCAAAGGAATGTTAACTGTTTTGTAGAAAACCCTTAGCAGTACTCTTCTGAGGTATGGGGGTTGTTGTGTAGAGAATCACTGGCATCATCTATCCCATAATTTCTCTCTGATTCCGACCAAATCAGGATCCTTAGATGTACTCCTATTAAGAGTAAGGATTGACGCTTAAGAACAGGACGTCCTATTCTTTAGAGATAAGTATTTGCATTTACAATTGGAGCTTGTTTCGACTAGTAGTGCCATCATCAGTACAGTAAAGTTAGGTTTCAGGTTCAACAGCGCAAACTGCAGGTTCTGCTGAAGCCAGCACTACAATCGAACGATTGTACTGGCGAACATAATTTATTCCTATTAACAACCAGGAAAATAAAGGGGAATTTCAGGCATCAAGACCTATTATTAATGACTTTATTACTCAATTACCTACTTGAAAGAACTTGAAGTGAAATTTGTGGGTCAAATATATAAGAAAGAGGGGATGGCATAGACTAGTTGCTTTTTGCAAGGATTGAGGTGAAGTGCCTGCAACACCCACAGGATACCTCTGAGGATAAGAAGCATAAGATGTATGCTGAGGCTTAGCTGTTTCAAAAAACAGGGAGAGAGAACTATACATATCCACCACAAAAGAAAGTCCAGGCAGTGTGGTGGATGTGGATAGTTCGCCTTCCCGTTTCTTGAAATTGCTAAGACTGGACATAAATCTGAAGGTTATTAGCTTCAGGGGTATCCTCTGTGTATTTTGGGGTTATCGTCTAAGCCCTTGGAAGGCGCAACTAGCCCATCACCTTCTTGTTTTAAATTAAGAATGGAAGAAAGTTGAATTGGAAGATATGTATGATCAAAAACGAATGGGATTGGATGGGCCATCCAATATGTCTTGAGTGGCTCAAGTTATTCATGTCTCATTCCTAGCTAACTATTCTGGTTAATTTGTATATTCAACCTGATTCTAGACCCACTCACATAGAACTACTAGATCTCTTGATAGCCCAGATTTCTTCGAACTTTATACTACTTACATAAAATTTTATTCATTTTCCAATTGAATTTTTAATTGAACGGCAATACTGACCCAAACGTTCTAACAGCTGATTTAGAAGTAAACACTACTAGATGGGTTTCCTTAGCTAATGTTCAAAGCCTATACTTATTGCTTTCTTTTTCATTTGTACTACGCTGTTTTCTTATCTTGAGTCTGTGTACATAAAATTAGGAGTAGGAATGCCTGATAGAATGCATTAGGATAACCTCTGTTCCACGTCAATTCTCACTCCTCGAGATCCAACAAACAGGCGCCACGACCCTAAAGTGCCTCTACTACACAATAAATACGAGTGTACCATCCCCGAGTGATTTTATAATAACTATACGAGCCTCTAACTATGCAATAACTATCAAAATGTAGGGTGGTTGTAAAATACCACTGAATGTATTTAGAGAAATTTAAATTTGCTCATATGCAGCAGCTACCATCCACTGCAATGAGATTAAATTCATGAGCGACTTCTGTCTAATTGCGTATGTCACCCGAGGTAGGAACACTGTACTGACAGACGATCTGCAATCTTTCAGAGTACAACTGTGCCTACAACGTAAACATTGGATCGATATTGGACCTCCAGACTGGATTTCAAATTGCAACCACTTAAAACTGGCAGTTTCAAATTTTGATTTTGGACGACAGGTATTTGTTTTTACTATAAAGTCTACTCAAGTCGTTTACAACCTTAGTTGATTTTTTCTTATTATAGTTCACTGTGGACGTACCTTTCTTCTCTGGTCCCAGGGCTGCTTCTTTCTAAGTTCTGCGTGCTTGGAAACTTCCTCGAAACCCCATTGAGGGGTGGACTAGGTGATTTGGACCTGTTATAGGTCGGGCTGGGGGATTTGTGACCATTAATATGACCGTTGACGTGACCATTAATCCCATTGTGCCCGTTCAAGCCGTTGTGGATGGGGCTTGGAGACTTCGTGCCGTTGCCCAGGCTCCCGGAGTAGGGCGGACTGGGAGAGCTATCGAAAGAATGATTCGGCCCGGTAGGCAACACTTGGACCCCACCTTCGATTTTGGGAGATTTGAACCTCTTCTCTTCGCTTTTCCACTCGCTGATACCTTTAAAGTACGACTTGTCAGCTTCTGGGGAAGATAAAAATACCCTGCTGGGTTTGGACTCTTTGGAGGAGGATTTCATGGTCACGTTTATGAAACTCGTGTGAGGCACTTCGTCCTCGGAATCTTTGCTCGACCTGGAAGCTGATTCGCTTCCGAAGTGGTGATCCAGCCATTTGGACGTCTCCACCTTCCTGGTCCTTTCCTCTTGGTTGAAATCCAGGGGTCGTCTGGTGAGCGCATCTTTTCTATCATCTTCCATCTCCTTAAGGAATTTGTTTCTGTTTCTGCGAAGGCGAGCTGAGAGGCTGTCCCAGTCGGCGTCCCCGTGCCTCATGACTTCCGTCGTTTCGGCGTCGTACCGCATCTCCCTCCCAGCGGGCTGACCGTCCACTACGTAGTCGACGAATTGTTGGTCCTTCGTTTTTTTGAAATTCAACTCTTTGGAACTGTCACTGTCCTTGTCGTTATTCAATTCTGGGTCATCAATCACCTGAAAAACAAAATAAATATCAGTTTCGTACTAGGTAATAGTTTGATTTCATTCGTTATTCAATAACTATCAATAGATCATTTATAAAGTAGATCATTGCAATTACAATAGAAAACGTTCCAGTTGGGTAGCTGTATCTATTTATTACTCATTAAACTTTGATGGTCAAGGTATGTAGAGATGTTAGCAGCTGCGCTGACCCCAAAATCATAGACATCTCTGCCAAGTTAGCACTCAACCCTTGTTCTGGGAGATGCTATACATATTCAACTGTGGGGGTTTCTCCAAACAACAAACATAGGTAACATAATATTGGAGCAATCTACATTTTATGGGGCTTTGCAACTTGAAACATATAAATCACGCACATTTCAATTGACAATTCTACCATTCATTGCATGAATGAAAACTTTTGTTTATTAAATCTCATAACTCCAAAACCACAACCGTTCAACGATCAAACTTGACCAAGGGCGGGATTCATAGCACTTACTCAGTCAAAAGGAAAAGCGTAAGTGAAGCTCTGAGGTGAGGTGGCTTCTTGCGGTATTCATAGTCCCTGAGGAAATCCTCAAGCAGTTTCGTAAAAAGTAAAGGTAGATCTAGAGCAACCTTAAGCATTTCCTCAGCCACATTTCTTTACTTTCATATGTAAGGAAAAACCTTTACTTATGTCATCGTCAAGTCACTGTGAATTCCACCCTAAATTGATTCTGAAGAATATTGAGAGTAGCCTGATGTAAAGATTTGTCCTTTTTAGAGCGTTTGTGTGTAATCCAGTTCCTCGCTTATGTACAACTTTTTCGCTTAACATCAGGAGAAATAAACCTCCAGAAATGACTAGAAAACTCAAGATTTACTATACTGATAAACTAGCATCAGTAATGCAGTGGAAATTACACACCTATACTGAAGATTCATTGGAGTCAAGGCGAGGATAAGAATAGTTCCCCCTTACCATTTCTTGAAACTGCAAAGGCTGAGCATAAAACTGAAGGTTTTGGGCTTAGGGGGAACCCTCTTGGTGCTACTGGCATATCGCATCAGCCCTTGAAAGGGGTAACTAGTCCATTCCATCTTCTAGTTGTAATACAGTGTTGATGGAGTTCAAGAAAAACATTTGTCAAGCCGATTTCATAGCCTTAATCGATTCAGGGTTCGAGATTAACTAACAATAACCTTTGAGATGTGGTTTGCATGCAGCATTCGCTCAACATATACGACAGGGACCTTTTTAGTGGCCATTACCTCTTCATGTTCCTTCACAGTTGAAGTGTTGAAGACGACCTTTCCGTTCTGGTCGACCGCCTTCTTCTTGAGGGTGTCCTCAGTGTCTGTGACCCGCCTCTTGATGGACGTGTGACCCACGACTCGCGGCCCGGTTCTCGCCACCTCCGTCCCAGGAGAGCGCACCAGCCAGTTTTCCACGTTCCCTCCACCCTCAACGGCTTTCTTGTAAGCCTGAAAACAATGAAAACTTAAATTAAATCACTTGAAACATAACTAAGATTTTATACAATACATATTCAAGACTAAACAAATATAATCGTTGAATGAATTGACTCCAAGCAAATCAGTAAAACCGTTTTCAACATCACGATCGGTCGAAAGCCAGATGGAAAGCCGAAAAGGCTCATCAAGCTCTTTAGTAACAGCAGAATAGATATACCTATAAGGTTTGAAGTTTCACAGCCCAGACCATTGCAGGACTTGAATAGATTTGATTCATGGGGGAATTTTCCTTGCTCATTTTAATATAACACCTAATTAGATTTGGAATTTAGTGTAGATTGGAGTACGCTGCACAGTATTGTGAATCGCACAGATATTGTACTCCCTACAAAATTCAATTTGAGTAATTACGCATAGTTAACTGTGGTACAAGTTCATTAACAACATTGCATTTAAAACAAGGGGGACAGGTTGTCCGAGCGAGCTAAGGCATCAGTCCTTTCTCAAAAAATTGATTGGGATCGACAAATAAAAGAAACCAATATTAAATTGAGAAAGCTGATTTACATCTTTGCCAAATTAAGAGTAATTGTTGACACGAAAGGCCTCTGAATGGTTTAAGATGCCTTAGTCACGTCTATATTGTTATGTCCCTATATATTGCTATATATCTGGTGTGGTGGATACACCATGGCTCACAAGGCCATCAATATTACTCCGGATAATGACCCATTCTAGATACCGAGGGACCTTCTCCGCCTTTTTTCAGAAAAATGAAAATTTGACAGTTCGCTTGTGTGATGGACGTCAGTTGCATTTCACAAACGCTGCGGGGGATTTTGACATCCACTCTATACGAGATCGAAGGAATCATGCATAATAAATTTACCTCTCTATCGAACTAAATTAGAGCAATTGAATGATATATATAAGGGTATATTCTGTTTTAATAAGTAATATGCCAAAAATTAAAAAAAAATGTTGTTGAAAAAAAAAAAAAAAAAAATGATTACTTTGAAAATATCTACCTTAAATGTGTGTTTAATGTTATATTATGTAATCTAAAAGGTTTAGAGCTTAAAAATACAGCATTAAGACAATTTTACTAACTGAATGAGCTTACAGCAACTCAATTCCCAACACGAGCTAG
Source organism: Creontiades dilutus (assembly GCA_031894815.1). Lineage (NCBI taxonomy): Eukaryota > Metazoa > Arthropoda > Insecta > Hemiptera > Miridae > Creontiades > Creontiades dilutus. Next base: position 1,610,773 of record JAVIWC010000323.1, read on the forward strand.
TGCAGCTCATATGAAAGTACTATAAAATGAGTTTTCCCATCTGATGTTGAACAATAATTGTTTGAAATGTTTCTTGTTTATATAGCAAGTTACGGCATCTTTGTACCCTAATGGAAAAAAGGGGAAAAAAACATTACTGCCACACTTTACCAACCAATGTTCAATAACTATAATTAGTCCTTGTATTGAATATGTATTGTATTATTGTACTGTGTTCTTTGAATAGAATAAAATAGCCATTTTCAGTTCCATTCAGGCTTAATCATCTTCAGCTGCCAATTTACATGGGAATGGTCAAGAAGCTGAATAGTGTCTGGATTTGAGTGTTTAGGGAGCTTCTGGCGTTTTTGAGGAGGTCATGACGCATCCACTAAATACCTTAGCAGCACATTCTGGAACATTTGTACCTGTCTAACCCCTCAGGTATTTGAATAATCAGTTATAATAGACAATATTAAAGAAATCGTCTAATACTACATTGAGCTGTGAGAATTGGCAGAACTGCAAAGTCAGCAAACTCAGAGTTCTGAATTTTAAAGACAGCTCATTCTTCTTAGGTAGACGTGCTGATTCAAAACGGGCAGGTCATTATTATCTGTTTACTGATGGAGTTCACATGATTGGCTTCAGTTTAGTTAAGTTTAAAGCATCATTTCATCGTCCATTATAAGACTTATTTCATTTGTCTGTTGATTTAGCAACAGAACCTGTTTCATTTAAAGGAGAAATGAAAATTGAATGATATCAAGAAGTAGTCTCACACAACATTAATTGCAATTGAGAAGAGAGTTCCGCGTTGTTTGGCACTTGAGGGTACGTTTTGATGCAAGCCCCTAAGTAATTGGACTTCTTGAAAGCCCTGGGATATGCGCAAGGCACAGCGTTGATATCTGATTTTGTTGTTCATTGTTGAGTAATTAACCAACATTAGGAACACGATATGCAGTTCTCGAGGACGTTCTTTCTCCACATTTTGAGTCGATTACAGTTTAATCAAGTTTAGCAGTCTCATTACCGAAAATTGGCCAATGCTTTTAAAGCATTTGGTAATTCTGAATGCGAAATCCTGCCTCCCAAAACGCTATTCAACCTGGGGGAAAATCATAGCGTCGACCAACATCACAATTAAGGAACTATATACGGGACAACGGGTTATTACGGAGATAATATCTGCGAATGCGTCTATTGTGTAGTAATTGTATCGCTCTACCCACTTATGGGAGTCGCAAGATAAACATTCCCAAACTGGCATTCTCTCACGGCCTCTATCTGAATTATGGGCAGGATAATATTGCGCCCCATGACAAAATTCATTTAACGCTCGGCAGTTTTGAAAACTGCCAGTAGGTACTTGAGAACTGGCGCATAATTGTTTTAAGGGTTTAGAGCGATATTCTCATTCTTCCAACTGCTCCTTCTCAACTGTGTTGAAACAGAGCCCAAGTCGGCAGCGGTCGGGGATAGACCGGCTCTCGGAGTGTTTTGAGAAACTAATGCGTAATGTGAATTGCTAATGCGATTCTTAAGGACACGACGGGCTGATGTCTGTCCTTCGATAAGTGCACATCGCATAAACAAATATTCACCGTAGTTGGACATGGAAAACGGCAGGAGAAAACAGTGGAGCGTCTGATTGCTTTGTAGGAGACGTGGATTGAGAAACATTTCTGATTCAATTACTAAAATAATCCCGCAGCACGTGGCATGTAATATTCAGCTTAACATATTGAATGCTGCTTCTAAAACAGCTACCATCCTCCCTGTTGGGAGAAAAAATGGTAAACAGTTTGACGTAATACTTATTTCTCAATCAGGGTACTTGGTTGCATTTGATAGGAGTATGACGTATTTTTGACCATTTATGGAACATGTGACCAAATGGATACACCCGTGAGCAGCGATGATCAGAGTATGTGACCCGCAAAGCTCGCCAATTTCATCTAGTAGCGGCAGATGCACCATGATCAACAACTAATAAATTTGCGATACTTCTTACCCATGTTAACCAAAATGTTTGTTCTTAGTTCTGCTAATTGGAGGATATAAATCACCATACTCTAGAAATACTTATTAGTATTTTTTAGTGATGATAGCAGGAATAGTGATCCATCGGCTCTTGTGGTGGCAAATCGTTTCGGTATCACATTCTAAAAATTTCGGTAAACTCTTCTTCTTAAAGTGATCTTCATAAACGTGGATTTCACGTGACCTAGGTTCTTTCCACCAAGGACAATGGTATTTGAACTATAATAACACTTGCATTTTATTCAATGGTCATTTATGCGCCTTTTTCACTATACTATCGTGATACCACAATCCGAAAGGCTCTCGACAGGTCCCAGAGACCTACTGAATACGATACAAACATCTCCGACCGAACCATCGTCCGACCGAACATGTGAGAAGGTCGGAAAGTGACTATTTCTGCTAATAATTATGTATTGGGGTGCAAATTACAGCATCACGTACTCGAGGGTATTGAAAATCCGTCCGATTTATCGTTAACTTCAAGGCCCGAGATTGCACTGTTGCTGCAACAGTTCAATAATAATTTCAAACCGCGTGGGAGCCCGAGGAGATGAGTTTGAGGAAGGCGCTCACTTGAGGGCGAGTGTCGTGCACATCGCGAGAACCACTCAGAGGATCCGGAGGGGTCGTGACTCAAAAATCCCGTCCAATCATTTCAAAGTCTTCCCCTCGCTCTCGAGTATTTCCCCCCTGACCACTACAGGATGTGGAGTCTGCATATGAAAGGAGGAACACTTGAATGGCGTAATGCGGTTGTCTTACAGAGTTCATTGGCAGAGGTGGTAGGAATAGAATACAGGAAATAGATACTAGAGACTACTACGGAAACCAGAGGCAGGCAACTGTTGGAGTCCCTGCTTCCTTCCATTGAACTCAATAAATTTGGAGGGATTCTCTCAGATGTACAGATACTGTACTACAAGGTGTTTATACATACACCTGTTCTCAGGATGCCTGCTTGATAACATCTTTTCTATTAATTGGTCATTCTCGGCAAAGTTCTTATTTAATCTCCCTTACTAATGACGTATCATCGCGGATTCCTCTCGTCACGTTCAGCATCCATGACTCACTCCTTCCCCTGATCCAATCAACCCACCTGCTGATTGAATCCATGTCGCCAGTCTTAAGTCATCGCTCGTATTTACCACAATCTTCAAACGTTATTGCTTAAAAAGCGTGAGTCGTATCCCACGTGGAATCATTATTCCCGTCTTCAGCCAAAGGACCCTTTGGATTCCAGCATATGCTTTATTCAGTTTTCTACTCCGTTAATAAAATGGCAATTTTCTTTTAAATTCCTCTTCGATTTTAGTTTTTACAGTCCATTTATCTTCATAGGTTTGATTGATAGGTTTGAACAGCCCCACAACCCAACAGTACCAGTGATTTAGATATCTAACTACAATGCCTCAGGCCTCACATCATAGAAACTCATGATATTAAGTAAAACTCCTACCCTTCACCGATCCCTTCAAAATTCTGACATCAATACTGGTAGTTCAGAATCTAAGTATAATGGCATAGGCCTAATCATTCATCTACCTGTTAATATAAAACAAGAGCACCATTTCTTGAAAACAGCATTCATTGATATTGTATCACCTGAATCGAGTGCTGATAGAGTGCCGTGCGTAGAGTGATCTCAATTGATTCTATTCTCACACATGTTGCCAAATATCAATTCTCATAGAGACAGCAACAGATTGAAGTACTGCGATTCGGAATGGTTTCTTTCCATTCTTTTGAATAATAATATATGTACTACACCTAAGAAGCGTTTCCTTATTTCGGAAGTTTTCGCTGTCTCAATTATTAAATCTTCAAGCCTTTTCAATTTTACGCTTTAGGTTTGATCAGAAGTGATGCCAAACATTCAGGAAATGCCTCAGTTCATATTGATGTTTTTCTAAATTTCATAAACTTTGGTCCTTGGTCCGGCGACGAAGAATAAAAACCTCTAAAAAGTCAAGTAAATTTGCACTCGTATTTTTGAAGAACACTCCACGAGGAATAGAGATGAGCATACAAATATCCTCCCCAGGTCGGTGGAGAGAACCGGCACACTCCGAAGCTTAGTAAGATTCAAATCATGAACGGAAGAATAGCGTGGGAATTGATGCTTTGACGATTCGAATATTGATCAATACCAAAGCTTCTATTGATTTGTTAGCTCTGCTTTCTTAGATAATACCGACGCATTCCCAAGAAATGTCAGCCAAAAACTATGTGACAATTGTTTTTGACGAATGTGAATGTTATACACGTAGTCATGAAATAGGTAATCATATAGATGCGGAGTGGAAAAAGTCAAGTAAATGTACATTAAAAAAAAATTCATAAAAGAGGTCCATCATATGAAGGAACACAAGGATCGCACAATGATACATTCAGAAACAAAGTTAACTTCAACATTCAGCAAAACTTTGATTGTAGATGAATAAGTAATTGGCTTATTTCGAAAAATGTTAAGGTAGCCCAAGAAATAATGAAGTAAACATTACTTATCCGGCTGTAGACTCCAAATTATCTCAGCTCTAGATATTTGAAATTCGTAAAATAAACCATGTCTGGAATTTATGGAAAACCTTCGAACAATAGGAAATTAATGTCTTCTGTGGGGTTTTCCAATATAGGTAGTTTGAAAGGAAGATGAAGGGCCGAGCTCAAAGAAGACGGATATTGCCGCCGCGCCCTTGAGACTGGTGGTCCATTATCCGGCTATAGACTCGGGGACTTGGTTGCACAACGGAGTCGACTCCAGGAAGCGAATGAAGGGAGATCCTCGAACCGGGACAGGGTCAAAGATGTGGGCACAGCTGCTCAGATCTGGTGCACCTTCGATACTACAGACATAGGAGGTGCTTACTTGTGTGGGATATTTGGTGTGTGACGAGCTCATCTGATCAGCAGATCTTTTCTTTTGGACTTATTGACTTTAGGTGAAAGAACGGATCCTCAAAAAAGAGCCGGTTTAGATAGGCAAATACTGATCTAATCTAACGATGTAAACAGTTCCAACACCAGTCCTCAATTCATGACCACTGTGATATAGCCAAGGATGGGGCATGGATTTTGCATGAGTTATTCACTAAAATACGTCATACATAACTAACGTTTGGGAATTATGCAATGAATATGAGAAGTTATAGAACTCACTCTCCTGATTTCTTTTGAACATTAAGAAGGCTTAAAATCATTACAAAAAGGTTTATTATTTCTATTTATCTATTTATCTATTTCTATACCCTTCCACGCGGTTCAACGGTCTACTATAACTGCCTCCTAGGTATACTAAAAATTCAACTGAAATTTAACGAGACTTGGGAGATGGCGTTATGGATACTCTAATCGTACAGCATCAAATGTGGTATTTAGTCTGTCGCCAGCCTAGCTTCACACCAGCTGCCGCTTAGGTAGCATTTTTAGGTTAGGTTTCTAGGAAATTAGAAAAGTCTTGGACCACCCCTGAGCCTACAGGCCTTACCTTCTTTGCACGTATGGATGCAAGAGAATAAATATGCTTTTTTGGTTTATTATTTCCAATAAAAAAATATGTTACAATCCCTCTCAAACTTTGTCATTTCAAGTGTCATGGTGACGTAGATTCTAAATATGCAAACCGTACGCCGCTTGGGCCTAGTTTAACTTCTCTCATGACATGCATAGAATCGTATACCCAAATGCTGTTCAAATACGTGCCAAAAACGATGTTTTCTGAAGTTTTTACTAAAACAGGCTCGTGGTGGGTAATTTCCTAGTCATTTTGAACGCGTCTACGAAAAGTTTCAGATCCGCAGGTTTAGCCATGGTAAATAATCCAAATTTCCCAACTAAAAATGAACCTCCAAACCTCACAATGATGCGGTAAATGTGCTAGAATCTGCAGCGTTTTAGTGTACATGCCCGTGACACTTGTTATCCGTAAGAAGGTCGAACGTTGCCAAGAAACAAGTTCGTGCCCCCACGGTTTTCAGGCAATAACGTGTACTGCAAATTTCTGATATTTACAATGATGTAAAGTGATAACATAAGATAAGAGTCATGCATGTTCTAGAAGAGGTTTTCCATTGTTTTCCATGGTAATCCACTGAAGTTTGTAGAGTCATTTTCACTGGTGAAAGATAAAGGAGAGTTAATACAAGTTGGGAGTTATTTTTCAAAAACAGCAATAAGATATCTGGATTGTTTGGAATAATTCTTGATTCGTCAAGGTAGAATATGGTAGTGGAGGACCATCACCTATTCTGATCCACCCTAAAACGTAATCGAAATCGGATAAAGATCTACGAGTATGAAGATCTCGTAGGTAGTTATGCCAGTTAAATTAATATAAACAAACACAAAAACCGTTTTTTTGACGAACTACAACATTCTGACCTACAAACCAACTCCAAAACAAAATTCCTCAGAATATCGTAAAGGCTTTCTTTACGAACTTTGATCCCAGAGGGCAGACGTTATTCTATATTTAAATTGAACTTAAGGGATTGTGACGAAACAACTAACAAAAAGTTTCAGCAAAATCGAGTTACTCATTGACTTGTATATGCTGGAATACTTGAAAAGTGAAAACATCAATCTGAAAAAGCGAAAAATAAATCTGATTGGGCAGGCAAGTGAAAGTGAATTACGAGTTCGATCTCTGACAAGGCTCGAGGCAAGTGACAAAGCACAAAAGCTCCGACTCCGTCGCCCGAAAAAAAACCTCTTCCTCGGCCGGATAATAAAAAAATATCCAAAACCTGCTTCATAATGGAGTTTCCAATAAAGGGTGTTTGAGAAAAGACAATTCCACTTTCACTGGCAGATTTCCACAGTCCTTTGGCGATCAGGTGAAGGATATCCTGTTGAGTATTGTCACGCCTTTCGCGGGGTGGCTACTGAATTACAGGTTTCCTCGATGCGATTGGTGTTGAGGTGCAGAGGCTTATAGAACCTGAAGCTAGTCGTAATTTTGAAATAATTCATCTATCTTTCAAAGTAATAATAAATTGGCTGAGGGTATTTTAGTCAAATTCAGTACTTCATCATGTGAGTCCCTAGGGGATACCTCAGGGGCCTCCAACCTATTTACCCCAAGGGCCGTATCATAATGTGGAGGTGGTGGTGCGGGCATATATTGGGGTCTGGGGCCCTCCCCCGGAAAATTTTGAAAATTAGACACTCGAAAAATAGTGTTTTTTGGCACTCCTAGACGAGTTTGACAAATTGAAAATTAGGCCTAACATAGGAACAAAAACGCTGCAAATTATTTCACTGGGGTTTATTATTCAATTGGCTTACGTTCATGATTTGAATTTCTACTGAGCTTTGGAGTGTGCGTGTTTCACAGGCGATAGAGCGATTATTGAATTTTAGGAGATATAGAGCACGTAAATCTGTTCTCAACCAAAATACCTATTTGGATTGATCAGTTGATCATATTTGTGTGCCTCCTGAAATTCAATAACCTAGCTCTATCATTTTGAAACACGCACACTCCAAAGGTTAGTAGAAATTCAAATCATGAACGCAAGCCAATTGAATGACAAACCCCAGTGAAAGAATTTGCAGCGTTTATTTCATGCTTATCAGAATGCTTCAACCCGTGTATTGGCTACAAAGCCTCTTAAGAGTTCACTCCAGTATCCACATTACTACATCACTACATCACTAGGTTACTGCTACCAAAACGAAAACGGGGGAACGCGAGATGTCACACCGACCACCTGGAGGGTGGGCGGTGTACACTCTCTCAAGAGTATAAATGGAACAGTACAAATGCTGCCAAGGGGTGTGGAAAGTATGAAGTTTCCGAAAATATGAAAACTAAAAAGAATGCCAAGGGGGTGGGTAGTATAAAGTCTCTCAAATGAATATAAAACTAACAACTATAGCAGAAATACCACAATGAACACTGACGCAACCAGACACAATTTTGGAATGCAAACAAAGATGGAAATAAGAACTGGTTTGAATCGTTGTTTAGGACGCTAACCACAAAAATTTGGTTGGTTAGTTTTGATCGTCCATTAACCGCGCTTGATCGTTGATTTATCTGAATCCGATTTGGTGAAACCTAACATCGTAGATTAACAGCTGAGATCTCCGGTTTGTTAAGTAAACGCAACCAACACACACACAATAATTGTGTTAATTGTGTTGTTAATTTGAAATTATTGCAGAATGCAAACAAAGAAGGAAGTAAAAACTAGTTTCAATCGTTGTTTAGGACGATAACCACAAACAATTGGAGGGTTAGTTTTGATCGTCTATTAACCGCGCTTGATCGTTTATTTATCTGAATCGGATTTGATGAAACCGAACATCGTTGATCAACAGCTGAGATCTCCGGTTTATTGAGGGAACGTTGATTAAAAACTCCGATTTGACTAAAGGTGCTTACAGACTGGAGCTGCGATAAGAGCGAGGAAAGAGAGCGAAGCGAGCAGAGAGTTGGCCAATTCAGAGTGGAGCATTGCTGCGAGAGTGCGGTTCAAATCCTTCTCGACGATGACCATTTCTTTGCGGAAAACCCGTCGTAGTGAATCTGGTATTTACGTCGAGGGCGAGAAGTAGAAGAAATTCACGCAATTAACAATCGCGACATGTTCACGGGGAATTTCATCATTTGTACGATAACTCGGAGAGGATTCCAACAGGTTTTACGAGTATTTTCGGATGAATATGACGACATTCGGCTACTTGCTGAAGAGGTGGTTAAATTGCATTTCAAACCCAATTTTGCCTGTTGAACGTCTTGCTGTTACCTTGAGGTAAGTACCTACACATTTTTACAACAGCTTCGTACCGTAATGAATGTTTTATTGTAAAAGTTGAATTGATAACGTGAATATTCAGTTCAATTACTTCAATATTAAAGGAGACTACTTCGGTTTATACGGGAATGAAACACGGTAAATACAGTATATCTAATGTCCCATAAAGGTTTTCCATGAGCACTACACCAACTAAATCATCAGGATTAATGTTTCACATTAGCGATAAGAGCGACGAAAACAAACAGGCTTGGTTTCTTCGCTCTTAGCTTTGCTCGCATCTTGAAGCGCTGCTCCACTCCGCGCCCCTTCATCTGCCTACCTGTGTTTGTGTTCTTCGCTCTCTTTCGCAGCTTCAGTCTGTAAGCACCGTAAGTCTTCGTGTAGTTTTAGATTACTTTCAAGGAGGAAAGGATGACAAATTTAAAAAGATTTTGACGCATTCAACGAACCATGGACCGTGAAGATCTCCCTTTCAAGCGTCTACACTAGATAAATACATAAAAATAGGAAAGTGATGTGAAGTCTTCCTCTACCTACATGCTTTCTTCCGGCAACACGTACGTAGGACGATCGGTGCTGCCCCGCAGTAAGTCTTCAACCGATCAGAACGTGCAGTCACAATTTCACCCAGCCATTTTTTTCTTGTTCAACTCTGAGAAGTGGGTTAGGAAGGGGCCGTTGTGTTTCTTGACGTGAGATTCCTTCACGTGTTTCCGATGCCTCGCGTCTCGGACTCATCCACTCACCTAACAACGCCACGAAAGGAAAAACGATACGAGTCCCCCTCAACAGTACGTGTAAATCACATCTTTACGAGCTATAATAACGTGGCTTTTATAGGACCCTTACTTTCAGTAGATAGTATGAGAAATTGAACACCCCTCGAAGTATGAATTCACGTTTGCCTATTATGGTTCATTATTTTAAAAAATGAACCTTCGTAATCGATTGAGAAAAACGTATTTTTTTAAACCCCTAAAAATTTGCTGTTTTACGTTTAGAGAAACGTACAATCCAAAAATCATATAAAGTTGTCGGAGCTCTTCAGTCTTTAATCATGTTTATTTATTGTTCGTAGGCTTCTTCAGCTAGTTTTTTCTTAATTTTTCTTATAAACATTGGTCTTTCTAGTATTGTATATTCTTATGACATCTATGTTGTTTGCATCGTCATCGACGTGATCATCAAAATTTTTATTTTTATGATTTCTTGTCATAAACATCTTCCCGCTAATTATGTATAAATACACAAATGCAAATGCATGCTCAGATTGCAGCATAATCCTTCAGTAAAGTAATCTACTAGATCTACATTGTTCAATATGTGCTATCATAGTCATCAGTCTTGCCATTCTTTGCATACTTTACATTAATATTGCAGCTCAACATCACTCATTGAAGATACATAGATGGTTCATTTACATCATTTTACATGTTACATTCTTCATTTGAATAATAACTGATGACCGAGCTGGATAGTGTAACACTGTGGCCCAGCCCGGAGTTGGTTCTTACATCTAATTTTTATAGAGTACGTTCCTATAACACTTTATTTACACCACATTAATTGTTAAAGTTTAGATTTCACTTCCATAAAATGATGTACTTACTATATACACGCCATTTATATAGCTGCTAATTTTATTTATTCATTAATTTTAGTTCATACAGTACTCATACGGGTTATCTCTTATTAGTTTATAGGTTTCTTTTTTGAATAGATGCTCTAATTTTTTTCAGCATCTTTGTTAACTATTTGAATGCCTCTGTATTTTGTCGTCATTTGAGCAAATGTATTTTTTACTCTCGGCAACTTGAGTCTGTAAGATTTTGATTGCCGCTGTCTCACATCAGCAAAATATATATTTTTGTGTTTACGGATTAGTTTTAGCATATTTAATGTGTACAATTGGTGGACGGTTAACAGATTCAAATCATGAAATAATGTATCACTGGGATGGCGCCTGGGCTTATTGAACAATACCCTTAGGGTCATTTTTTGGATCTTAAAAATTTTGTCAATTAGGTACTTGAAAGTGTTCCCCCATATTACAATCGCATACTGTAAGATTGACTCAAACAGCGCCTGATAAATATTGATCTTTAGCTCATCTGATAGAAATTTTATTCTATAGAGGGTATAGGCACATTGAAGTACCATGGAATAGCCCAACTTCCTCAGACAACTTTTTTGCTTTGATGTTAGATTTCTGGAAGTTTCATTCGTTGGTTGAATTGCTTATTTGTTATATCTCAGTACATGTTAGTTTACATTGACTAGGATAACTAGATTTATGTTTCTTTAGCTATTATTTTTTCAAATTTGTAAGAGCAGAAAACACGTTTTTGGAACTGCAATATTAATGTAGTAAAGTATGCAAAGAATGGCAAGACTGATGACTATGATAGCACATATTAAACAATTTAGATCTAGTAGATTACTTTGCTGATGGATTATGCTGCAATATGAACATACAAATATACATAATTAGCGGGACGATTTATGATAAGAAATAATAAAAATAAAAATTTTGATGATCACGTAGATGACGATGCAAACAACATAGATGTCATAAGAATATACAATACTAGAAAGACCGATGTTTATAAAAATTGAGAAAAAACTAGCTGAAGAAGCCTACGATGTATGGGCGAAACGTACAACAATAAACATGATTAAAGACTGAAGAGCTCCGACAGCTTTATTCGCATACGAAAAATGAAAAATCATATAAGAAAACGCTGCAAATAATTACTCAGTTTATTACCTCTGTAGTACAATAACTATGCTGCGTAAATCGCAGATCTATGCATCATATTTTGTCTGATCCACTCTAGATGCCGTAGAAAGAGCCCCCAGAGTTCAGTTTACAAACAAAACTATCCACAAGGATCTTCAGCTGATCACTGATCTCTTTACCTTGTAATCAACTTGCAGATGTCCAAAGACAGTTAGGTGACTTCGTCTTGGAAATAACTTCGTGAACACTAACAGGTCTAGTTTGAAATATCGCATCTCAAAATTACACCAGTGATTACAATTACACCAATTGATGTGATGATGATCAGATCAATTTAAAAAAACTTACATTAATTTGATAGTAGTAGTTTTTGGAATACAAACTTAGTGTAGGCAACGTTAAATTTCTGGTGTTCTCATTAATCCAAATCCGGAATCTATAAACTCAACTCAAACTGAAAAACGATGGGAAAAATCAGTGGCCTTGAAATCCGTCTGGTAGAGTTTTTGTTGAGCACATTTCAAACTTAATAGAGTCAAGTGAGACGAGTTTTGTAGAACTCGTGGTGGTTCTTTCGTGGAAGAAATCGTTTAGTACGTGATCCTCGTAGCAAGTACTCCGGCCAACTGACTCTCCGCACGAAGGACGAAACCTTCCAATAACGTTCCTTTTAAGGTAACCTGTTTGCAACCTTCGTTTGCACTGACCTTATGACTCCGGTGCAAACGAAAAGAATAACTTGATTGATTTGATACAGATGGATTTGTAATTTCAACCAGGTGATGTTGGGGTAGAATGGTAGCGGATGGGGCATATCGTAGCGGATGAAAGACATCAGTATTAAGCATTGAGTAATTCGGCAGATTCCGAGGAAAACAGAAATTTTGTTACATATTTTCCAGATGGCGAACCTATGTCTACGAATAATTCCACTATCTCGTTACTGTACAGAGCACCTCATAATAGATGTAACATTTCTTTATGCTCCACAACATTTCGTACAACTGTATTCCACCCATGTGAATATCAGGGAGTTTCATGTTCCAGGGAGATGTTTCCCCAAAATAGTCGCCTTTTTCCCCCAAAGTAGCCGTGTTTTCTTCGAGTTTCCTCAAAGCAGGATCCCCCGTTAGTACGAGTTATGAAAGTAGAAGAAAACCAAGACTATCTAATCATAATAAATTTTACCATTAACGTAGTTTACTCAGAAAGTGACACAGTTGGTTGTCAGCCCGGTCAGGTTTAAACAGGGGCTCACGCTTTCTCCATTCGTACGAATTAGAGTCTGAACCAAAACGAAAGCCGAGACCATCGCTAATCTCATCAAGAAGTGATCAGTAGTCTTTAGATGTGGATCGTACCCGAATAAAAATGGATGCTCTAACCGCGGGATATCAATCCTTCGCTGGCGCTAGTTGTAGGTATTATTGACCCGGGCGTCATTAGCGATCGTGCTACTGACTGCGTTCCTCGCTGCGCCTCCATTCAGCCGTTTCATTTGACGGAGCTGTAGTAATGATTTTTTGTACGGGGCTCGTCGATAACGAAGGAATAGAACTAATTGAATCTTCGTTGTAATGAAGTGCCGACACCTTCATTTCTAAAGGTCATACCAAAGACGAACAATGGAGAATGGAATTACTTTTCCTTTCCAGGAGATTTCTATTGGCGCTTCGCCTGGAAATATGACGGATACAGAAGATTTTGTTCTCATAAACAAACTGTAGATTCAAATTTAGCATCTACCCAATGCATAAAACCGTATGAATGACCCAAATTTGACTCCAGCTTGTCGCAAAAGCTACTTGAATAACGGTGAAATCACAACGGGTTGAATACCCAGAAATAAGTCATCTTTTAGAAACTTGGTTTGCGTCCAAAGAACATAAAGTTCTAAGGGTGCTCTGGTGGTTATGGCGACGTAAATTTGAATTTTTTGAACGATTGAAACTTGAAAATCAATACTGATGCTTGGCCAGATAGATCTTGGAAGCGGTAGCACTCAAGGGCTTCCCTCACTGATTCTCAAATAGGATACGTTTTCAAAATTCAGGAAGCTAAAAGCATATTGAAACTAATACATTTGGGGGTTCCGCAAGGGTCAGTTACGGGTCTAATAATGATTCTAGTACATGTGAATGGCTTATTTGCTCTCAATAGTAAAGGTAGGTTAGTGGGTTTGAATAATCCATAGTTATTACAGGAAAGGCATATCCTAGAGCCTTCTGAAGCTGAACAAATCCTGGAAAAGTTAGAGGAATGGTTTGAAAAAGCAGCTCAACAATTGATATCTCTAAAACGAATTTACGTAGTTAATAAAGTCAAACAACCGGTAGATTTAGAATGCGTTATAGAGGGGTCTATCAAACTAATCAATCTCAAGTTTTGTTGTTACATCATCTCAAGTTAACATTATCATGGTTAGTTACCGTTAGTGTTGGTAATGTTGGTGTTTGAATATGGATAATCCATCTTGTCACAAGTTCTCTTATCACCATTATAGATAAATTAGGTAAGGAATAAAATCTTGGAGTTAATGGAGAGACCCATCCTCAGAGTTTACGATTTACTCGGAGTGAAGAAAAGCATTTCTTGGCGCTGAACGATAACGATAGCTCGAGGTGGAGCAAAATCTACAACCCCCTAAAATAGAAATACATTTTAATGAAGAAATTCAATACTTACAATAGTAATTACATCCAGAGTAAATTACGTGCACTAGACAACAACTTACAAAAGTTATCAAATGCATAGGACATGTACTCGGGCAAAAGATGAAATGCACAGACACATTTTCTGCCTTATTACTAAGACCATAATTGTAAATACCCTGCTACACTGAGGAGATTGTAGACAGTTATACGGGTACAAACAACAAAAGGCCATACCAGGCAAGAAATTCTGGTGCTAACAACAAAGATTTTCAACTATAGGCGAATTTGACATTTCATGTAGCTGATTTACAGCCCCTGAATTCCTCCTCATAGAATTGTATCCTTTCTGGTCTTCTAAGATAGCATGATGAACTTGCTAAGTCCACTGTTTAGCATCGGAGAGTCTTCAGCAAAGTCCGTCTATTAGCCAGTTAACAATTCCGTCCGTACCTAAAAACTTGGTAAAATCCTTATCATTCTCTGTAACCCTATTTATAGCATTACCTAAACCAAAATCGGTAATTTACTCTAAAGTATGTAGAACAAAATAAGAATGAGCTCAATTCCCTCTAAAAAATTCCTCCCTGATACGTTTCTATTTACCCAAATCAGGTAACTGGGTCGTATTGAAAGTCAAATCAATCGAATCAAAACGTTTTATTTTATTAGTCTGTAGGAGTAAAAGAATTGGATATTGAAAAAGAGCAGCAGTCGATAGTTTCGGTAGTTTGACGTTTCGCCATTTCGGCTATCGCAAGTGTGAGGATTAAAAAATGTGAGTGACTGATAGTTTTCGGTGTGATAAGGGATAACGAGTTGTTGTTGATGATAAAAATGAGAAGACTTGGAACGTGCTAAGCACTAAAAGTTGTCCTCCGGACGTAGTTTGGTGTATAAACAGAAATACTTATTAAAATGATTTTGAAGTGCGTTCTGATATAATTTTTATGAATTCTCAGGAAATCGAAGAATCTACAACTCTGTTAATTGTTGCAATGAAGTGCGGCGCGTAACAAGTTATACATTAATTCAATTCCATGGCGTGAAAGGAACTTGAGAAGGACAAAGTGAAAACACTTTTTCTCAAACAAGTTTAAAGTCAACAAGTAGCGAATGCCAACAAAGCGAGCGTGATTAACGATCTTATTCGCGGCCGCCTTTCCGTCGTATTTATGGTAATGACGTTTCATAACCTTTACTTCGAACAAGGCGCCCGAGATAGTGTTAAAGTCAAGTTCACACTAACCTCGACTCTGATATAATTCCGTCATAACAAAAGGCAGGTGTGGGTGGGCGTGGAGGGGCCTTTCCATATTCAAAGCTCCACTCTCTTAAACTGTATCAAACAAAGCCCACTTTGCTAAAGGCGATAAGGACCTCTTCGAAAGATTAGGCAGAAATGGTTGCGAACTGTAATTTAAAAAACGCTGCAAATTCTTTCACTGGGGTTTATTATTCAATTGGCTTGCGTTCATGATTTGAATTTCTACTAAGCTTTGGAGTGTGCGCGTTTCACAGGATAGAGCGATTATTGAATTTCAGGAGGCACAGAAATATGATCAACTGATCAATCCAAATAGTATTTTGGTTGAGAACACATTTACGTGCTCCATGCATATCTCCTGAAATTCAATAATCGCTCTATCACCTGTGAAACGCGCACACTCCAAAGCTTAGTAGAAATTCAAATCATGAACGCAAGCCAATTGAATAATAAACCCCTGTGATTATTGAATAATAAACAAAAATCGTATATTCCAAGTCCCCGAGGAGGGGAGCAGGCTCCTCTTTGCCCTGGGAGACGCTCCTCTTCGGTGGGGTCCCCTTCACTGGCGCGGTCGAGAGGGGGGGGGGGGGGGTGAATTCCACCCAGCGGTTGCCCTCGGAGACGGTCCTCATTGGTGGGGTCCCCTTCACAGGCGCGGTCGAGAGGGGGGTGGCGGAGAATTCCACCCGCCCAACGTTACCACCCCCTGATATACCTACCTGCTCTGATATTTTCGTCTGTATATAGATTGATGATGATGATGATGATTGATGATTGATCGAAACTGACGCTGGCACATAGGTACGCCGCCTGCAGCGCCGCGCCTCTTGAGAGATAACTCTCCTGCAGCGCGGCGCAGCAGAAATCGCAAGCCGCAGACGCATCATGGATACCATACCTTGACGCCGTGTCTTAAGTGAACAACGAACGCGATCGACGGGGGCGAGCGGGCGCCCATCGCGATCTATCAGTGGGATCAAACAATACAACTCTACAGATGTGTCAGACGTAACAACGCGGCATCACGCTTTGTTGCGGCAAAACGATCGTGCCGCGTGTTCGATTTTTCTTCAGTCCAAGAATTTTCCTTAGCCGTTCAGCATTCACATGTGATACAACCATCAACTTTCACGCGTTCGCGCCAACCTGAGTCACACCGGCGCTCGCGCAGCTGTCTGTCGACCGCCCTTGATTTTTCAATGATTATCTTGCTGGTTTCTCTACTTTCCATTGCAGTAAATACAAAAGAACCAGAATTCAATTTTAAAATCACATTTTTCATAAAAAATTCTTTATTGTTTAAAATAACAGCCGTTAATAGTCGTTAATGGCTAAAAATGAACTCTTGCTTCCGAAAACACGCAACTGGCTTCAAAAGGCCTCCTATAAAATGATTACTTTTGTTCAACTCTTTTCTTTGTTGGAAAACTAGATTATTTTTTTCAGTTGAACTAGATAAGAAGGTATAGAATTGCTTACACATAGGTATTTAAACTCATGTATGAATGTTAATGCAAACGTAAATTCAAATCATGATTTTCTTCGGTTGTAATGACAATATAATTTAGGAGGGAAACACAATAGGTAGCAAAAGGCGATTACCTTCTTGTCGATCTTATATCAATTTCAACTTAATTTTATTCTCTAATATTCGCTTTAGAACTAGTATGACAGACCCGCAAGACACGTCGAATCACCTATTTGAAGCCGTTGTCGTTGATGTATGCGGAAAGATTCGTGGCATTTTTGTTCCTTGAATTGTTGTACAAGCGTACATTTTATTGATACTACGAAGCTGTATGCTACACTCCAGTTGCCAAAAGTGTTTACTTCATTGTTCTTAGTCCGATTGTGTGTTAGCCTTCGGAAATGCATCGTTTGTTGAACTACCTACTAACTGTTTGAGCGAACGGTAACGTGGAGTGTCACACACAAGATACAGCTTCAGAAAACAAGCGAAAAAACTGTTAAATCCGTAAGAACGGCGCCGATATGGAGCTAAGCAGGTAGGTAAACCTCGGAAGCGTGACAACGAAAGGTTCAACGCTCGTTAGAGGACCGTGGACAAATTGTGAGACGGATCAAGCGGAAATAACTCGGAACCCGAACAGACCCTGGGAACAGTTTGTTTTTGACGGAGTTAAGGCAAGATTAATTGAACAATCAAGAGTTCAGCGGTGGGTCAAGTTGTTTAGAAAAGTTTTACCTTGCAGCGATAATTTCTAGTGTACATACACTACATCTATGTTGGAGTATAAACGGCGTACCTACATAACATGGTGTTTTTCCACTTTTTGCTTTTGCCTCCGAGTAAACAGGTAGTGAAGGCATTAATTAAAGTATTACGAGACAAAAAATTTTTAATTTAAATACAGCACCCTGAGCAGCAAATATTACTAGTCTCTTTGTAAGAAATAGAGCTCCTATCGAAATACCTACAATGGTGAATGTACACTATATCGCCCCGTCGTAGAAATTCACGAATAGAACAAATGGATGTCCTACCCACTTGTCTGATTTTATATCTAAAAGTTATGAAAAACTCGATTTAAGATGGCGATGTGACTGGAATATTGATGTAGCATCCATCATTCAAAAGATCTGCCTCCAGCACTTTTACAAGCAACTTTTAGCATCCACGCGCTTAAAGACAGATCTGCGATTTGTGAGCGAACGAGTGAGAGTACAAGAACCGAAGTGGTATCATTCGATTCAAGGAATTAATTTCTATCTGAATCGAACTAGAGCATAGAAAGGTTTTGAGATTTCGTATGTATAGATTAATTAATAAATTTAATCCCTGCCAAGATTACTGACACATCCCGGTTAGTTGTTGAATTTTTAAGCCAACTTACGTAATCTCATGTACAGTTGTTATTTATTTTATTCGATTTTTGAAATTTGCGTTTCTGAAACGGAAACCAACAATTTTGAGCGGTGTTAAGAATTAGTTTTTTGGTCGATTACAATGCTTTATTATTTCAAATAATACACCAAGAGGGGATGAAGGCCTGTAATTGAGCGTTCAACAGACTTTTGAAGCCTAAGCAATTACGACTGAATTTCTTCACTCCACGAATTTTCATAACCACCAGATGAAAGTGAAGCTGTCATTTACGCCCATCCAACTTTCGTTCCTCGGGGTGAGTCATTTTCTAATTTTGACTCCGCCGAAACCAAAAACGAAAATAACATTGTCAAGGCCGGCGGATCAAGTTTGAATTGAAAGGCGTTCGACGGCCGTTCAACCTTTTCGAATCGATCGGCGCGGAATCCTCTCGCCGAACTGGTCGAGCTGAGAAGTGACATCCGACAGTCACGGAAAAGCCAGCGGAACGAGTTCCCGAGATGAATTCCTTTAAAAACGCCAGATGATCCGTCATTCGAACGTGGGATCGCTTAGCCCCTTCAAAGTCGTCATTAGTCATCGGTGAGACTGCACGGCTCGTCTTAAACTACTGGTTGTATTTACCAATTACTATCCAGACTGGTTCAGTAGGCAACTTTCGAGAGTTGCAAATTCCCGTTTTCGGTTTAAGAGTCGTAGTTTGCGCCCTTGAAAATCTCCGTTGAAGCTCGGGTAAAAACTGATGGAAAGAAAATCATTCGACGTAATGCATGTACGAGCATAGTGGAGCAAGTAGGCCAAAGACTGGGAAAAACTACAAATCTTGAGAACATTGTGTCCTAACCAAATGGGATTGGTCTAATTCGCCTCAGAATGAGAAAATACATCAATACACCAAAATGCACGATTCAATTACGAAGTTGTTGCCCAAAATTTAGTTCTGTGCAGAAAATGGAGAACTTTGTTGCTAAATGAACAAACGCCTCACAACGAATGAAAACTAATATTGATTTTAAAACATCTTAAAATATATCTGTCAAATACTGAAAGTGAATGGAAGGTTATTCATGACTATTTCCACCATCCAGTAGAACTTCATTTGAATGGGATTCCTTGAGTAGCCACGCCACGTCTGTAAGCAAATTGATCCATTTCTTCGTCATTATATGAAATATTTCTAAAGTTCAATATTCTGACAATAAATCATTTCAATTTTATTCTAGAGAGCCCCTTCGAACAGAAAAATAAGAATACGGAAGCCACAATTGTGCAAATAATTGCAGCTGAAATTGATAAGATTGACTTCATTTTGAGTTCATTAGGTGACAAAGCGAAGTCATGTCGGAGGCAAATGGAGCGTTTTTAGCAACACTGAGTGCAACAGAATATTCACTAAAATAGCCTGTTTTCTCATCAAAACACTTTTTCGTATATTTCCTTCCTAAATAATGGATCTATGTCATTGTTGAAGGCATTTCCGTTGTACGAACTTTGAATCATTCATAATGTTCGAAAACAGGGTGCGAACGGTATTTACGGACATCGACCACATTTTTACGAATGTGCACTAAAATTTTGCTTTTGTGTGTCATTTGCAAGCTCGTTTAATCGTTGATTGATAAATTGCTACCATATCGTGATTTCACATCTATCTTCGATGAGGAAGTAGTCTCAAATAATAAAAATTTAAACTATTGGAAAATCGAGTTTTTGCCGCATTTGCCACACTGTGAGGTTCTGCGGTTCCCTCTAGGCATTCCTCTGTGCCATCATTCAGCTTTCTTTATACACCTTTTTTTCGTAACTTATAATTATTGGATATGCTGTATATAGCACCTTTTTTGAAAAGCTCTCGCCAAAATCTTTTAGTTAATAAAATAAATAAACTTAGGGACAACGTCTATTCAGGGATGATTCTGGGCTATCTGCTCATCTGATCTGCAATTCGAATTCAACCTTTTCGATAAGCTTCCATGTTATCTAAGCATTTGGGATTTGGAAGCCATCCACATCATTTCCCTACTTCATTAATCTTGAAAGAAAAAATTAATTAATTAAAGAAAAAGATGAACCAAGAGTTTGTCATGTGAAAATTCTTTCTTGCTTGCGATTTTTCGCATCGACATGATCAAATTCGCGGCAAAGGTTAAACTAGTGAACGTTGCGGTAAACCAAAGCCTAACCAAAGATTGGTGATACCAATTAGTTTGAAAACCAAAGGAAACTTGGTTCAGTTGGTTTTTTCCCCTGTAAAATTTCACAACGCATGTGCAATGCAGGCGCAGTTAGAGAAGACGTTTGACCTCTGTTGAAAGTTATAGATGATAAATCATTCCCACACTATACAGAGATCGAATAAAACATGATTTATTATTGCCGATCCGTTGCGTCTGGTTAGCTCGCCTAACACGCCACTCGAATACCTATTAGCCCGTAGGTACCTACAGTCTCAGAATTCATTGAATCCTTGAGAAGGAGGACAGTCATCTTAACGTATCCTTGAATGTCACCAATTTCCATTACAAAAATATGGATGGGTAGCGGAAACCCCATTCTCCTCCATAATTTCCTACCTCATCAATATCTGCAGATTAATGTTAAATAGTACTAGGCAATAAATCTTGACAGAACATGGAACAGGTTATTGCATTCAATAATACTGTTCTGTACCTCATTCATCGTCTCTGTACCTTCATAATCAGCATCCTTTCTTCCCCGTCTCTCTCAAATGTCAGCTTCCAGATCATCCGTGCCTTGCGAAGTACGTTTAAAAGCTGATCTTTTCCTACATAAACCATGCATTCAAGTATCTCGTCTTTGAGCCGATGTATCAAACACCGGCTCCTCAAGCTAATCGACACAAATATATGATTATGTCGTTGCTTGGGCATTTGGACGAAGATCAAGATCGACTTAAATTGAATTGCATCGTTTAATACTGAATAAACGTGCTGTGATTGGAGAAGCTGTTTCTATATTGCACCGTGGTGATGTAGCATCACTAGCGACGGAAGTTATTAACTTGTAGGAGAGGCAACTGTAGTAGTTGAAGTGACAACAACTTTTGTGCTTTGATTAGAACTACGCCATTAGAGGTGTGTAAACCCAGGTCACCTGAGGGAGTAGACGACCTGCAGGTCACTCAGTCCAAAGACAAGGTCAGTGGGAGCAGTTCGTCGTCTCTATTCTGTGACATTCACCACCACTACCGCTTTTTCGTGGCATGACCGTCAACCTCTATTATCTTCGTGTACCGTCAGGGTTCGATAGATGACAGACATCTACTTATTAAATATAATCGACTTTGTGATGAGTATGGTATCGACCAGTATAGTTTAGTATTGAGTAAATTTGAATAGTATTGACTCTCCGATGAGGGGAGTCCTACGTTGACTAGAACGAAACCCGAGCTTCAGAAGGTGAACTCCAGGTCACTTTGTGAAGAACGGTTTGGCAGACCTGCAGGTCTCCGAGTAGTTCGACCGTCGGTCGCGGGAGCCATGCTGTCGAGAAAGTTTGCCACCTGCAGGTCTCGAACTTCTCTTGCCAAGCATTTTGAATTTCCTAACGCGTTAACTAATGGAATTACTATAAATAATTATTTATAGAATTATAATTTTAAGTAATTATAATTACTATATTTTACAAATTCTACGTTAGGTTTCAATTCACCATCTTATTTTCAACAAAAAATTCCTTCTTGTTTTTCTCAAAACAACCTTTTTTTTGTCACTATATCAACCATAGTCGCCTCAGCTGAAAATATGTCATGAAAATAATTTAGTCGTCGGAAACAGTAATACATTTTTAAAACTTTGATGCTTGTTTTTAGTGTTCCGATTAGCCGAGTTTTTTGTGGATTTAGTAGTCAAAATGAAGGTGAACTGTAATTATTCAAATAGGGGAATGCTTGTTTTTTCCTCGCTCGAATATTGCGCTTCTACATTAAGAAACTGTCAAATAGATGAAGTCACGGCCTAATACTTGTAAGAAATGAGGTTGTTCGATCGCATGATTAGATATGTTACGTTACATTACCAGAACAGATGCGTAGATTTTAACGTTCAAATCCTCCTCCGAAATTGATTACCTGTAACAATAAAAATACAATTACTAAAATAGTACAACATTATTACAAAGTTTCTATTCATGACCAATAAATATACGACATTCAAAACTATGAATCATTTGTGGTTTATGAAAAGTTCAAGTGTTCATAAAAATTTCTGGAGTCATCCTGTTAGTAACGTTACCCTTAATTATAGACGAGATGACTGCACAACTTTGACAGTTGTTGTAAATATAATAACTAGGAACCAGAACGTGGCGGCCGTTAGCCAATCAGATTAAGTGTCGAGTTTAGTTTCTTCCTTATTTCACCAGATATGAGTGCGTCACCGTAAACTATCTTGCCAATAATAACGGGAAATGAGCCGATGACCGTAAATCCTTGAATTCAATTCGTTTTTAGTATCCATCAACCGCTTACATTTGAACGTAAGTACCGAAGACGTACATGTCGTCAACCGTTACGAATAGTTTGGGCGGTGGGTGTAGTGAAGAGTTGAACAGAGCTTATCTTGGAGGTGAACGACCCGAAGTGCGAAATCGTAATGGTACGGTACACTTACATACCACTTCCATTACCATTTGCATCTTATTTGTGATTCCTTAAAGTTTTCAACCGATAGGATGTGTAAGTAAAGATCCCCTTAGTGACACGTAATTTCAAACAAGCCTTAGAAACAGTTACCATCGTAAATTCGAATTAAATGTATGCAATTTCAATCTGAGCCCTTGTACCAATTTTCTGTTGAGGGTTCTTACTTGCGATGTAACTTTACAGTGTTGGAATCGAGTTTTGCTCTCGCATTTTTTTTTCGTGAATTACACTCACCAAAATATCGAAAACTTGTCCGAGCTTTCTTCAGAATGGGCCTTAGGAGCCCTAAAAATGAAATAAAATTTGTTTAAATTCGAGCTTCGTTGACGAATTTCCCTTGTCTTCCCAACTCAATCTTCTTCCGACGTTCGGATAGTGAAGTCTATTTTTTTTTTTTTTTTTTTGAGCGGATTACGAATGAAATACTCAAACCCAAACGGCACGTAATATCCATAAATACACTTTTTTGGGGGAAAATTGGTATTTTTTTTTTTACGTTAAAAGCAGAAATTATACTAAAAAACTACCTACCCTCTTCCACCGAAAGTTTTTGAGATTGCGATTTTGTAGTAAGTAAAAGGAGGCCTAAAAACTGATAAAGCACACCAAAACTCATCCATTTCAATGCCCTTTCTAACGATCAATGACTTTCAAAAAATGAGTATTTTTTGGGAAATTTCATGTGGACATTGAGAGAAGTGGATGGTTCAAATTCCTTTGTGAGATATCTCAGATAGAAATTAAAAAAAAATTATCATTATTATGACTATTTTAATATAAGAATTGAATTATTGATTATGTATATACCCCATTTGACAATTTTATTGTTAATTCTATCAAAATGGGATATATTATTTTGTCATTTTCATCCATACAACTCAACCCCCCACTTCGCTTAAGGTCATGTTTTTTAACTTTTCCATTTGAGATTTTGTAATGAATGCCCGAAGTATTTAAAAAAAAAACTGAATGCAGTTAGAAAGGTTCAGAAACAGAGAAGTTGCCGTCTAATTTGACAGTTCACAGGCCTCTTTTTACCAAAGTAGGTGTTTTTCGAAAATGTAAGAATATCAGAATTTGTAAACGTTTTAATTGTTCGAGTTAAAAATACCATCAAACTGTTGAAGTACTGCGGTCTATTTGCAGTGTAAATAGACTTATGCTATAGGAAATTCAACACAAATTCCGAAAGTATAGCCCAAAGTTATAATGAAGTGGAGAGAGTTGGCTATCCTAGTTGGAAAACGTGACTTGCTGAACAAAAACATAAAAAAATTAATACCTCGGCACAGGATGGAGATAAATGAAGTAAAAATTGATTTATTCGTAGTTCACGTAGACCGCTCGGATCCCAAAACGTGTTACAGTGGCGAGCGAGTAAAACCACGTTGATTGATTGATTGTAATAGGAACGCAATCGACAGGTAAGAGCAAACAAGTTGCGTGGTTAGCCGTAATATTAGGTCAGCTTGCCTACTCGTTTCGAATCGTTAAAGATTGTTTCGATCGGCGATTTTTTTTCTCTTCTAACGAAAGTGAAATTTTAATTGGACACCTTCGCCGGACCCGAGGGCTCATCTTGGTTTAGCTTTAGGGGAAACTTTCGAAGGTCGAGAACATCGAGACGGGACTTGCTTTACCTTTCTCCCGATCAAGTTTTTCACTTTCGTTCTCTCGACTAAACAAGTTGCGAAAATTCGTCACGTTCTTGAGAGGCGATTTTCAGAGTTTGAAGGAAGATAGATAACGCCTTTCACGCATTTTGCTGCCTCAACCACGAACCAGTTCTTCAGTCATGCTTCGTGATAAACCTCAATAAACACAAGTGTATACCTCGATGATAATTACAGTATTCGAAACTTGTACTGTCTAAACGGAATATCATACGAATAAGTTCACATCTTAGTATTTTATTGCAGTCTGCAAGCATAAAATGGATCTATGCAAAAATAAAAGCAATTTTAAGGAAGGAACTTAATTCGACTCATGGAATGTGAACCACGAAAAACATATTGGTATGCAATGGATGCATTATAGGGCGTCAATATGTTTGGTTTGTAGTAGTTTTTGCGGTATTCCAAACTTCAACACACATAATAACACACACACACACAAGCTTTCTTTCCTGGGATTCATGTTATTTCCTTACAGCTCACTGCATCATTGCATGAATGGAATGACAACTATTTCCTTCGTACCTTCTTCCAGTTTTACGGGTCAAACTGGTGTTGTACCTCATGGGTCGAATTAGAGCGGTACTGACTATGAAACTCCCTTTGCTACTGCTACCTTCTTACCCATACCCGTAAATGGGCAGACTTTGTTTTGCTCATAGCGCGTGAACGGTTGGAGCTATGGAAAAGTGGACGGAGTCCATCCGAATGGAAATTTCAAGAGCTACAACTTTTCCTCTGTGACAATTCTCGATATCTCGAACGGTTTTCGAGATAATTCAGATTTACATCGATAAAAGGCGAAATAAAGTGAAATAATGGCGGTGCATTACCCTTAAAATCGTTAAAACTCTGTCAAATGAAAATAACACACAAAACCCGTTGGGGGCATTGTAAAACAAGTAATTAAAAACATTTCAAGACCTCGAACGCCTAATTCTACTGAGCGACTCGGGATAAATCGCGTTTTTAAGATTTGCGGACGTTATACGCCAGACAAACAAAACGGACGCCCATACCGACTTTCTGCAGGGTCCGTTGCGTTCTTTACTTTATTACGAAGAAAATCAGACCGCGTACGCTTAATTTGATCGATTGGAACCGAAGATATAGTCAAAAAACCATGTTTAGGTCATAAAAAATCGAAAAAATCGTCAAAATATCATACTGCTATAGCTTCCAAAACCGTTCATTTTTGGAGGAACTGACCTGGCAGGCCTTTTTTATTCGTTAATGGAAGCAACTACACCAAGTATGAACAAAATCGGAGGGGGTCGGTACATTTCGAGTCTGTTGGGTATGAAATGACCCTGCTAGACAATTTCAGACTACAATAACGTTGAAGAACAAAAAATGATATGAATTGGTCGAGAATTCTTGCTTCAGCAGCGATTGAAAGGGAAGCACTCCTGACGATAAGACCAATTTTAACTCCACCATTCTCTGCTCTATGACACTGTTGCAGTCATAACTTGGACGTTGATAGACGCCACTTCTTCAAGCTCGAAGCTAACCCGCCAGGTCTGCTCCATGACCATGCAGCCAGTGGCAACCTGACATCCAGGATTATGGCAGATCCATCGGGCTTGATGGTGGGTCTGCCATAGGCTTCTTGCCCTGGTCCCTGGATTTGATATAACCACATACGAAGCCAGTTGATGACCAAGCAACTGCTACCTACTTAGCAACTACATCAGAACGGAGAATTCTTCTGCCGAGAGTTCGTGGACGCTGCTACACCACAGGATCCGGCAAGCGACCCATAACAACTTCTAAAACACCTCACCTCGGTGGTTAGTGAGACCACTACAATATTTTAATGTTAACAATAATATTAAGTCCGCCGTCCAGAGCTTTTCTCCTAAACAACTGGGCCAAACTTGATGCAACTTGGGTCAAAAATTAAATTTGGTGTGTAGTGCATTTCGGTGCTGCATCTAGGAAATAGTTTCAAGATATGGAAACGTGAGGCCCCGAGTTTAGATTATGTACCACAGCCTGCGTGCAATAGACACAAATGATTGATTTAAATCGAAGGGCATAATAATAATTCTTTCTTCAATCATTTGTTTCATTCTCATATACCCATAAAGTTACATTTTTAATTGAATCTCATTAATCGGTGAAGTCATCTAATTGCCTCGCCAAATATTGTACGCACTCCATCGTTGGAAGTGCGTTGGGTTTTGAGGGGTCTTTGACACAATTTCTTACGTCACCGCTGTTCGATGAGTTGTTGAGAAACTCCTGGAAGGAATTAAAGGTTCCCTAATAAGTGGTTACCTTCTCTTTGGGTCTCCGGTGATTACGAATGTTGACACAGTCTTGAGAAATGCCTACGTCCCATTTTCAAATTCAAAACCCCTAAGGAGGTGTCTCCAATAACTCAAACTATAAAACTTTTAAATCTATTACATACCATACGTTAATTTATATATGCTGTTAAACTAAAAATATTGAGCTCATTAAGGTTCATACTGAGAAATCGTTTCGTCATTTACCAACTGGTAAGTCCATGAGTTGAAGTTGTTGCCCTTTATCCTTTCGGGATGACCAAATCAGAAAATTTATGAGTGGTCCATTTCGTTCCACGCAACTTATATGAGAAGGCTCCAAGTTTTCATACCGTAGAAAGTAGGTTAGCATTTAATATGATTGGCTTCCGCTGGAACCAAGTAAGCGGAGGCATTATTTTCATTTTCGGAAAACGAAAGCTGATGCTGTCATTCAGTATGAATAATCCTTAGGACTTATACTTGACAATGAATAGGTGTTGTATCAGCTGGCAGGCTCGTAATGCTAATTTCTATCCTATTTACACACTGAAACTGTAATTTAGTATGTAGACACTCTTACTTGACGATTTTTTTGAGGTGGGCTGTCAGCGTTTGTCATCCATTGCCCTATGTGTCGGTGTTCCGGCCTAACTAGCTTGTATACTTACTAAAAAACACCCCATATCCTCTGAAGACTGCCCTGGAACGACTTACGCAGTATAACTTCTGAGCAGCTCAGTGCCTGCGCCATTCATCGTGGCCTTGTTGCTTTTTCCTCCTTCCGATAATAGCGTCTTTTCACTTCACTTCAGTTTAATAGTGTCCCTTTCCACTATGACAAGGTCGTTTTATGGATCACACGACAATAATTATAGCTACATACTGTACTCTATATCATTTTACGTTACACTATACTATCTACACTCCACTCCACTATTGGCTACCAACCTCCTGACAGTACCTCTTCACATAAACATGTCATTTGTCCCTTAGTGATCACCCTCCCAATCTCTGGTAATTTCTTCTGCCTTGAGGACTTAGATGACGTTAGTGTTCACTTCATTCCAGGCCCCTTTTGCTGATGTCATCTTGGCAATGATATTGTCTGGGCTTATCTCTCCAATTTAAACAACCAAAACCTGCCTGAGAATATCCCAGAGTGGGCATACAAAGAAGGTATGAAAGACATCGTCCTCTCTTTCTTGTAGTGCACGCAAGATGGTTTTGATGTCTTTCCAATTTGCGCCAGAAACATCGAAACTTTACTTGACGATGCATAGGTATTGTATCATCAGATAGGCTCCTAATGCTAATTGTTATGCTCTTTACACTCTGAAGCTGTAATTTAGTATGGAGACACTTATTTAACATTTTATCAGCTGATAGCCTACTAAAACTAATTGACTATCTGAAACTGTTATTTAGTATGTAGACTCCTTAGGACGTTTAAATGATGATGCGTAAGCGTTGTATCAGCTTATAGGCTCCTAATAGAATCGGTCGTTCAATTCTTGAGTTAAATCTTAACATTCAAACAAAAAATACGATCTTTTCCCTTCATATGTTGGAATAGATTTATCAATCTGTCTTTAATAATTGTTTAGTAAATGGAAGTTGTCAAGTGTCCGCTGCAAGAAAATACCAAATGGGGAACTTACCCCGAAACCTGACTTACCAAAACGTATTAAAGTACGTATGATGTACATTCGCGCTATACCATTCGGACGGTTCTTCTTCAAAATTTCATTTAGCATAGCCAATTGGCATTAGAAAATCTGTATAAAATACACAATAGAAACAAAGATTATGAAATTTTGAATGAAAGTACACGCCGTTTAGTGATACATGACCTAAAACTACCTAGTTGACGCTTTAAAACATTTAGAATTCAACTGCCATTGCACACACACTTCTTCATTATCACAAACACCTAATTTGAAACAAACGAAAGATCCAGATGTTGTCTTTTCTAGGAGTAGGAGAATAAATGATTCTCAAATTAAGAAATAAATCAAGTCATCAAAAATTGGTTCAACTTCTAAAAACTGTACTAAAGTCGTCACATAATAGCACAAATGGCTAAAGATAGAAGAATTCGTTTATTAGAGTGAAATAATACGAAGGTTCTCTCAAACTCAACTACTTCGATACAAGGAAATCGTACAAATGAACACTTTTCTTGATTGTTTAAAGTCATGAATAGTTATACTCATAAGTCATTATCATAATTTCACAACAATACCCCCAGTTCAAACGAAGAAATGTCACTTGACAGCGAAATGAATAGAAAGATTAATTTTTTGATTGATTAAACTGGAAAGTAGGTACCTACTGAATGATCCGTGAATTATTGTGATTGTTAACGACTGAAATGAAACGAAACGTTTCATAGTCGATCAGTTTCTCATTGTTTGCCAGAGTCAGGTAAAAAAGATCGCGATGGTCTACTTGTTTCGTTCTGGTCCATGGACGATTCAACAGGCAGATCTTCGGATCTACCCGGCTTTATTCGAGCTTTGGTATCACTCAGTGAAACCACGAAATAACCAATACCCTTTTGTTTGTGCCGTCACTTGTAGGTTTAATTTGCCGGTTTGATTGGTGGGGTACGTGGTAAATGTTTACTTCTTGTTTCGAACTTGGGTTTTCTAGGCATAATGCAAGCACTGCTGCTAATGTGACAATTAAAAGGCATACTACGAATCGAACCGGTCATATTGCAGAATCACAATTAAATTAGAAAATCAGAACAAGTTATACACGAAACTTAAGTTATTGCTCCACCAGACTGTAGTCCTAAAATCCGCATAAGTAACTCGACCTTGATATTCTCATTTCATTATCTCAACTCAGGGAGGTTATAATAGGGCCAACAATGACAACCAACTCTTCTGTTTCGGCCGTGGGGACGTTGCGGTAGTTTCGATATATCGTGATATCGATACTTCTCTTTCGATAGCATCGATATTTGTAACGATACTTTCTCCCGAAATTATCGGAAGTATCGATACATGGTATCGATTAGTATCGGATTTCCGTTGTGATAAGAAAAAAGGCTGGAAGCATCTCGTTGACTTCATTCCTAACATTCGCAATTTATTGCCAATCTCCAAAAAGGTTGTTCCCAAGATATTTGCATAACTGCTTTTAAAGGGCAGCATCCCAAAAGACCAGTTTTTTTAAGTGCATTTTTTTTTCAAATGCAAATTTTTCAATGAACCTCTTGTACCAACTTAATGTACCTACGTACTTTTTTCTAACGTACATTTTATCATTCAAATGATTAACAGGAGTACAATCCAGTTCTTAGCGACCGACCGACAGTTCCGCCCCCCCCCCGTACCGGACTCAAAACTCCTTCAACTAACCTTCGGGTGGGCTCCTTCCGCCCTTTGTTATCCCAGGGGTCATTGGTGTACCTGCCACCTTGGTAAGCAATAGCCTCTCTGGTGCTCTGGTTGAATCTACAGATTTTTCCAGGGAGTTGGTTAGGCTTAGTAAGTACCGTTTATGAACACAGAATGCGCTCACGTAAACCCTTGTTACCCCCCCCCCCCCCCCCCCAACAGTAGCTTTCATCCATTCTGCTTCCATTTCTGTTTACTACTCCCCTCCTCTGAGCTAGAATCCCATATTTGTAGGTTGCATAGGCAATTTTCCATCTTAGGTACTTAAATGTGTAAAATTAATCATTTAAATGATCTGGCTGTAGAACCATAGAAGTCTACTGTCCCGCCTTTTTCAATGTACATATATTTTCTGCGTTTTTATGTACTTACATGGGAGGATTTCTAATATAATAGATTTTCATAAGATGTAAAATGTGCATGAATAATTATTGACAAATTACTCATACCTCACCACCAATTTTTTACACGTAAAGGAGTATCGAAACTATCGATTGAGCCGATATTGAAGGGGTATCGATACTTTTCTTTCGATAATATAGGGTATCGATACTTGGGTGGTATCGCAAAGTCCCTACAAGCGCATAAAAACAAGGAAGTAGAACTCATTTTGGGGGAGTTGCGTTAAGTCTCGCAAAAAGTTTTTCATTGAACCTTGATCCTAGTACGTATTAGAATTTCTAAGTAAAAATGGATACCTACTTTATGAAATTGGTCGACGGAAATGGATAAACATCTCTAAACTGGGAACCAAAAATTGAATGCCAAGTGCAAAAGTGTGATTCATACAGATGGAATCCTACACCTTTTGAGGTGAGATGAAGGGTGGGAGGAGCGTTCCATCTAGGAGAAATCAACCTGTTAGGCGGGCTCCAGTGTGCACCTCAAATATGTGCCGCACGCATCTTAATCTACCGAAAGTGAAAGAGACTCAACAGTCGGATGAATAAGCGGTCTTCAGATTGCGACGCCAATTTCACCTTTGCGTTGATCCGCACGCGCGGTTATCGTGCACGGTCAACTGCTACGCTTTAGTACCCATTGCCCTCAGGGATGTATCGATTTGCAAGCAGATTGTGTAACCTACATTTTTTTTAATGTTCCGGTTGAATGGACGGACAGAATAACTGCGATACCGTAAAGCTCCTAAACACGAAATCCGTGTAAATCGAGAAATGTTGATCCTTACCATCATCGTGAAGTGGTATGCTAAATTGGCCAAACTGTAGTTCCTAGATTTCATTTTGCGCCTCTCAATTTTATTTCATTTTAAACATAGACCCACAAGTTGTCAACTACCCAGACATTTTGACATATAGACACAAACTTATTGCCGTTCTGCACACCGGGCTACATTCTCAGAATGGAAACAGGAAGAAAGAAGATCGGGTGCATCGTCCTTGAGAGGGTTTTGAAATGGTGGGAAGACCTATTTAGAATAGATAAGAGCAGGTACCCCTCGATCTGTTATAGACAGATGCTTAAAGCAATGGAGAGCCGAAATGATACCTTTCTGAAGTTTAATTGGGCCGCAAACCTCAGCAATATACTTACCGACCTCGGGTATGAGAGAGTTTGGAATAACCAGGACGCCGGGGAAGTTAAAAATGCGAGAAAAGCTATAATATACAGCTATGAGCTGAAAACAAGCTACGAAGATAAGGAAAGGATTCAGCTTTCGTCGAATATATAGTCGAATGTATTCGCGGCTAATCAGCTCTTCCAGTGGGCAACCCGCGGCCTACCTGGGTTTCGATCTACCCATGCTGATTAAGAGAACCGCGGCGAACATAAGAATGTCCAGCGATCGGCAATTTTCAACCCTTGTGGGAAAGGATTTTGTGAAGGTCGACCAACAGCTTCGGTGTATCTTGTGCAACACTAACCAGCATGAAAACATTCGACATGTACTCGGTGAATGCCCCACTCTCGGGCAAGTGAGAATTAAATACTTTGGAAGTCGTAGGGTTAGTGAGGAGCGTATCTGGGGTGATTTGTTGCAGTGTGGCAGTGAGGCAGAGGTGTTAATGCTGGGCAATTTTATGTTGGCAGGTATGCAGACTGAGGAAATTTAAGGCCCATTTGATAGAGGATGCAGGGTTGGAATTGTAGGCACTATTATGTTTTGCAAAAAGAAGAGAACTTATTGTATGGTTTTTAGCCTGAAACAATAACAATTATTTGATTTGATTTGACACAAACGTGCATTTTTCGAGGAATAGCCAACGCGTATCATAAGCATAATAAACACAAATGGCTAGTAGGTATTAAATTTAGTGTTTCGTCTGTTAGCTTTTTGTTTAAGTTTTGGTATTGTGGAAAACCATTTAGGAAAACAATGGTTTTGCCATAATACTGAACACTAAATCACATATTCAACAAATTCGGATTCTAAGAAAAACTGGACTTTTTAACATCTCGCAAAGTTTCTTCCTTCTTCTTCTTCTTACAGCTGTCACTTTCCAACCCCACAAATTAAAATGCGATAATTATTGAATGTACTCAAGTACATATAACTACACCTTATCTCAGTATGACTACACTAAAGACGTATCTACCGAAAGAAATTATTGAAATGAACACTTACATTTTGCAAGAGTTGGTCGTTACATATATACGTACAGTAGAATCAAAATCCAAGTTATAGCTGGGAGGTAATAAAATGGGATGTTACCCCTTCAAAGGGTTGCGGCGATTGGCCTGCAACACCCAGAAGACCTGGAATACTAACAAACCCGAATAACTACAATGAAGTAGACACCTACTGATGGAGAATTGATAAAATTAACACCTACACATTACAAGAGTTACAAGATATGTAAGTAAGTACAACAGAATGAGAATCTAAGTTTTAACAAGGTAACAAAATGAAATAGCCACCCCTTCAAAGCGTTGAGGCGATTAGCCTGCAACAACCAGAGATGGAGGGGGGGGGGGCTATAAAAGTAATAAATCCATCATAAGGTTTGTTGATATACATAAGCAACTCCTAATGAACATTAGATAAAATGAAACACCTTCATTCGCTTCATTTGCACGCATTAAAACAAAAGTTAAGATAAACGCGATTTCTACTATGTTTACGCCAGTTCACCATTCACACTCGTGTTCAAGTTGTTTTTTCTTTCAAATGTACAACAATCAGGGTAGGCAGACTCGACTAATCAACGAAAAATTCTATTCTTCTTTCGAAAGTTTTCAAGAATATTGCAGGCGTTCACTAATGGGTAATCAAAAGTCATTCTGGACGTGCAGCTTTCATAAACTCGGTCCACCAGATTGAGAAAAGCTCAGGCGGACGAACGGATTTTTCAATTTTATTATAATATTTTATCGCTTAAAGATTTGATTTCCTCGAATTGTGTACAGCTTGAAACTCAAACCAACGAATTTTATGGATTTTTCCTTGGTCGATTAGAAAGGTTGGTTATAACACCCAAATTGCCAATATAGTTTCACACATTATCAGCTATAAAAACACTATCAGTGACTATAATTTATGTTGATATAGTGTAATTCACCGAATTTCTGAGTCCACCCACGCCCCATTCACTCGTAGAAAGTCCAATGCAATCAGCGTACGCGTCTTAGAAGGGTTTTACGTGATCAGACTGCGTCTAAACACTTGAAATTAACAGTCAGAGAGCATCTTTCGAGAAACCATTCTCCTTACTCCTTGTTGTCAAATTGAGAGAGCCCGAACTCGAGAGGAATTGGCATTCCGAGAGCCTTCACTGAATTTCACTATCTTGAGACGGAACTGAACGCTTCTGCTTTCTTAGGAGAAAATACTCGTGTCCTATCTTATATTACGAGAGTGTATCGCCATCGGTGTTTGGCTGATGCTAAGCAAGTTAACTAAACCGTGTTTACAATTTAAATCGTGCAGCCAAAACAGGGATGTCTCGTTGTTGGAATTGTCTCCAATCGGTAATTTGTCCTCATAAATAGTCGGCTTAATGGAATCTCTAACAGTTCCGGTGGAGGAAATATCACCGAAGTTGTAAACAGGATGTTTCTCTTCCTTCGAGCCTCCGAATGATAAGAAGCGTTCTTGTTCTCGACTCGAATCCAGTCCATTTTTCGGGGACATCTCTGGCCCATTCGACGGAACTGGGTAACCCACTCTGACAAGACTTCCGAGTTACGGAAAATTTGCTGTACTAAAGAAAGAAGAAGAAGGACGTGTGTTTCTGTGAAACTTAGATGTACTTATTGTATTAGGTGAACCCTAAAATCAACTAAGAATTCAGTTTGGTGGCAACAAGTTCATCAAGAGTGAATAGTGTGATGGAATGTCGATGCCATTGTGTTTTTGTAGAGATCGTTCTTGAACAATCCTTTATAGTTAATCATTTCCACTTTAATGAACTAAATTTGAATTTCGAAATAAGTTATTTTGCAAAATGCGTTTCAATTATCGCGTCGGAATGTATCGTATTGCGATAGAGGTAGTGGAATGCAGAGCTCTGGAAATCTATTAACGGGGCGTTCAGGATCGAGTTATTGCCAAATCCTTTCACAAAGGCAAGACCGGTCCCAAGCCCGTGGGAGACCCTGCAAACCACTTTCTATGTCAACCATAAACAGCCGAGTGGTACAAAGAAAACATTGCAAAATATAAGTGGATTAAAAGGAGCAGAGAAATCGGTAAATTTTCATCACTTGACAGGCAAAAATGTCAAGTGATGAAGATGTCAAAAGGAAGGACCGATGAGAATTTAACTTATGGTTTAGAAAGCTCGCCGCAACTAATAGTTGGCAGGAGAGATTAGCATCGTGGAGGAAATCAACGACCGGTGGATCTGTTACTGGTGCAGCATCTAGTGGAATTAAAATGATCTTGACAGCTTTATGTTTAGTTGCAAGGCAACTGATAGGAAGAGTGCCGGGTGAAATTGGTTTTGAAGATATAACAACTCTGAAGTTGTGGAAACTCGTTTCACATAAGGGCTAGAGGATGATTATTGTCTATTATTTCCAAACAAGAACAAGATTTTTATTCAAGATTTAATGGCTTGCGAAAGATCCATTAAAGGTAGTGGCGAAGGCTGTGGTCATCTCTGGATTCGGCGATGACCAGACGATTTAATAAATGTCAAATATACAATTTCCTCATTAGCGCTTGTGTGGAAGCGCAGTCATTCTGCGTATCTCATACACCCCCCCCCCCCCGCACCCATCACAGATGATCCCCTCCTCTTACTCCCTCCAAAATATCGACCAATCAAATCGCTTTAAGGCTCGTGCAAAACACGCATCTTCGAGCGAGTCCGGTAACCTACGTGACATCTCGGTGGCGTCCGTGGAATTTCGGTTCAAAGTCACAACGACAGGGTTACCGTAGCAAGCGATTTTCTACCTTAAGGCGGGGTTTGTAGACGTCAAAGTGGTTTTTGGTTCAAAAAGACGTGAATTTCATACGTCAAAAACACCTTAGATTCCCGTTTTTTACAGGTAATTTTTCAAAATTTCCCGAAGGAGGACACCCGGACTCCCCTTCTTTGCTAGGGGGAATTTTCCCCATTTTCAGATTCAGCGTCAATTTCCTGCACGCCTTGTGCGTTTCCGTAATCGAAAATTAACTTTTAAGGCCCTTATTACGGTTCAAAATATTGGAACTAGAAATAAACAAATAAAATAAATAATAGTTTCTGAAAATAATCAAACTTTAACTCCATTTAGAAAAAAAAAGAACTAAAAGCGGTCAATCTTCAGAAAAATGCAAATTTAATCAGCTTTCCAGTAATATGGTCAAGTATTAGATTCCAAATGTCGATGCGTGAAACAGCAAAGAAATCGGGAGAATGATTAAATCTTGGAAATTGTTTCTAAAGTGTGAAATGGTTCATAAACAGTGCAAAAATTCGATCCATAATTAACGTACTACCTCTGTAATGTAGCGCCGCAAAGCAGCAGCCCTCAACTCTGTGTGCAAAAGGTACATGAAGTTTTTGCGCCTTCAATCTGGAATTTCCTCACGAAATAGATATGCAATCGTAGAGTTGATGTTTTGTAGTGCTCATAAATCATTTGAAAATTTAACAAATATTTTCCAGTATTAATGTATTTCCCAATTTATATCTTTTGAACTTCTGCTCCTTTTTTCTATGAAATTCCACGTTGGCTGTTTAAGAAGGTGCCCAACGTTTTTTCCCCTTCAAACTGGAATTTCGTCATGAAATCGATAGGTAGGTACAGTATTTCAAATTTTACCATACCACTGGAAAGCTGTTTAATTTTGCAAGTTGCTTTGAGATTTGACAGCTTCCATCGCGTTTTTGGAAGTAGAGTTAATGTGTATGTATTTTCTGATACTTTTTTGTTTTTTAAATGTTGAGCGTATAAATCGTAATTAGGGTCCTTGAAAGTTTGGGCTTGATTATGACAATGCATTCTTCGTAGAAAAAGTTGAAGTAGAAGTGTTTAACAGAGAAATAAATGTTTTTATGGCACCAAAGGTAGTTTTCTTAGAGAAAAAAGTCTTGAAAAAATTATATGTTGAGACGGATTGCAATAAAAATTAGCGGTTAGCGGCGTTTTTATTTTCTGTCTAATTTTACACAAAATGTAGATCACATTGTATAATATGGAACATGCATCAACATTTTGTTTGGGTTGGAGTTCAGTAACCAACTTGTAAGCGGTGAAAGGTCTGGGGAAATTCTGGTTTTCCGATGTTTGTTTCGTATTGAAGGAAAGAGGTACACCGGTTATCAGCACTTAATGGTACTCTCAAAGTAATAAAATTTAATGTAGCCGAGAGCAAATTAAAAAACAAGTAGTGAAGTCGTTAAAAACTCAAGTGAAAAGCCTTGTACGGTTAAAATGGTTTGAGAAACCAACGAAGATTGCATAACAGCTGTGAGAAATGCGATAAAGAGGCAATTAGGGATGCCTCATATCTCATATTTCTTTTTTTTGTCTTCCCTTCATCTTCCTTCACCTTTCTCTTCAGCATTCAGGGAGATAGATTTCCCGATTTGGGGACT
The DNA here is from genome assembly GCA_031894815.1 of Creontiades dilutus. Lineage (NCBI taxonomy): Eukaryota > Metazoa > Arthropoda > Insecta > Hemiptera > Miridae > Creontiades > Creontiades dilutus. Next base: position 1,648,085 of record JAVIWC010000323.1, read on the forward strand.
CTTACGTCAGTGGCATCACCCTTAATGCGCCTAGCGAGCAAGCGTTCCACTCAAAAGATCCACTACCTTCAACTCGAGAAGGGCTAACTCATTCAGAGTAATGCCTCTTTGTTTTGGAGTGTTATCGAAATATGAGCCATGTCACCATTTGAATCAATATATTTGGTGTCCGTAACCTGTCAATAAGGAGTTATGCAGTGATTTCTAGTTCATCCCAAAAATGAAATACTAGGTATTGTATAGCTTTGCAATAACCAGTCCTTAAGAAAGTGCTTGAGCATTCTTTCCCTTCAACTTTTTGTCACATTTCTTCCTTCTACGTCATCATTTTGTTATATTAAGGTACTATTCGAGATATTATCTATATTATCCCAGCAAAAGGGTATAAGATTTAGAATGCAAACATAATGTATAAAGAATCAAAATCAGCATTCAATTCAACAATCTGCCCTCGACAAAAAAGTCTTTAAATTTATAACAATTTAGTGGACAAAAAGATACATAAATTAAGTAGGTATATAAGAAAACCACTATAAACCTCGATTGATAACTGAGGCCTGGAATAAGTAAACTTATTATTCATCAGAAATGCGCGTTTTGTTAAGGATTAGATATATTATATTTTCTCTCCTGAAATATTACAAATTTCGCATCTCAAAAATGGAATACACAACTAGATTTGGCAATAGAGAATTTCATGCTTGAATATATATTATAGTTGATGACCCTTTTAATGAAAATGTCCATGAGTAATTTCGTTCGCTCGATTTTCTGATGGTTAATTAGATTGAAAAGTGAAGGACTAAGATCAATTCGGAACCGTGTTTAGCAGAACGGCTCTTGGGATATTTCGAAATCGGGAACCTCTATCGCAACTTACGTATACGAAACAATGAAATAAAACAACTGAAGTGGTCAGAAAAATGGAGTAAAAATGTGAAACGATCAAATGATAAAGAGAGGAAAGTATTAAAATCTTCAAGCACTCATGTATTCAACTGGGAATTTCGAGAAAAAAAATCCTAAAACTGGTTGAGCTGATTCTCAGCGGTAATGAACGCTTAAGCAAACAGACGCTTGCTAGAGAGAGTGGTGCAGGTTTGAGAAGATCTGTACTGCAAGCGAAACAAACCTCTAGTTTGCTGCCCTGGTATTTGTTCCCTGGTGTCTTTTCTAAATGCATTGGAACATTTCTAATAAATCATACTGTGATAAATCAAGAAGAGAAATTGTTTAGCGCTTTAATATAAAATATGTTTAGCGCTCAGTGATATTTTGATCTGATGTCTTGAAGCTCTTTCCGATTTTAGGCATAGTGCAGCAAAGCATAGCAAAGTTTTGACAGCATGATCATTGTTGCAAATTCAAAATTGGTAGCACCATTTTATTAGTAGGTAATATATTGAACTAGGTACCAAAGTCTCGAAGACCGTTCGGCCCCGCGAAATGACGAAACCGAGTCGATTGTGCGCCACGCACTTCCAAAGAAGACGACTAGAAGATGAATAAAACATGGCGAGTGTCGTCCTGGCTTTCAGTAATAAATTCGGTGGTTATTTCTGACGCCTACTTACTTAACGAATAGGGGCTCAAGTATAAGAAACACCTTCCAAAACTACTAAAAGTCAGGGCGCGGCTAGCTGACTCAGAGTCAGTGACCTACTCCGACTCTATATGGACCTTCCCAATTGGATCTGATAATCATCTACTTCCAATTTGCGACGGTTTGATGTCGTACTGTAATTGCAGACCAAGAGACATGCTTATTGTTGCATCATGTTTCTTCTGGGTAATCAACGAGAAAGTCATAGTTGACACAAATGTTGGATTGCGCTTCCTAGTTTTTCAATTAGCTACTAGCATCACTAGGAATAACACAGACCAGTGATCAGACGTCAGTCCACTATCCTGTGGTTCTATTCGTAATGTAAAGGCCGAAGAGAGATGGTAGACCGTAAAGAAGATTTGAGATTATACTTCGTAAATTTAGTTCATTCTGAGTGAACAAGTACTTGTATGATAGCTCAAAACTAATATATAAATTACCAGTCTCGCGAACAGGCCTATATTTCTGTTTTTATTGTTTACAAATAATTCCTGAACCACCGGTTTAGAGCATAAAGGGATTCCGCTTCAAGAAATGTGAATTAGTTATTGAAATAATGGAGTTATGAACAGTCCCAAATCAGGCTGAATTTGGGTTAGTCCTGTTATCCTTCTTTCTAGACCTCAGACCTTCGAAATAAACTGTGAGAGGTTAGCGTAATATTGCACGCTTGTGGTTAACCAAAACTCATTCAACTCAAGGTTGAATTATTTTTTCGGATTGTTTCGATTTACATTCAGTGAAAAAAATGATAGTACAGCAAAGAATCAGTCTCTAGCACACTTTTGAAGTCCTTTGTCAGCTATCGCAGTTCTTCCAGTACATGTCCAATTTTGAAGGGCTAGATGAGGTGTTGCCAAAAGAGTGGCATTGAGGTGCTCAAGATGGGGTCTGCGAAAGTGATTGGGGATTTCATTAGGGGATGCCCAAGGTGACATTGGTTTTTCGCCCTAGAACAGCATCGATGAAGCAAGCGGACTTACTCAAATTTCGTCAGGAGATATCAAATCGAAAAGAGGAGGTTGAGAAACAGCTTTTCACAAAAGGAGCCGAGACAACTTCAATGTGGAAAATAAGATAAGAGCAATCAGTTGGGAGCAATCAAAGGGTTTCTGCCTGTAGGTAATATTGAACTAAACTTGAAGTTCTGCTGGGGCTGTATAAATCTTTTTTGTATCTTCCTCTTTCCCTTCCTTATATCACCGTTCAAGTTTTTAATCAAGATTATGATTTGAAAGATTTGAGGTTGCCGAGACACGATCAAAGCCCAAATTATATTACTGCAATACGAATATATACAAGTATTGAATGACAAGTAATATTCTTATTCTCTTGCCTACCATTAATAGTTGTAATAATATTTTGTGTGTTGAAACAGATTTGGAACGATCCTGAGGAGTGGCCAGCTGAGTCAGTGACCTACTACGACCCTGCAAGGCCCTCTCCATTCAAAACTGTTACAATCTGCCTCGGTGAATCTCAAGTCGCTAGTCCAGATCTGGAATGAGTAATTGCAGACAACTGATGTGTATCTCCGGGTCCTACTCAACTTCCACACCACTATCGCACGAATCATCAAAACAAGCAGCGGGATCTCGGGTAATTTATGGTGGAGCTGTCAACCAGTTTTTCGAGGGAATATCTTTCCTCCCAGTGGAGTTGGCAAATGTTTTGCTATTCAGAACGATCATCATTCCATCACATTTTGTGACAGGTTAGTGCGGGGAAGGTGGGAAGTAATTTATTTTCGTTAAAGAAGTGTGGCAATGAATACAGATTTGCAAACTCTATCCCTTTAAAAAGGATCAACTTTTTTCTTCCTTTCAAGCCTGACATTTACAACCCACAAATTACATTATGTAAATTAGAAACGTTTGAAACTGTTGTATTTGATGCAGAAGTTTTGTAATACAGACGAAGATTTGGGGAGCTTCAAAATTAATTTACCTATACAGATAATCAGTAAAGCAACGCTGCTTTAAGGATATTGGGTCTCATCAAGATGGTTTCATTTTCACACAAAAAGTAGTATGTTTTATGAGTTATAGGACGTAATGCGGGACAGTTTTGATTGGACACTGTCTGGTATTTGAAAAAAGACGTACAGCCATCTAATCAAATCGGAAAAGTAATTGATAAGAAATGAAATTGATCACTCCATTTCTGCCCTGTACACAGCAATGCTGCAACTTACAGTGGACATTGAAAAATCAATCGCGCTACATTTCTAAAAATTTCATAAAACTAGTTGGCGCATGCTCACTCTCTACTAAATATAATTTAACTGACACACAGTGGATTTTCGTAGAAGCTAACTTAACAAGATCTTAGAAAATTCCTTCAAAACGATAAATGAGTTCGAACGCACAGTCGTTGGAACCGTCTTAATCATTTTGCACTCGGACAAATGATCGAATTGGGATGATATTCATACAAAATATCAAGCGGAGGACATTCGCAAACTTGAAGTAAGGAAGTGATAGAATTTACTAGTTGCTCCTTCCAAGGGCTGAGGCGATAAGCCTCCGTCACCTAGAGCATACCGCTGAAAGCTTTCCACATTAATTACAATTTGATTCCGATTTTGGGTAAACCCTGGCAACTAAATCGTAAAACGCAGACGTTGAACTAATGACGTTTGAGCATGCAGGTGGTTTTCCCAACCTGTAGGAGATTCTCTAGAAGGGCCTAACCGTAATGTTGAGGCGGTGGTGCGGGCCAACAGTGGGGTCCCCCCCCCCCCTCCAGAAAATTTTGAAAATTAGACAATTGAAAACAGTGTTTTTAAAAAGTCCTAGACGAGAGTGAAAAATTCAAAATTAAGCCTTTTATAGGTAGAAAAGATTAGTTTTTGGTTATAGTTTTTTTTTAAAGTCCATATTACTTCTTCGTTGTTCAATAAAAAATATCAACAACTGAATTTTCTGGAATGGACAATTTTGGAAGTCAGACACTTGAAAACAGGGTTTTTAAACACTCCTAGACGAATATGACAAATTCAAAATCAGGCCTAATATAGGAACCAAAACTTGGTTTTTAGTGATTAAATAAATGTTTTTAATTCCATGGTTATTAGTTTTTCATCGTTTGCCGAGGCTCTCCTTCATTCTCACACTCTCGTACTGATCTTCTTTTTTAAACGAACTTAATAAATTCGATAGAATGCTCAAAAAGATATACCATAACTGTAGATAATTAGTTAAACAAAAAGGTATGTACAGTGGAAGCTGTGTAGCTTGAATAATGGAAGTAAGATAGCACAAGACCGTTGATCGTTTTAGAGGGCTCTATAGAGGTTGTAACACCAAAGTTACTTCTTTGTCGGACATTGCGCGAGATTTCACTAAAGAATCACTCAAAACCTACATATTTTCGTTACAATGTTGGAAAGCACACGTGGCTTTTTAAGCGACGTCACATCAATTGTAACAGTAATTTTATCAATAGCTATTACAATGACGGAATTTCATGAGTAGGTAACTAACGCACAGCAAAGGTGGACACTTGAACGGGGAAAGGCTACATTCTGGCGTGCACCGCTCCATGAATGTCAAGGTTGCTGCGGCAAGGTCGCCTCGTTTTACCTTTGTCGTTCTCTTTTCCATCGGATCCGACACAGCTGTGAGCGGGATGTGCTCGCAGCCTGCGCCCGCCATTCGTCTCGGGGTGCGTGCCGAAACGGGTGGAACATACTGCCTAGTCGACGTCCTCCACTGAACAAACCGCGTTCGTCGCGGATGCGTTGGAATTCTCACGGAAAATCACACAACTATAGTTATGGAAGGATCTCATTCCAATGGAGAGCACGAACAAAGAGATATTTATGAATAACAGTCCTACTTTATTGTTGTATTATAATTTCATTTCTCATTCTCTCAACGTGCACATTTCCCTCAATGTTAGCTTGATTTTGATGAAATTTTCTGACGATTTTTGAAGATTCTAAAATGTGGAAGTGCTTGCGAGCAATAAGAATTGTTTCTTTGCAACGGATAATTTACCCTAGTTTTTGATGATTTTACACCTTTTTTGTAATTGATCTTTACAAAAACATTAGATATGAAATATTGTAACATAGAGAGGGGGAGGGGGATTACTCTCTAATGCTATTTGTTACTTAAAAACACTCAGATAAATACAAATACATAAAAAAAAGAATAACATAAAATAATTTCCAAGTGAATGAGTAAAGCATGGAACCTGAAGTGTGCATTAACACGAAGCTTAATGATTTAACACAACTTCAACACCTTCAACTTCTGCTAACGTCATTAGACATACATACTTAGGCCTAGTAAGGAGTAACTTCTTCGCAAACGTAAAAATTCGACCAACTGGTTGTATAATAATATTAATAATAACAATCTTCATTTCAGATTTAAAATTACTCCAAACACACTTCAACAACAATAATACATAACATGTCACAACTCAGCAACAACAGTAATAACTGACACGGTAATTAAAAAAAAACTGTCCAAACATTCAGCAGTTGAATATTAAGGATTGTTTAGGAAAATTAACTTCAATTTTTGGCAGAAGGAGTTCTCCTTCTGGAAATTTAAACGGTGAGCAAAGGAGACCTAGCCACTCCAGGTAGCTGAGATCAAGTGCAGCCTAAAAAAGGATGACAGTTCCATCAGCTCCTAACATAATTCCTGGGACTCTCTTCAGTGCTAAGACAATGCTTTGGGCCCCAACAGAGGAGTAACTCCTCTCCCAGTACCCCACAGGAGTATGCGATAGCTTATGCGATCATGGAAACAGCATACTATGGGGATTTCAAAACTGTAGAGGATACGAAGGAATTCGCTCAATGCAGCATGCAGAGAACACAGGAGAGACGTCTCTCCAACTGTTCACAATGAGGATGGAATCAAGAACCCATCAATCAAAAGCACCTGATAGTTGAAAATGATATACGTCTGTCAAGCGCGGTAACATGTGATAATGAGGAGACATTTCAAGAGTAGCATGAGATACATAAGTTATGACGCTTAATAAATTTAGAGCTTTCCCACGAAACAACAAAAGATTTATTTTGTGCAAAAAATTGGAAATTTATATTTTCCTCAACGATTGGTTTTATGCTGAAACTATTGAAATTTAATAGCAAAATAAGTTTAGGACTTCCGTTCCGTTTTTGGTAAGTTTTGTAGAATATACAAAAATGAATTTATTCTCAGATACTATAGAGACAACAATACTACAACTACAATACCACAACAGACAATAACAACCAAACGTAACCAGTGCAAATATCAACTGCGCTACAACATATTAGTAAGTTCTCGTACATAATTTTCGTAATAAATAGGTGTTTGTAATCGAGAAAGAAACATCCGTCAATATTTGATGGTTTACCTTCAAGATGCATGGATTATTTAAATTTGCACAAGAACTTATGGTGTTATGCTAAAAAACATGACTTCAATCTCATTAGGAAGTGCAAAAAATAGGTAAAAATAGCAAACAATGGTTAAAAAATTGTCAAATGCACAGTCGAATGTTATTCGGAAACAGTTTCGTCATATGTCAATATTGAGTTAACATCTGAAAATATTGTCATGAATATGATGAAGAAATCGTTCAAATGATCATGCTGCATGATTGGAATCTTTGCCTGACTGGAATTTTTCAATTAATATATCAAATTAATGTTACGAAAAAAAGAGAGGTGGGTTAGCCTTGGCCGATATCCTGCAATCAAACTAGACGGAGTCACGAAGAAAGCGCATGACACCAGCAGCATCCAGGGGAAGGACAGTCTTCAGGGGACAGAACGAATCTGATGTTGCGTGGAGCCCTCACCAGACCGCAATGAGCCAGGACGAATTAACTCCATGTAATCCACCATTGCGTGTCTGGCGCTCCATTCTTTTTTCCCCCCTTCTTCCCGATAAGTATTTTGGCATGGGAAGGAAACTTGGGGTCGCGGGTGGTTGAACCTGAGAAGGAACTGCGCCTGCGCCAGGGGCGATTGAACTCTCGTTTTAAAACACTCAGAGTCAGGGTTAACATTCGGACCATTTCGCTGTTAAGTGGTTTCAACAGATAGTTCAAGGATGGGCTTTGGGGCGGGGAAGGAAAAAGCTGTGGAATAGTTCAGAAAATGTCAGATGGATCGATAAGAGAGCGATTTCCGAAGATTATGAAATTCAGATTGGGGTGAAGGGGGCCCGCTGGTTTGTGAACTACATAGATCGTTTCTTCGGGGTTAGATGAAAGATTTATCAGATGATGCACGTTTGAACAAGCTCCTTTCCACGTAGGTCCTTATATTGTGGTGCGGCTAGCTTCGTCAACTTTGAAGCACTTTTCACGAAGTTTGAAGTAGAACCAACTGCACAATGCAAATCGTGAACGAAACCATTCGAAGAAATTTTGTATTCCGGTTAGTTCAAGCAATTTTTAGTATTTAGTTAGACTAATAAAAGGAATCCACACATACCCAATGTTACCAACATTTCTCCAAGAAATTGGAATGTTGGGACTTATGAACTGGCGTGTCTGCAAATAGTTTAATCAAGTTTGTCACGAATGATAATAATTTTTCACGAAATTTGCGCATGTGCTTACGTAGAATCCACCCAACATAATTTTCTCACGGCCTTACATGCATTTCATAACGATAAAATCATTAGTACCTGATGCTCTTGGGCAAACTTGAAATATTTTTAACAAGAATACTTACAGTTTTCTGGAAATGTGTGGGTTAAGCCGAAGGCCCATATGATCTTCATTGCTTTTGACTCAGTTGCGGTTCTTGGGTGTGGGGTTCTTGTTTTTCGAAACTTGAGGTTAAGAAAGATATCAGCTGGAATTCTGAACATAGTCACTCTGCAGAATCATAATGATATTTGACTGAAACATTTAAAGCCTGTAAAATTGTTCTGGGTGCTCAAATATCATTGGCGGTTTTTATAGTTTGACATACCTAAGTGTTATTCAGCTGATGAGAACTACTGTGCACATCATTGTCTGAAAACTATCAACTGTAACTACCGACATATTGGAAAATTAGCTTTGCTAAACTGAATCTCTTATGAAGACACATGAGAGCTTTTATATCGAATGCGAGACGCATGGGACAGAAATAAGCGTGAAGCGAGCCTTGAAATCAAATAAGAGTGAAGGCAAAGCTGAGAACGTACAGCGAATCTCACACTCGCCGGTCCGTGACCCGCAAGATGAGCTAACGCGGAGGCGACGAACTAAAACAACATTACGACTGCACGAGGTGGGTACCAACCCGGAGGACCCCGGGGAATCATTAGAGGTTTAGGGCGAAAGTTTACACGGCTCGTTAGGAAGAGAGCAGAGTTGCAACAAGGGAGAAAACGAAAGAACCCTCTTGCGGAACTGGAGGCATTAGTGATTACTAGATGACACTAAGCACTGATTGCCAAAAAACGAACAATGTTTTGCAAAGCGTGGTGTGGCACCTTGCTTCCTCGTATCCTTAACACACATATTCAGATCGGAGATATGTTTCAAAATAACATTGAAAGATTCCAAAGCGGGTTGGAGAAAATAGTTTATTGTGAAATCTAGTACTTTATTGTGAAATGAAGACCTGAAGCTTGATGGATTTGTGTTGAAATGAGCAAAAGCTACCGGTAAGTTGGGCGCGATAAAATTCATATGGGCCGGTATGCGTAATAAACCGTTCACCTCCTAAAAGTTCCTCCGATAAGATAATGTTTGGAAACTGAAAGATGTGTTCAGATACGAAGATTGGAGGCCTGCGTATGATCAGCAGGTACTTATGTGATAATGATGAACTAATATGAAGTAAGCAAAATCAATATGAATACAAAACTTACATTAAATAATGAAATTGCCATTTCTTACCAATATTCGAATTTGAGCTATATCGGACGAATAGACCACACGAAATGACCGTTAATGGAACTTACGTTTGCGCTTGCGCAGTCAAAACTATAAATTTGTGGGTAATGGAATTTATATAAGACAATTCTCACCATCATCGGCACGATTCCAGAAAATTTCACCAAATGAAATCCAGAAGTTATATTTGTTACAAAGATTTTAAATTTTATTTGAAATCCATCAAATACAATTTTCTCTGACCTATTCGTCGGATGTCGCAAAAATTCGGAGAATGGCTGTTGGGTCATCTAAACTCAATTTCAACCTCATGTTATAATTATTAACTACAGTACATACTCGAATGTGCTTCTAGCAGTCACTACTTGAACATATTCCATTAAATTTCAATAACATTCTAAGAAAATATGCGGATTACGTTGAGGATTGTTTCCCTATAAATTGCATCCCTGAAAAACTATCAGTTTTCCCTACAATAAACGGAAAATCCATTAAGTGTCACTTTTGCATGGCCTGTTCCCCCTGAACTTGCCCGAATCTGGAGTTCATTTGGAAGACTGTGAATCGATTTTCCCATATGAGATTCAACAGTGTCGTGAAGCTAGTAACAATTGATCATGCTCAAACCTCAAATCCTTGTAACAATCATTATCTCTTCATTTTCGTTTCGTTTATTTGGGAAAATTCAAAAATATACATACATAAGATAATATATATTCAGGGTATTTCAGTTCGTGACGGTCATAGTCCAGGAGAAGCTTCTACGGAAAATTTCTGATCGAAAATGCCTCCTTGCAATTTAGGTTGACACCCTTGAAAATGCGGTTTTCTTTCAATTTTAAAATTTTTCTCGTTTTTTTCGAAATTACCGCATAATTAATGCCGGATTAAAACGGCCATATCTCCCACATTTTGCGTGCGATTTCAAATCTGAACCCACTATTGGAAAGGGCGTTAAATTTCCTATCGTCATACGCTGTAAACCCTGTATACCACTTTCTTAAAAACAAATAAATAGTATAGCAAAACAAATAAATAAAACTTTGCCCACTAGAAGAATAAGTTCAATAGAACTTGTGCTCTTCCAGTCGAGTTGCTGCTACTCGAATGTCAAATGAAAAATTTAAACTTTGAAGTTGAAAATGAAAAAGTGAAAGCAAAAAAAGAAAAAAACTCGGAAAAAGTAATTAAAAATATAACGCAGATATTTAGATCTTACAAAAGTACTAAATTAAGAAGAAAGTAAAAACTAAATTTCTAATTTACTTCAAATTAATAACATACTTCAGTGTTTTTTTGAAAGAAGGGAAAGTGCTGATTAAAACTAAACGGGTTTATAGAATAAACAATAAAAAATATCAAAGCCGATACATAAAAGTTTCTTTTATAAATTCTGTGCGAGCTTTAGGTAATAAAATACCACTCGTCTCGACATGCCTCGAAGTCGTTAGTAGAGAGGTGTGTTTCGGTTTAATGTCTCTCTTAAAAACCTGAATCCATGATTGAACAATAAATACTTGTAGTACTGTTTGAATATTAATTAACCTGTGAGGTTGCAATGTGGGAAACCTACTATTTTTATTTAAAATAATTGTAAGCAGGGAATTTTGAACAATTTGAAAATTTTTAATATAACTTTTACACGCCCCGCCCATAAAATAATACCATACCTAATAATCAATTATTGATGAAGCTAAACCAAAGAAATAATTCCATCCAATTTCGATGATATTTCAGCGATTATAAGATTTAGGAGTAAATGGACCTAAATGAACTCCCCCAATGAAGCTCCATAATCACTGTTAAATAATGTGCATGCCCAAATCTAACAGTTATGAAGTACAAAGTTTTCATTTCCTGATTGACCTTTTTGGGAATGAAGATCTACATAACATTATTCTCATGGCAGACATAGGAAGCTTTTTTCCACACTTGTAATTGCAGAGGTTTCTTCTATGATGTTTTCTGTTCGGTTGCCAGACCCCAGCCAAACAAAACAGGTCAAACAAAATCTACGATAATTTCTACCGATTTCATGACGATTCCCACCATATTAGCAGTGGAGCTATCTCAGAAGGAAGTCAAAGATCCGTTTTCGTTTTCAATGGAAGAGAAGAAACAGAACTGGGAAAGTGTGGAGCTGAGAAGTGAAGGTGTTTTCCGGCGCCAGTTTTTCGGAGTAGGTTAATTGGGTCGTTCACAACTCACATCTAACAATACCTACCTAACCACCTCCTTTTGGAGTTCGGCTTCCGTGACAACACAAGAAATTCAGGATTTCATTGATTATAATCAATGGATTATAATAAAGATAATTATCTTCGGAGGGGATAGAGAACAACATCAGTCGAAAAACCACTCGGTCTTCTTGAATTGTCAATCAATAATGTTGACATAATCTCAACTATATTGTACTGTTACATATGTTTAGGCAATTAGGACTTTAGGATCTTTCCTACTTATCATAAGATAAGAAACTTGTTCCGATATGAACGTGTTACGCCTTATTATTGTTACGTGCATTATGTGTCCGCAAGTGAACCTGAACCTGAACTTCGGGGTTCCCGTAATCAATACAGATCGATCGACATACAACGTCAGAACTTTCCGTATACATATATTTATTCCTCAATACTTGTATTCCCGAAGATCGCGAGGAGGTCCCGGCGCCATCAATTTCATTCTGTTTTTTCATCACCTTCAACATCAACGCATCCCAACGCACCTTATTCTATAATACACATAAATTTCTGTTTTGTGGACCTTTCAAATCAATTTAACATAATATAAATTCTCCATTAGAACACGTCAACTTTGTATGACTAACTCCTTTACATTCATTCTGTATAACTTTTCAAATTAGAACCACGCATTTTCTATTGAGGAATTTAATTTAGATTAGCTCTGTGAGCACTGCGCTTTCCTCAACAACATATAAATTACTAAAGAACCAGCTGAATAGCTTCTTCGAGCTTGAAAAATGCTGCAAATTAATAAATTAGATTACTAGATACAAACTTTAGTACATTACCCAAACTCGACGTTACCTACCTCCATACCTTGTAATCGTATTCTAAAAGCATTAAAAATAGCTCCTTTTGTATGCAATCTCAGGGAATAAATCAGAATCAAAGTCTCCGTACCTTATAATTTAATCCCAGATGTATCAAAGGACTTTTTACATTTCAGCACGTTGGTAAGTTAGACAAGAAATGAGCTACAAGGGACCCTCAGCTGATTAGTGTGTCTGCCTACCTTGTAATGTACTACTAAATGTATCTTAGGAGTTCCATTTCATATTTCAACACTGTAAATCGATTAGGAAAGGAATTAGCCTCAAGGGGCCCTCAGCTAATCATCGGCTACATACCTAGTAATTGTCTTTTAAATGTCCCGAGGGATTCAGTTTCAACTTTCCATGCCAGATTTTGAGAGATATTACGTAATCGATACCTGGGTCATTTCAAAATTTCGGTCACATTTGGGTATCGACTTTTCCAAAAAATAAAAGTTGAAACTTGATCAATTTTCTTGTTCCTAATCAATCACTGCGGTTCTCTCGGCAAATTACCCAAGTGAGCACACATAATCTTGAACAGTACTTCTGATACGCCATTTTGAAAAAAAACTTTTGTAGGGAGTGAGGTACATACTTACTACTATTTTTTCCCCTCTTGAGCCTACAACCTCCATGGGAATCGCCGCTCAAGTCTTTCAAATTAGGTGAGTGGAACAGCACAAATTAGCTTAATTTTAGCTAAAGTAAATACTAAGGTTTCCTTGCCAAAATCTCACTTGCTACAAGCAGATCTCACTCCCTACAATTTAAGGGGCTATTGGCTGGATATTGTAGGGAGTGAGAGAGTGGGGAGTGAGGTTATAGTTTCACCGTCTTTACAGGCCAGAAATCAATTGAAACTGGTTGAACCAAAATGTTGTCAAAGAACTTCCAACAACTACACTAATTGTCAACAAGTGCGATCAAGTTTCACTTGCCACAGTCAGAATGTTATTGGAGTAGGAGTGGGAGTTAAAAACCCACACTGCTGCCTCCAGGAATGGTTTTCCCGGTAGAACTGACTGGGAAGGTCTATGCAAAATCCAACCACAGCGTTGGGACCATCTTGAATAAAGGATGTCAACAAAACAGAAGCAACTTCATAAACATCCTTTCCTGCCTGTTTGGGGCTACTTTTCAAAACATTGTAAGGAGAGAAGAAAAACCGTGTGACACTGAAATAATGGGCTGATAAGCTTGATTTGATCCAATGAGGCGGATATCCATTGTAGATGGTATGTTCTTTCATAGTGTAAGTACAATAAATACGCTGAGTAGTGACGATGGAAGTTGTATACCTCTGGTTAGTGACAACTGTAGGGAGTGAGAAATACGGACTTTGGTATTTTCTCCTGGGTCCTGTAGGCACAACTTTTACATACTTTTCCATGGAACATGTACATCCACATAGGAGACAATTTTAAAACACTTACAAAACTGTATTTAGTTGAGATTTGACGGCAATACTGATCAGTGACATAAATGTGACCGACATTTTGAAATGATCCATTTCTATGATAGTTGTTGTAAATTTGGCTAAAAATGCATGCAATCACAAGAATATTGGAGTGGAAGTGTCTAATTTTCATGATAAAAAGGGCAGTTTTGTTATGTAGGCGACATGAGATAACTCCCAACTTCCAGGGGGTTGTCCTGGTCACGGATGGCTCTTCCATCAGGCTCACATCTCGACATTTTGGATCACGTGATCCACGAGCTCGACATGACTTTAATAACGTTCGGAGGAAAGATTAACAAAATTCCGTCCAAAAACCCTGGGGTTCGCCCCCTTTGACTTGGTTTTTGATTGCACAAAATCAACTTTTAATTCCATTCCAAGGGGCGGACTAGGGTAACAAAAGGGAGATGTCACGATTGGTTGATCCGCTCTTCCGATGTGGAGTTTACATAATGGAATCCGTGATGATGATATCGCAAGTCACCTGAAAAGGTCACAAGGTGACGATCAAGCTAACGAGAACTGTCATGGTGTAGGTACTCGGCGATGGGGTATTAAACCCAGACCACGAGGCTTACATCACAATAAGAATCATTCCGACTCTCTACAGCCCAATGAAGAGGTCATGTGCATAATTACAGGAAAAGGTTGACTGCCAATGTTTAAGAAGAAGTCACCGAAGTTACAAAATTTCTTCAAGATTAGTTGGAATAGGTTAATCTGATATTGATCTAGCTCTTAAATCTGAGATTTCCACAGTTTCCGTTTCAAAGGTATCAAAAATAACAAAAACGTCAGACAAGTTGGCTGTGGTACATAGCTTCCTCGTGCCATTGTAACATGAATATATAGTTCATTAACATGTTGTAAGATTCATTAAACGATTCATAATCCCAAACGATGTAGTGTAGAAGCTTGTTACAACGATTCAAGGGACAAAAACGAGATATATCAGTAGACATCAGCGCCTTTAAGTGGATGAGTCGACATGTATTGTTGGTTTGTTCGCGGGGATTTTATATCGAATACGTGAATGATACAACTAGGTTGAAAATCATAAAGAATGATAGAGCGGAATCGCAGAATTGCAGTGTGATGGGAGTCACGTTCGTGCACGCGCGGACTGATGCAATTTGTGAACAATGAAATTCATAGTGGCCCATCTACTTCGTAACCCGCTTCTTCCTTGATCGTCAAAATCGGGTCAAAACATGGGTTAAAAGCATTTAACGCATGCGTAGTGGCTAATGATGAAAATGTTGGAAATTATAATCCCAAATCATTTTTGATCTTCCGGAATTACCCTCCACATTGTAGCAAGATCAGTCGACCAGAACAGACGAAAATGGTACTCAGCGGAATTTACTTTTTCGTAAATTCGTCCGATTTATGAGCAATGAAATCATAGGGCTAATCTACTGCTAACCACCACATTCATTGAATGAAGGCAAAGTGGAAACAAAGTTCTGTTACCTAAAACCAACCTCGGAAACAAAAATGTCTCAGCTATGAAAGTGCATTGACCACTAAATCGATTGGTTAATGTTTAATAGGAAGAAACTTTCAAAAAAATACTCTTTCATTCAATGATTTTTTGAAAATGGGGCTAAATAGTGTTCCGAATTGTTGCAATGAAGCGTTTAGAGAAAGAGGTTCACATTATTCTGCTAAACCTAGGTTGAATCCTGCCATTAAATAACCAAGTATTCTCCTCGTGAGCAGCGACTTTGTGTTACCCTCGGTCGAATATTTTGACCTTTTTTTCGAGCCTGAGATTGAAACGAAGACTATGGATAGGGACCGTTATGCTCTATAATTTACAAGATTTGAAAGAAAGCCCAAGGACGACGGAAATGTGAAGGAAGGGTTTCGCAACGGAATAAGCAGGCAGGGCAGACTTCGGCCCGACATGACATTCTGCTCCAGTATAAAGAAATATCTCCTTTACGAAAACGTTAGAGGGTAGTGAAATTCTCCATTTTTATATTAACCCAATTTTAAGAGTATTAAAGTTAGTTCCTAGCAGAGCTTATCTTGTAGAATAACACCAAATATACACAATTTAAAAAAAAGTCGAAACTCCCCTCAAAGGTGGTGGGGGCACACCTTTGAGAAAAAACAAATCAACTATTATTTCACTAATTAGGGGAGGAAACGATGATAAAAAGAAGGATTTTTCGTTGAAAATCCTCCTCCCTGGGGCACTATCTCTTTTACACTGATTAAGTTCCACCCAATAACAGCAGAGGTCAACAATTGTTAGTAATTTCCAGAGTTAGTCTGGGAATACACCTTTTACAAAATTTAGTTAATTTTGAGTCAGAAAATTTTTGTCTGACATCCCAAAATTGGTAAACTACAAACTGGTGGCCTCACAAAGATGGCTGAAATTGCGCATTCCAAAGTTTTTTGCAAATAATTTCCAAACTGTACTTACTACAACAATTTTCATACGGTTCTGTGTTGCCTTTCTTCGATTATTGTATGTGAAATGCCATAGTATTTACGTGTTATTGTATGAATAATTTGGAGAAGGTCTGAACTGAAATTTGCTGAATACGATCATTGCTTTATGGAACTTCATTTTCCACCGGATAGAAATTTAACACCTCTTCTAACGGTACCGTAAAATGTAAGTTTATATTGTGAGTTAAGGGAGTTATGACAATTTTACTGACATAACAAGTTAGAAACGAAAAAAATCTTAAAAGTGCAAAAAGTCGGAGTTTTAGTTGAGTAAAAAACTTCAAGAGGCGCGTTTTGTTGTAAATTAGTTGTACAATCGATCCTTGGAGATTGGCGATCTCAGCGGTAAACGGCCTATACAGTGTGTCCCAGGAGTTATGCACAATCCAACTTCTACGTGTTGTACAACTCATTTCCGACCAAAAATGCCACTTAGCAATTTTTTGCCAGAGGCCTCGTTTCCGAGCAACTCGCGATTTAAGATTTTTTTCGTGTTTTCGATCTTAAGTCATTAAAACTGTCATAACTCCCTCAATTGTGGAGATAGCTCAAATTTGATGACACCGTTGGAAAGAGCGTTAAATTTTCTACCTATTTGATGTCGGAAACTTTTTTAAAATTGCATTAAAGATGTGCGATTGCTACGCGAAATGGCAGTTTTGACAAAATCTTAAAATCGCCTGTTTTTCATCTCGCCTAGAAACCTCATGAATGCTTGACGCAGAACTGTGCAGGCCTGGTAAAACGTGTGCCAAAATGTCAGCTTTCCAACGGTGTAGTCGTTTTGGTTTTAAAAAAATATTTTTAGTTAAGGAAATGGTGTTTAACTGTAGAAAAACGTGTGTTTTCTGTTAAATTAAGGTTTTCCAAAAGTCTCGAAAATGAATGCAACTCATCGCAGTCGGAAATGAGTTGTAGAACACGTAGGAGTCGGATTGTGCATAAGTCCTGGGACACCCTGTATATTGGCTTGGACACTGATGGCAGCAGTTTAGATGAAGTAGGCTCGGTAACCCAGTTTTTTGGCACGCAGAACATTTGTATGTTGTTAGTTACGTTAACAAGGGAAGGATCGGCGGAGCGTGATGTGAAAGAGACAGCCTGGGAACTCCACAACTTACAGTAACCCACATTCCCAGGTTTGGGGATTCAGATAAGACTAAGGCTAAACGTTGAGAGTATCTTAGGCTGATTCCTTTAAAATTAATACTAATTACATACCACTGAAATCAGCAGACATTCGGGCTTACCTGAAATTGAAAAAATATCATATTAGTTAATTCGTAAATATCTATTTCTGAAAATTTAAATGAGAGGCATGATGAATCTTGTCGCCTAAAATTATCAAATATAATATAGACACAGGTTAGGCTACTGGCTTCAGAACTTAAGCAGCTGATCAAAGATACTAACTGACACCTTGTAATTAATCGCCACCCTACTCAAAGAGGCAAAAAGTTCTATAGGCTCACTATGAAATAAGTTTTGATACGTATCCTATTTGATAACAGTATTTTTTAAAATGTAGTGATGGAACATTGTAGGCCTGAAGTAACTAATCTTTAGCCTGACTTAACTGTTGTTAGGAGAAAATGAGTGGTATCTATCTATTTCATTACAATTGGATAACTTGAAAACGTAATGGAAAGTTTCTCGAAAACTAAGATTTTAAAAGGGCGTGACTTTATAGCGATTGGTTTCTGCGTACAGGTGTACTCTGAAGACGGAACTTTCAAAGCGTGAAAGTAAAGGCTTGGCTGTAATAGCTCATCACCTTGAAGGCGAAGATGACGTTATCTTTCGCGTATCATTCTCGGGATTCCGTAACGACTTCTGCCTTCCTCCGCAAAAACCCCGTCTGCTTAACTACAAGACAACGGTACAAGCTATGAGAGCCTACAAGCTCGCGGCACTTCCACCCCCTTCTCTCGTTGTGTCCTTTTCTTTGGAACCGCAAGAAACTGTCAGCGGAGCACGTAACGAAACTAGAGATTTTAATGGGGGAAACAAGAGAATTGTCTTTGCGGGACTGTTCTTCTAACTGGCGGGGTGACGCAGGATGATGTCAAGTTTTTGCCAGCACTAAACCTTAAAGCAATCCACGTAGATTAAAATAGGTCGTACAACAAACCCAAAAAAATAGGGACGGGAAAGAGCATCCTATATTATTTTCTTAAGAATTTATTTTTATACACAATTTAATTATATTTAAGTGGTTATTTGCAATCAATTGTTCTAGTCATATAATTTATATGGTTATTTATATGGATGAAAGGAAGAAATCGTCAAGTTTTTATGTTATAGCTGGTTTTTAAGATACAAATGAAGTGCAAATGCAGTTGGTTTTTGCAGGGCACAACGACAGCTGAGCTATTTATTTAGCTTCAAAACAAATGGTTGTGTACTAATAACAATGTAGTCATGTCATATGATTTGATGAGAGGACGAAATCGTAAACTTAGTTGAAATGACGGCTGGTGGTTTGATTTAGGTGACGTGTAACATGTCTTTCATCTTCTTTCAATAGATAGCTTCATTATTCATGAGAATGTCACAGTTTGATTTATATTTATTACAGTAGACTTAGTAGAAAGATACGACCCAATGTTTGCCCTTAAAAAGTAAATGTTCTGAATTTCAAATTATTTATAATTTCTACTGAACCACTTTATATGTACATATGTATAATTTTTTAGTATCTTTCTTTAATCATTGTTGCAACCATTGGTATGTCGAGGTTTTTGTGCAGCGTGCTTTTGCGCACGAACCTGTCCGCTCCGGCTTATCGGAGCACTCGATTTTGAGTTGCTTGAATCTTGTTTTTGTAACATTTTGCAGCTGACCCCCCAATTTAACATGCGTAAAGCCATATTGGACGGATTAGTGTGATGTATATCATCCTTTCTGCGATTAACGCGATCCCTTGTCAGTTTGGGATCCAGGTAAACTCCTAGATATCTGGTTGATAGCTCTAAAGGAATTTTTCAACGTTTATTGAATTCCTCAGTCCAATAAGTTACCGGTCTTGCAATCAATGCAATAAGAGCAGGAAAACAGTTATACTATTTATCTTCAATATAAGTAGTAAGTAGTAGTAATTTGTAAATAATTTTTCACATCATATGATGTGATGAAAGGACCTTAATTGTAAACTTTGTAAATAAGAAGGCTGTTTGCTACGGTAATAGTGAGATTTGGTTGACAGACGTTTCGGCTATAACAATATTAAATATTGTTCCTGCAAATACATATAAATTATTGAATACGTTATTATAGTGATGTTTTTTTATCCTCAAAATTGTATCTTTCAATCTCATGATTGTGAAGATACTTGAACCAACGGTTGCTGTATCATTACTGAGGTGTAGTTTTTTATAGCTGAGTCTGCAGATAACAGTCAATTTCAGCATTGTTCGAGAAGATTACATAATTAGTTAGTAGTGTTGGATACAAATCAAGTCTGAACTTTAGATAGGAACAACTGAAAGTATACAACGAAAGTGCGGAAGTTGAACTTGGGGACATTTTTTAGCGTGGACCTACTTGACCCATCGTTGAAGTCACAGAGAGATTCCCAGACCCAAGCCGCTCATTGCTTGCACCACTTTTTACCTAAGCCGCATTTCCCTTCCGCAGAGGTCATTTGGAAAGGCAGAGGAAGTTCTGCTACAGCTGGCCGTAATGTTTAGTTGTGGTTCCAGCGATTCAACCATCTAATTTGTGCGGCGTGACTCTGCCAGGGGCGTCTTGTTGACAGGAGTTCAGTGACCCAGCTGACCATCCGACGGACATTCACTGTATCTGCTTCTCAAACATTTGTTTTCACTTTTCTCCTCCGCAAGTCAGATAGTCAAATAAGACCGGACGATCTATAAAGGAACATTGAAATTGAAATTACTAATGCTTAATGAACATTAAACTTGAAACGAAATGAATCTCTCGGAGGGAAGTTGTGGAAACCAATTTCAATAAGAAAAGCGATGAAGAGCGATGTCTCTTTCCACGAAGCAAAACAGTTATTGTTAATAAAGTTATTGTTTATTTTACGTACTTCTGTTGAGAAAGTCACACCCACGCATCTTTTCCTAATTGTCAGAAAACGATTACATGGTACTGCTTCGAATTAGCTAAGATGGAACCGTACGGTCACTACCAATCTTTGCTTAGGAATTGATAATCAGAATTCCTAGGTAACCACTGTTTTCGCCCACAAAGGTTAACGTTTCAAAAAACGTAGATTCGAATTTCGACAGAAATCATCCATTGCAAATTTTCTCCACGCACCATACAAAAGTGTCAAAGTTTGAAGGGGGTTATAAAAAACGTTTGCCTCACAAAGGCTCATTATTAAGAATAATCAACCAAAAACGATGCGAATTATTGGAGGTTTATTATCTGCGTATTATAATAGCCCTTCTGTATAAATCACTGATCATGTATATTAGACGTACTTTGTGATACTTGACCTAAACATGGAGCCTTGCTCCTCCGAATCTTCTAATTTCATTATAGATGCCCATTTATATTTTAGATTGGTGGATGGATTAGAAACGAAGCTAGCCGTAAGCGTCCTTCAGCTGATCGCTGTGTCTCCATAGGTTCCATGTGATTGATTTCTAGACGTCCCAAAGATAGTTGGATGACTCCGTTTAAATATAACTCAGTGAATACCATCCTTCATCCTTTATTAATCCCTTTGCAAGAAACAAAGGCTGACATAAAAATACAATACTGACATCAGCGGTGCAATATATAGTACTGTTTATAGGAACAAAGTAGAAATCCGCCAATAGAACAACCGAAATTTAACGAGACAATAAATTGGCTAGCAACGCTTCATTTTCCAAAGTTAAATGGGTAACATAAGCCTTGACAAGCTCGATTTAAAAATAACTCTTGATAACAACTTTTCATTGCAATTACATCAACTGATGAGATCCTCGCATGATAGCTGGCAATTTTTTCGGCTTATGTTCAATATGGCTTTGTGACGGCATAACCCTTGTTCAACCCCCTCGAACCTTGTTTTTTTACAATTTAAGGTGTGTAGATTTCAAATCTTAAATGTCCGTCAGACATAAAAGGCCTTCGAATTCATGATAGAATTACAAGTAAATAATTTACGACTTACCGATTACTCTATTTGGTATTAAATACAAATTTTGTAACATCTTTTGAGGAAACCCAGCCAAAATCTGAAATATTCATTTCTTAAGGATATTTATTGTGTGAGAATTGAGCCCTTATATCAGTTCTTTTTCGTTGCTTGTGTTTCTATATCTGCCACATAGATATTCTAGTTCACTGTATTAAATGGGACAACCCATCTAATGAGACTGTCAAGAACTACGTTCCTGATGAAGGACAGCAAATTATGAAAGATGACGAAAGCAATAACAACTACCTTTTATTGGAAGTACGATTGTAACTGAATAAGTATCTCATCACATCTTGAGCTTACATCTTTCTAACCTTTTTATACAGTATCTTGATTCTATGAGTCAAACGCTTTCAAACAATCCATTTCTAACAGAAGCCTGCAGTTTACAATCCATCTCATATGTTTCCAACCTTATATGGCCTACGACGAAGAAGATCTTTCCCTAACAACCGATATAATTTTCCACGATACCACTTTCTCGACCTTCAGACAAATCAACCACCGTAGCAAACTATTTTTATTGTATCAACAGCTGGCCTTCCTCCCCATAAAAGTCCCTGACCATTTTCACCGCTTTTTATGTCACTGCCCCACTTCCTACGATAAAACTGGTTCATCTCGTACCTGCACGCAACACTCCTTCATTTATCCGTAGCGAGTTCCCATGATAGCTATAATAAGAGTCTTCGAAGGTCGTTGAAACCTATTGGCGGAGTTAATGTTTCCAACAATGAAACCATAAAACGAATGACTCAGGTAATGTATGGGATGTTTTCAGTCTTCAACTAACGAGCCTCAATACACTTTCCATTCAGCTTAACGATGTTTGTTTTATGAAGTTCCCACCGTATAACAAAACAATTTTTCATTTTTATTTCAGAACGCAGCATTCCAATTGTCTAAAGCGTAAGTAGATTTACTTAAAAGTCAGATCTAAATTATCTTTATCCTTTAATTTTGATGAAACCTATCCATCTCAAATAAGGAATCTCCCAACCAATAATCCATTTTAAGAAATCCCTTCATAGATCTTATATGTCGTGGGCGTAGGATATCCGTCATTACTCCTAAAATTAAAATTTTAGCCACTCAAGTATTCATTCATGGGGCTCTGAAGATCTTAAATGTCTTCGAAAAATGCAATGGCTCATCTAGAACACCAATGTCACCATGATATTTCAAGGGAGATTGAAAAAAAAAACTGGTCTTAACGATTTTCCAGAAGCTTTTTTAGTTATTCGGTGGATAGTACACAAAGGTGATACCTGTTTCCTCAAAACTCATTCATCGGACACAGAAGGGCTCTGCAAGCGATTTGAATTCACATCAAAGCTTGAAATCGGAATGAATTCGCTGTTTTCAGAAAGTCCTACTTGCGAACCGTAACGCGCCGATTACACAGATACCGTTTCAAACCCTCAGGAGCCAGATGCTTTCACGAATCTCAAAACCCAGCGGGCAAATCCTTCCTCCATTAATATTTAAGTAGGAGATCCCATCTGGAGGCCAACTTTCTGGATGGTGGCTGAGGGCATTGTCGTGCTGAGTGCATGAGATGACGCTCTGACGCGCCTGCATCACCGGTTCAAATCCGCGGCAAGTTCGCTTCCCAGCTCGTGCACCCGAGAAAGTTCACGAAGCCGGGTTTGAACCCGACCCCGCCCTGCCCTTTTGCAACAGGTTTCTCATCTGCTCGCTCCCTAACCAACAAAAACGGCCTTTAAAACACGTATCTTCTCCAGTGACGGTAGGCGATTCCCACTTTTCACTTTCATTTTTTTCCTTGCTCCCAGTCATCAAAGTCAAAATGAGTCAAATTTCTTTCAAGATACCACCGGACCCATTAGCATATGGAAACAACGAATGTTCCAGAAACAATCCTGTAGTTTATGGAAATACTTCATATCCAACGACATCTCGCAAACCCAAGAGAATAAGGATAAGATTCTACAGAACTTTGCAACCAACCTTCTAGTATAACAGCAATAATAGTGTTTAAAGCCGTTTATGACCATAAAAATACTGGTTTCTACTTTCACGACAGCAAACCTGAAGACTAATAAATCCAGGAATATCTTACAAAGGAATGCATTCAAGGTTTATAATCTGAGAAGAATTGAATGTTGCCATTGTGTCGCGGTACGGAAATCTCTTTAATAGTTAAGGAGATTTCAGGAATTATTCCTGAAAACCATTAGGATTGCGGATCCGTAGAACTATTAAGAACGACAATAAGCATAAGAAATTAGAGGGAAATGGTCAAAACAAATCCTGACCTATATAAACTTACCGCTGATCGCATTTTCTAGCTGTTCAGAAAGTCCGACATTAATACAGATTTAAAATATTAAGCTTTAATCGTATTTTGTCATAATCCCGTATTTTCCAACTCATGAGCATCTCCAACATACCGATTGTGGCCGTACAGATTAGCTTCAATAAACTGCTCCCAAGAAGATGCAAGTAATAACACGCTAAAAGTGGGAAACACAAGGATGGAAGACCACACAGGCAAGCATCTTACGTCCAAATAGCTTTCTCGGTCATGTAATGTGATTAGAAGCAGTGAGTAACTAAAATTGATAAATCAATACAACAAATCCTGATTCTCCGTTCGAAGAACAGCTGAAGACGTTTGTTGCTACTGATCTCGACTACGCTAAACCCGGGTTCACGTTTTAAATCCATAAAATCGAGTTGGTGTCAACGAAAAACTTGTTTTCAAAAAGCCATAGATTTGAAAGACTGTTGCTATCGTCTGGTAGATTCACTATCGATTTATTGTCGTTCGATTCGAAGTTGTCTATTACATGGAGATCAAACCTAAAATAATTATTTCAAGGATATCATCTTTCAAATTCTCATTTTCTGGAGATTGTATATACATTTCTCTTCCATTTCAGTTTCATTTGAGCATCTACCTCAAATTTGATTAGCTAAACTCTCAAAAATTTGATAAAAGATCTTATAAATTGGGTTCTTGTTTGAAATGAAGTACTAAGTCAGTGAGTGTCGCATACACTATACAACCACAGTAAAAAATCATGAAAAAATAATTTTTAAGATTACTGATAATTATCTATTACAATACATCCTGAAGCAAAATTCATAGTTTTATGGAAAGTGAAGGCTCCACTTCAACTATTGATACTACACAGTTGGACTGAGTAATTGCTTTGGAATTTTCTTTACTTTCCCAAGTCGGAAAAAGTCTTTATTTTGGCATCACTATGAGTTCTGTCTCTGTCCTGAGTATTAGGAACAATTGAGTGGTTTTGTCAGGTGAACCCATCAGGGATATACATTCATTTTCTACCTTTGTAAGAGAGTGAATGTACCCTAGTATGTGGTTTCTGAGAATGAGAAAAGTTCGTAATAATAGTAAAATATCGATCTGACGAAGTGGAACAAGGTTTAATATAATTTATTTCACCTTGAGATAATCACGCTTCCCCAATGCAAACGAGCCGGTATTCACAAATCGAGGCATGAAGTGGGAAATGAGTCAACAGCATTGGCGAGTTTTTCTGCTCCTTCTTTAGAACCTGAATTCGGTTATTTTTTCATGGGTTCAATCAAAAGTAGGTAGTGGTTACGACCGAGCGTATCAAATTCATTATTGCTCAATTATCCTAAATCAAGAATCCGCAGATAAGGATCAACACTTCTGGAATCCCAAGGATTTCAGGATCAACAATCATTTTGTTAAAGACGCTAGGAAGGTAGGCCCAGATGATCACCTGACCGGTTTTAAATGATTCCAAGTGAATTTTTCGGTTCTAGAACAAACAAGATAAACTCATGAAAATTATTTTTTACGATTACACAACGAAAACACGGACCAACCTTACGAATTAACTGAATGCCGCAGTATGAGCCGTTCCTTATAAGCTGAAGTTTGTCTTGATTGCTCCGAGTAGGTACATTGATGTCATTTAGTCATTTAGAATCCTTAGGAAAATCTTAAAGTTTGAAGGGGAAATCAGCGTATTTTGACGTTCTGTTTCGGAACATTAAGAAGCTCTGAGTTGGTTTGATGCACTTTTGTCAATTCTAAGACTGACTTTGAATACAGTACTATTGAGTAACGGAAGAGCAGAAATGTAGGCAACGTGTCTGTAATGCAATATACTTAATAACGTTTGATTTAGGGAAAGCATTCAATATTCAATTCTAGTGAAGTAGTTTTCTAGTTTCGTTTATACCATCGAAAGTGTGGCTTTGAAATGCCTCAAGACATCAACCTGGTCATCAAACTTAATTTAAGGTGAGATGGCATTGTAAATGCAATAACTGCATTTCATAACTATTCTAAAAAACGTGAACAATTAATTAACTCGAATGCATGGAAATGGATTTTTAAGATAAAACTTTGTAAGAAGTTTTGGAATCCAAGAAAGGTTTATTACAATTTTATGTGAATTAAATTAAAATTTTTCTGTCGATAGTTGATATTTTGTTCAAAATGGTCTAAAAGCCAAAAAATTGCTAGTGAAAGTTGTAAATTTGTTGATTTGTTTTAATTCACTCTCCGAATGGGAAACCAATATTTCCTTTGTCTTAGCTGTGTCTCTAAAACAGAAACTGTACTGTCGAAGAACATTCAGCCGCTCTGCGTGTAACATTCAGAAAATGCGTACAGACAAGTTGGCGAGATGTTGAGTGGGGTTACAAAATCATTTCCTAATACTTTCTGAACATTATCGTCCCTACAGATTTCTCGGCGATGAGTTTACACGAAGAACCCGATAAGACAAGCAGCGAACCTTGCGGAGCGAATGCAGATATGTTTTATAGCCTGAGGTAAGTGACTGGGCACTTCTTATTGTAAAAGCAAAAGGCCGTTTCTGACGCAAGTCTACGGGCTTTCTCGCGTAGGAAAAAAAGAGCTGAACCCAATGCAAGAGCCGATGTTAGAGGGGGATCGAATTATGAGGCCCAACAAACCAGACACCACCTGAGGGGCTTGGAGCAAAACCACTCCCAATGCAGGACTTGACCAATCTGCTGGAACACAAGCTCTAACCAGCTTGGGGGATCTCATCCGTTATGGTCGCATGGCCCATTTACTAGGTGGAACTAGGTAGAGCCATTATTCATCATTGGCCCTCCTTCTATAGTTCATTAGCGAGATGGGGATTTATTGCGCAACGACAGGCGAGGAGGGCGAGACGCTGAAGCAGGTTCGCTCGCCCCGGGGCGGAATCAGAATGTCAAGGTGATCATTCAGAACGGAAAAACTAAACTGCATAATAATTTTCAGATGGGATACCGTATCGAAAGTATGAGAAACGTCAAACACATGGTGTGTTCGAAGTCGAAGGTCGCTTTAGAAGTGTAGAAATGCAAACGGATATTACGTACATAAACTGTAAATTAAGGTTTTATGTTGATGTGAGGTCCGATAATAGCCTCTGACGTGAATAGGTTGGTAACCAGAGGAAAAACTCGTTATTCAGAACTTTAAATTCAGTATTTCCGAACCGTCAAAAATTAAGTTTACCCAACCGACTAATGTTTTGATTCTCCTCAGGATCTGTCTTAGGATGCCAACTTAGATAGAAATATCAATAAGATGGACAAAAAACAACGATATTTACTTAGTCTGTAAAGCCACTGAGAGAAAAGTGACAGCAAGTTCGTTTATAGGGCCTTCTGTTGCTTTTTTCACCTTTCTTCCATCCAAATAGGATTTGAATCTTGTTCAAGTACTTCTTCAACAGCCTGAAAGTCCTTAATGTCTGGTAATGAACTCGTCGTCTAACAGCAGCCTTTACGGAAGTAGTTTGAGCCTTCTTCAACTCCTGTTTTCAAATAAAAGAATAGGAAAAACTACGCAACTTCAAACCTTCACTCTTCTTGACAAGCAAGTAAGTGTATAGCATGATGCACGCAGTGATTCAACTAATATTGATCCTATGGTAAACTCGGGCTCGCAGGAAATTTTCATTAATTCGAATATAATCTTCTTTCTTCACAGAATCTGCTCCTCGTGTACTGTTTCAGTTATACTACCACACTGGAAGATTTGATTAAATTTATGAAGAATCACTTCACTACAATCCTAAGAGCTCAATTTAGCATTTTCCATTAAGCGTGGCCATCTCAAGTCGAGAGTTGCGTGGCAACTTAATTTCGAAACCAATTTTATTTACTACCAATTTATTACATGAAAAGTGTTCTGAACAATATTCAATGAGGGAGAAGAAAATGATCGTAAGATAAAATAATGATTAACTTGAATTTCAAATGAATTCTGCATATCCACGACCAACCCCATTTGACAACCAGTTCCGCATCTGATTGGATGACAGATAATTCTTAGGGAATGATTGATGGGTTTAATGATATTTTTGTAAGTATAATGGATTTTTGATTGAAATTACAGCCTTTGAACTTGGCAGCAATAACTGTTTGGCTGTTCTCGATATCCTGTTTACAGTCCATAATTTCCAAATGAACGCGCAACGGATCGTTTAAACCTATCCGTTTAGGTTAGATCTGTTTATCGAAACGATTCCACGCGTAACTGACATTGATGGCCTCCCGCCGGACCACGAACACCTATGATTAACTAGCCGAGCTAGTCTTGGAGGTCAACTTTCGTTTTAGAAGACTAATTTCAAAGTCAAAAAATTTCCCTGTTCCTTTGAAAAGGAAAATATTCTGGGAACGGTTCTGGGAGGGGTTCACAAGCTGTCGGGAGATGGACGCGAAACAAGTTGCCGGACTCTTTCCCTACTTTTCCACCGCATTATTTTCCACTTTTAATATAATAGGACGTGGAATGCAGTTCTGCACGTCTTTCCATACTGCGGATTTCTATTCAAGGCTTGACATTGGGAGCTACGGAATCTTCAGAATGCCTTATTTCCTGATAAAAAGACTTCATAACGGGCGGTTAGGGCTTCTTTTTCGCGGCCAAGAACGTGCACCGGGACAAGCAAGTAATGGGCGTCCATTATGCGCTCTCAGTGACCGTTTTGTACTCCGATTTTCTGCATAATGGAGAATTATGGCGGGGAATCTGGGGCCCCAGTCACTTTTCGGCCTTGCAGCGGACGGACGGTTGGACAGCAAA
Organism: Creontiades dilutus; assembly: GCA_031894815.1. Classification (NCBI taxonomy): domain Eukaryota; kingdom Metazoa; phylum Arthropoda; class Insecta; order Hemiptera; family Miridae; genus Creontiades; species Creontiades dilutus. The sequence continues at coordinate 1,676,767 of JAVIWC010000323.1, forward strand.
CTCAGACCAAGGTCGGACCAGCGCTGACCCACTTGTTCTCCTTACATAATGTGAACAGTCTGCCTTGGCGCGGCACTTGGCCGTTCGGCCCAAATTGAGATGGGACCTCGAAGGAAAAACACACGATTCCCTACATTCTGGATGATGAAATTATAATTATATTGGACGAGTATCCGATATAATTACCTCGAGTGAAGACGAAAGTATGAGGCTGGAGGGTGAGAAGGAAGCTGACCAAACGGAACTTTTTTACGGAGTTCCACTTTTGTGATTTGCTTCCCAGACTGTTTTTTAAATGCTGCATCCACAAATCTATAATTGGTAATTTCGTGTTCTCAACTGAAACCACGGTATATCATGGGTGGGTTTCTCTACTGCGTGTACTATTGAGAAGAGCCTTGGGGCTCTGCTTGTTCACAGGGAATCTTGGGAATACTAAGGATGCTGCGATGCTGCGATACAGGTGTGCTAATGGTTCGATGATTCAAAAGGTAACACTAAATTTTGAGAACTATAATGCATTATCAGAGGGAATGCATGTTGTAAAGACGTTTACTAAATTACATCTGCTTCTGCTAGCACACAATATTCGTCAGCCATTCTGAGTTTTTAATGTACAATGGAAATAATCAGGTTGAAATCGTGATGGTCCGCTTCGGAATTGGATCAAGACGGAGCGATGAGGTCAGAAAGGATCCTTTTACCTTTTCTTCATCTACCGAATCATCTTTCCAACCCGACTAATCATCTACTCATCTGTGTCACATGATTTCGTGATCAATGTCCCGTGAATGAAGGCAGTCGTGAACTTAATTCCGAATGAAATCTCCCCCTTCCGCATCGCTGAACTGGGGCACGGCCTTCTGTTTTCGAAAACAGTTCACCGGAGCATAAGTTCCATTTCGTGTCATAGGAAATCTAGGTTCAGAGTCTTCGTAATGTGAACAGAGCCGATGACGGTATCTTACACGAAATGTTGGAAGACATTACATACGGTTTGTTCTTTCGTCCGCTTGAAACTTGATCCTAGATTCAATTACTAAAAGTTTTGTAATTTGAAAGTCAGGAATGCCAACGCTTAAATCAGGGGTGCCCACAGGGGGGGGGGGGTTAAAGTTGATTGAAACAGTGTTTAGCGTGACGATGTTCAAAAATAAACTACATCCTAGGTAAAGAACCTCAAAAAATTTACACGTTTTGTCTTAATAGACAATATTGTTGACTGGGTTTGAATTTTTTCCATACCTATTGTTTTAATTTTAGATAAAATACCAGTACTTTTTACATTTGGGGGGGGGGGGGGTTCTAATTTGGGGTGAGGGGTCATGAAGCTGGGGGGGGGGGGACCCCTGCTTAAATCGTTCTATCATTAAAGGAACTGATATCTACGTAAAAGATTCATCTGTCTTAAAGTGTGTTTTAATTAGGTTCGTAGTCAACAGAGGATCAGACCAATTTTGGAATATTGCAGGATATATTATCATATATCAAGTTGAGGATGTCTTTAGAACAATGTTCTAATATGTCATATTAATACAAATTATGTTCACAAAAAAATTGTCTGATGACCTTAAACCATTCTAAGACGTAAAACTTCTCCAATTATCACCGAATAATAACCCTTTGGATGAAATCAACAAGTTAAGCGAGTAACACTCAATAATTTCCAAAGAGCTCAGAAGATGGGAGTTTATGAAAACGTTGTCAATTTCAAGTAACTAAATAAAAACATACAGACATAAAATAACTAAACAAAAACTGACTAAATAGACATATGCGAAAAAGGGTCGCGAAAAGGGGGGATCGCAGCATCTTTCGCAATATTCGTTTTCAGCGTGGCATCCAAACCCAAGAACATAAGTGTCCATACACATACACAACATATGCATCTATAGGGGAAATCAGTTTTCACGAAGAAATGCTTTAGGAAACTCGAGTATTGAACGTACGAGCCCGAAAAATGGGCATTACCATTGCAGGACTAAGGTGCCTACCTTAGTTCTTTGCTAACTCCGTCATCTCCTCATGTTTTCGCTAAAGTCAAATGAAACCATATCGCTCAAGAACATAAATTCACCTTAACAACCTACAAATATCTATACTTTATTAATGAAAAATAATCGAAATAGATGAATTAACAAATACAATGTAATAAGGGTAGGTCGAAGAGCTTCTTTGCTGTATCATTCGCTCTAATGCGTTATAATTAGCCAGTATGATTTATATTAATATCAAAACCGGCAGTTGATGAAGGATATAAGTGAGATTTGGTAGTTCAATATGAAACACCATCCATTTATGAACGTATTTCGTAAAAAACAGATAATTTTAGTATGCATGGTCATCGTTTGAATGGAGCAACCATTACCAGCTCCATTGCCCTTTAACAATTTTTCAGGCTTATTGCACAAGTTAGGTTTGTTTAATTAAAACTAGGATAACAAAAATTAATCATAAAATCGAAAACGGACGTAAAAAGTGAAGATATTACGATTTACATTTATTACCCCTTCCATTCACTCCAACCATAATTAGATTTGAGAGATTTGAAGTATGATTCAAAACTAGACTGAAGTTCTTGACCGAAGAAAACAAGATGCAAGAAAATCCGCAGCATAACTAACCTATATGAGCAGCGCTTGAGTGAACTGACTATTACTCCCTCTAATTTCTCTCGTACATAGTGAAATCCGAAATTTCCGGAGTTTGTTGCATAATACAAGTAAAAATGGGATCGAAAAAGAAGCACAATGAAAATCGGTTAAGTTTCAAATAGACACACACAGACATACACCAATCATTTTACAGGGATTCGCTCTTAAATTGGTCTAGAACGGATTAGTACTATTATTTATTTGTATTGATAGTTTTCTCATGTTTTTATGTATCCCAAACTCTGAATCAATTGTACTAGGCGTCCCTCTACTGACAAAACCTTGCTCCAGGGGGACTTCCTAAAAAACGCTAGACCTAATCGTGGAAATTGTATTAGTTCTGTTTTAAATGTAAAAATTGGCAGGTTGAATGGTTATGTTTTTTACATACTTTTTGATTAAGAGTGATTGTTGTGTTGAGAAACAGTGATTGTTGTGTTGCGGCCCACCCTCTCACCCTACATTGAAACACACACCATACTGATTACGTGTCCCATATCTGGTACGGGAATGAGTAATGATCGATGACCAACAGAAGATATAATTTTGTGTTTATGAGGAAATTTTATAGAAGCATTGTATTAGTAAAACGAATTCCATACATAACTATACCTACAGTCCACACTATTGCGAATACTTTTTGAACTATTTTCATCAAGGAAGAGTGATGCTATTAAGTCGGAGCACTGACAGATTCATTATGGTTCATTCCTTGTCCGAAGATAAGAGTGCGACAATTGAAAACTCAATGAGGATAAAGGAAGAGTGAACGTGACCACGGATGGCGGTGTAGAGTTGCACCTGAGCAGGCAGAACCTTTGGTGGACTGGGTTGTTCCAATACCGCAGAGAAGTAGACCGGTCCAGAGAGGATGACCACGTGTTTGAGCTGGGTGATTACCTCGGACCGTTAACCTTCAGCCTTCACTCGTCATTCTATCAACTCCAGTTTCCCAGGAGCGGAATAACAGAAGTCCGTGGAACCCGAGCTAGTAATCTCAAACCAGACCGACTCATTTTATTATGTTCACTTTGCAAGGAAAGGGACAACAGTTCCGTATGACCTCTAAGATACAGTGAGTTGCAAGCAGCTACATGTAAATTCTGCTTCCACACTTCCGAAGAACAAGAAGTTTTGGGTTTGTCGAAAAAGTAGAAAAAGATTTTAACCTTAAAATGTAAATTCTCACTTGCTTTTCGTTTTCCAGAGCTTCCTGATCAACATTGGTTCCAATTCTGTCAATAATTGCGTATGTGAATGAGTTACAGACCAAACACTGAAACAATTAACTTTTAGTACAATTTCAATGGCATGTTCAGGGATTGTAGGGAATTCTAAGAGATTGTACTTCTAAATAGTCCCCTATCATCATTGCTGTTTGACAAATAGTAGCACGTACGCAGGTGCTTGAATTTCTTACAAGATGGATTCCTTATGTCAAAAGAGGGTTTGACCGATTTCGTTCAAGTTCGAAGAGCTGCTGGATCTATTCATGAGGACTGCATTCTATGAATTTCATAACGATTAGTTGAGTGATAACTATTGCACGCGGACAAAACTCAAACCGAACTCTCAACTCAAAATATTAACATTTCCACGAACTCAGTTCGTGAATATAGGTGGAACTCGATCCGATAAATTAGGAAATGCAGCGGACTCAAATAGAAGGATTTCGGTAGTCCCTTTCTCAAGAAATCGTTCCCAGTCCTTTGAAGGCTATCATATTGTCTCGTGATATCCAACTGCAAACCAAATAGGTTTTTAATCTGCTTACTCCTAAAAACCACAATTTTTAGTGGTCACGTTTGGATTCCAGCTACTTTTCCCTTTTTACTATCTGGTATCTGTCTAAATCTGGTTACTAGTTAATTTTAAGTATACTCTGGAGTGGTTGATATTAAAAGTTTCACATTTTGATGATGGCATCTCGCACGAATTGACATCAGAGTTCAGTTAAAGGTTTAGAGTGACGACCAACTCCTTTTGTTGAACGAAATACGGCAAAAGACAGGAGTTTAATCGTCCCGCAACACAACGGGAAACGAAGGATGAGCTGATGGAGGCGCTTTATCCTTATTCTTACACGAATCCTCAAAAGTAGGTAGACCAATCACAGCTCGACTTTTACTTCCCTCGACGGTGATTGAGTTATTGTAACATAGGTGGTGCATCCCCGGAGACCATTGTTGTGAAGTAACTGTTTCCCACAGCGAAGGAATGGGACTGAGCGTGAAGCATGGAAGTCTGCCGGCATCGTCGTGAGTTCCTCGAAGATAGGTCAACCTCCGCCAGTCTTTCATTCGGTCACTTCCTAAACAAAGGGAGAGGAGCACGTTTTCTTGGGCAGAGCTAAAAGTTAACTGTTGTGGCAAAGGAGCGGTATACGGTGGAAAACTGGAAGGCAAAAAGAAAAAAAAAGTGTGAAGGAACGAGGTTGCTTGGAGATTGCCTTGTCAAATTGCCAAGGGAGGAATGAGGGTGCGCTAACCGAGCTGCAGTGCAAGGCTATTGAAGTGTGGAATCGAATAGGGATTCGTAGGTAGTGTTATATCGCGAGAATTCCACCTTCGCACATCCACAACCGTTGATCCGAAAACAGATAATCGGGTAAGGACATACCGGGGGAGTTATAGACCTTCCTACCTAAATACCTAGTAACATTGGACACTAAGCTATGGTGGAAGCTTTTTGATCCTGGATGCTTCTCTCCAGCTTAGGAGCTGAACTGCAAGATGTGTTGTGGTGCTCGTCATTGGAGTGATGCCCTAGTGAGAAAGTGTAATTGTGCGAAATGAACAGCTAGATAGTTACATGCCCAGTAGTGTATACTGTAACTAGTTGTTATAAACATAAAACGCTTGAAAAGTATAATGTATAACAAACTAGAAAATTTACTTGGAGCGAGTTACCTTAAAGATTCTTTGACAGGCTTCCATCATCTAATAAACCCAACCCGCAACCTTAAAATAGCTGGAACGAATCAGTACCTATAAAGCAAAGGTTGTTCACCCTCCGGGTTTTTTCTCGATAAGCCGATAAAGTTTGGGGTGGCCATTCCTAAATCTCAGAGCCTTTGACAGTTATTGGGGTGTGTACTAACTCGGTTTTTATCGCGAATCCTGCACTGATCGCCCCCACAGTCTACACTTTCTGAGAACACATAAATTTCCGTTACCCAAGAACACGAACTCTGGAGTTTTTTCTTCAACTCGTTTTTAATTAACTCCAAAATTGATTGGGAAATGAGCTGGCAAGTCATTTCTAACAATGGACACAGAAATAACTTTTAAACTCCTTTGCTGCAACGTTTGAAGAATCTGCTTAAGGATCAGGTTTCGTAAAGTATCAAAAAGATTGTGAGCAGTAAAAACGTTATGGTTTACTACTCATTACTTGACTTTCAAGCCCTACCTAGTGTAATAAACGCGCAAGGCGGTACTTGAAGATACGCACTAACGATTTCACCTCTAGTTGCCTTCAGCTCGAGTTCAATCTATTTCGACGTTATTGATGTTTCGGGCCCGGCGGTGGTGCTCGTCAAAATAATTCTTCCCCCTGTCCGAGACGGACGTGAAAGGGAGCTGTGGAGGAAGGCTGACGGACAGTCGTTTCTTCATTACCGGGATAGGAAAAGTACAGCCGAGACCCCCTGAAGGTTAATAGTTCGGAAGCTCTTCTACTTTCAACACAACTTTCTTGGGCCGAGTCCAGCCCAAGCGCACTTGGGTAAGACCGTGACTAATTTCATCCGTCCCTAGATGAAGGCTGAAATTATATTCTACCAGTGGACTTTCCATCAACTATTTCTTTTCCAAATTAACATGACGCACCTGGATAAGAGCATGAACACAATCCTGAGACCGTACAAAACACTTTAAATGAAGATAAACGGGGGGACAAAACACAACGGGATAGGAGGTTTCTCTAATCAAGGCTTGGCAGAAAATCAGCTACGTGATGAATAGACACCAGGAAGTCTCGGAATAGATCTACCCACCCTGCGGAAGAATAGCTAGCTATCAATGTAAGAGATAATAACCAGTGTCGAGGAAAAGGTGAGGCACGCATTTCAATCAATGAAAAATTATTTTTTTCTCTTACACAATGAGATACCAACGGCTAAGTTTATGAACGTAAACAGCTAGTCTGTGAACAAGCTGTTACGTTAGGCGCTTTGGCATCAAGCTCATTAACAACTTAAACAAAACGACAAAAGTATGTCGGTCGGTCGGGCACGTGACGTTTTCGAAGTGAAATTATGACAGTTGCATAGAAAGTGCCGAGTCAAGACAATACGTGGCACATAGTTTCTTCGTATCAGTAAAACGACTCTATATATCATCGGGGACAATGATACGGCTAAAAAATTCAATCATTGACAATTTTGTCGATATCCGATGAATACTATCAACATTTAGGCTGTTACCAGGGTTTGAGGTTTGTTCATGTGCTTTAGCTAGTAATGATATGATTAAGCTTATATGGAGTTGTCAAATAATTATTTCTCAAATACCTTACATTGTGTGAGAATGATGGGATAAATAAGCGATGAGGAACGGACTTTAGATGAATTTCATTATTACGTACGTGCGATGGCAACTATAATACATTTGCTGATGAAATTAATTTTGTATTGTCCTCAGCTTAACCCCATACATTCTCAAAAACCCACTGAGCTACAAAACTGGAAGGAGTCTGTTGACAGCCTAACCCGCACATTCCTAGAAACTTCATGCAAAACATGATGAGAGCTGCAGAAATGACTAGTTTTGCTTGTAACATTTTCTTCAGCCGGAGTCAAAATTTTGATTTGGGCAAAAATTTGTTTTTTCATTTCTCGAATCTCACAACAATATTTAGCTACTTTCGTAGAAGAGAAATTAAAATGCAAAGAACAGCAATTTCTATAAATAAAATAAGTTATTATGGTACCCAAATTTACGGTTAAATTTTACATAGGTAAGTAGTAGCTAAGTTATTTTCTGTGTTTATCCACCAAATCGATTTTAATGTCAGGATATGAAGCCCAAATTAACAAATGTTAAATTCAATTCGAGAATGTCAGGTATTAGAAGAAATTGAGATTTGAGGACCTTTATGACTACTACGACTGAGCAGCACTGAAGCTAAGATAGTAAGGATCAACCGAAAAAGCAGAAATGGTCCGTTAGCGGACCATTAAACACATCTATGTTTTCCATGAACCATAGTTTGTATATAAAACTTCAGTACATCATTCAGACTATGAAAATACCAAAGTTTCTCGTGAAAATACCGTAATAAGGGTTTAGACCTCGAAATAAACGAAACGGATGTCTGGTTTTCGAGGTACGCAGGCTCCTTCTTGTGTAACAGCACTAACCTAACCGCTCAACATCCAATCATGTCATGCAAGAAACTATCACGGCAATCGGTTGTAGATTTAGTGGAAAGAATGATTTTTTTTCTGTCTACTTCACCTTTTCAGGAATTTCAGTGACGTAGTGCACAACCGTACTAACTTTCTTTTATATGATATTTTGATTACTGATTATTGATTACTTTGATTACTGAAACATTGATACTTTAAAATGATACTTCTTTAATATGATGGTAATTCATGGTAAAATCAATGAAGAAACGGATTGTTTCACTCGTGGAGACAAAAGAACAAATCTGCTTGTATTGAAGTCCGAAAAGCGCGCAAAAGAACGAGATACAAATCTCATTTTACTTTATTCGTCTGACATTTGAGGTTCAGTTTCGAGTGATTTGTTCATGGAAAACAACTGTAGACCAGGAGTTTCCTTTGATACTTCTACAAAGATGAAACCTCCAGACAATCTTGTTAAAAGAAAACGAAAAGGGAAAATAAAGAAGAAATAACGAGGATAACTGAATTTTGTACATCATTTTGTCGAATGGGATTTGTTAAATTATAAAAGTAATTACCTACTATAATTTAATGCTTTTAAGTATTTCTTCATCAAAAATCTGATGGCTGGGTTACAACAGACCTCACACCTATTTTCCTTTTCAAACATTGGAAGATGATTTGTCAGTTATGTCGTTATGACTTAGCAAAACTGAAGTGATCGGGGTATGGAACAGGGTTGTAATCTACGGATAAACAAAAATTGTTCACATTCTAATTTCAATTTGAAACAAAACAAGTGTAACATCCTTCGAAAAGACATATTTCCAACGGTTCTTTCGTGTTTATTCTGTCGAGATGGATTTAGATTGACGATCCATTCCCTTCTTTTCAACTCCCGGGAGGTTCATTGGCCGAGGGCTTTTGTAATGTTAATGGATCGGCCGATTGTAAAATAACAGTAAAGGAAATAGAAGCACAAAACTTCACGTCGGAACATCCTGCCCAGTCACGACCCTTTTTTTCTTTTCAAATCAGACCCTCTTATCAAACTCGTGGAGAAGAGATGAGACAAATTATACAGCTTCCACCTGCCACTGATAACACCAACGAGTATGGTAATCTGTCAAATGGCACAATCGAGACAGTCGTTAGAAATCCCATCAGAAACACTCACACGATTTTACTTTCGCAATTGTTCTGTCGAACAACACGCCTATCCCAGGGGGCTAAAGCAGTTGCTTCATTAATTTTTGCAGATTTGATTGATGATTTGTGTACAGATGTTCTTACTAGTTTCCACTTGGAAAAAAATAAAAACACTCATTAACATCTACCTCAATGAGTGAAAGATAATTGAAAGAATGCGACATTTGTTTCGGAAAACCCTGAATTGACCCTGACGTTCAACGCTTCAAAACAATATAAATCTTTCTGTTATTTATTTGTTCGTGAAATTGGTATGAAAAATTATCTTTATAATTAAAGTGGACTGATATTTAAGGTATAGGTAAAACATGTTTTTATGCAACTGGTTTCATATGCATCCATTTTAATAGTTAGATAAAACAAACCATACGTAATTTCCAAAAATGGTAGATGACAATGAAATCTATAAAGATTCATGTAAGATCTAACCTGCTATAATCCAAAAATCAGTCGTGTGTCAAATCTGAGTGGATAGTAACATCATGATGATAAAGAGCTTGACGTTAGCTTAAGGATGCAAGGGGGATCCATATGTAGCTTTTCCAAGTCAGATTCGGAAATTTCCAAACCAATTTCAGAATTTTCCATTTCAATTTCGGAATGTGATATATATCCGGGTGGGATCGGTTTCTGAAATTGAAATGGAAAATTCTGAAATTGAATCATCAGGAAATTCACAAATGATTTTGAGCTCACAACTGGGACAACTGGATATTGTTTCGGTGAGACAACATGGAAGGTGTTTTGTGGTTCTTCCGCTAATTTTCAAAATCCCCGAAGATTCCTCAAAATGATGATTGATTTTTTAAAGGTATGCTAAAGGATGTAGACTGATAAACACAGAATCAAAATGGTTTCAATGAAACTCGAATCAAAATCAGTAGACGTTTTTCTCGACATAAAACTAATCAAAATCCTGCGCAAAATACAAAACTTAGTCAAATGGTTAGGAAGCTTCTTTGTTTTAGAGTAAACTTATATATTACACAAAATAGTTGAAGATCATCTTGGTGAGGAAGAGGTTTTGATTGAAAGGGAAAGGGGGTTGGTGAGATGGAAACTTGAAATTTTCATCCATGAAGGTGAATGTTAAACCTTACGGAACACGTTCGAAACTCACGTATGATGAAACTTTACACTCGAGATACAATTACATTGATAAATCCGAAAGATTAAACCGTTGAAAATGCAGTTTCACGGAGGCACTTGGGGCCTCGTAATAGAAAGCAGTGAATCACTTTTAAGAGATTCACAGGCGATGTTATCGGCCACCCGCTCACCTCAGATCTCAGGTTGAACTGTCACTTTGAGAGGGCAAGTGAAAGTAGCTTCAAGTCCGATCGTTCCGCGTTATTATGTTACCAAGAGGGCTACCAATGACATCGCGATTGCTTCACAAGGATAACAGATCCGTCCAATGTTTCCGAACTTGTATCACGAGATAGTCGAGTGAAAATTATCGTCATGATAGTACGGCAAGGGACTTGTTGAGACTTGAGGCTGATTGCAGAAACTCTTTTCCAGAAATGAATGAATTATAATGTCTGGATTTAACATTTACTCATTTCCAGTGGACACTACCTAGTCATAATGCATCAATTATGGATATTTAGTCATAACGCATCAATTATGCCTATTGCGACCATCCAGAAAAACTAAACATTTTCAAAACGAAACGAAAATGGTCAATGATGGAAGGTGGAAAAACCCGATTCATCTCATCACGATAACCTGATTCCTATCAACTGAACGTAACATTTCACGTTCAGAACTAGAAACGTAGAGATTTGCACTTTTGCACCACGAGGCTTTACTATTCATATGCTGGAAGACATGGCACGTTTTTATTCTGTTTAAACGAGATTCAGTCCTGCACAGAAAACAGTGGGGAGGTGTGGCGTCCAAGGTTGGCAATCAATGATCAAAGAAGGTTGATTTGTTTAGGAGGCACTATCCTTCTTGGACTGCGTTTTTCACCCTTCCCTCCACCCTAGCAAGCAATCGGGTCGACTACGAAAGCCCATTGAAGGCAAAAGGAATGGTATGGCTCACCATTCAGGAGACCTTGTTCGGAAATTACCTTGCAAAGTACCTGCTCGTCGAAGCACTGCATGTTAAGCCTTCTAGCTGTTTTAACAACTGAGGATGTTAGGGAATAAGTTTGTAACAAAACTCACATGGCGAAACACACTACTGGGGAACAAGTCCCCATTGATGCAGCCTCCACCCCTAACCATCATGGGTAAATCCAGGGGACTGAGGTGTGCTCAACCACTGCCACCACGAATCCTTATCAGGGGGAAGTCTGGTGGCACTGTGGCGCAAATGCCAGTACTGTATCCAGATGTCTGAGCGGGCCAAGAGCAGAGAATTGGCACCTCTCCTCAAGCTTAGTCGGAGGAGGGAGACTCCTACGTGGGAGCACATCAGTGCCCAGGAGGGGGCTGGCCTCTATTCACCCAGCCAACCAGGGGTGAGACCAAGGTTGGCCAAGTTGAATTGATTCAACAACTGAATCGGATTGTAATTGTTACGAAATGCACCAATTCAAATTTCCGAATATCTTCTTCTGCCGGATAAAACGGGACTTTTCCGGGCAATGATGACAGCAATAGTCCTATTGGGACTCTAACTTGCAATTAACAATTAAAAATCTCGTATTTTAGATGGGCGCTTTAACAGATCATCAGTCGCTTTCCGTTTCGTTGAGGATTCTACGGTGGAACGTTGTAATAAGCGAGCGTGTATGGATTATGACTGTGGTGGTGGCTGTCGTCAAACATACTCATATAGTCGCCTTTGATTTCACAAATGGAATAAAAAAGTATTATCTTCAACCCCAAAACGACCTTAACTATGTACCACCTACAGGAACAAGGTTTATTGGACACCATAGTGTTGATGATCTCTACATATGTATTGGTTGCATCGCCACAGAATTTCTGAGGAACTCAACTTGCATTATTTATTGAATTTGAAGTTTGACGCTCTAAATCCCCTTCCACGTTCACTGATTACTTCGGTAAGTTCCGATGTGGCAAAAGTGTAAAAATCGATCGAGTAGAATGTGGTCAACGAGGTGAATACGCAAGCAAGAACTCGTATGTGTGACAACTCCAGTAATAAGTAAGTAACTGCCTCGGAACGAGTTGGTCTCTTCCAGTTAAGAGTTTTATCGCCAAGACCCCAATTCTAATTGGACATCCCATTTCCCCTACCTATAGAGGTTATAGGGTTGATATGACCAATTATACTTCTAGTAGATCAATATCTCCTAGAAGAATTACCATTAAGTACCCACTTCTTCACAGAAACTCCCGTGTGTTTTAATGTTTTAGCCAGTTATTATCAGAACTCTGTCATTCTCTCCGCGGTTCCCATCCCAGAAGTCAAGAGAGGAAAGGAAGGAAGTCCACGATAGCGGACCTATCCGCCAACGCGTTTCATGGATAGACGAAGGGCCCCGGAGCTGGCCGGGCAAAGGTCGCCGACCTGAGGAATGCAACCTGATAATTACCTCCTTGTTTGCTCGGGTGGTTGTCTGTTGTGGCAGTGGAGTAGGGGAGGCCTGCGATTGTTTTAGCTTCAACAATCATTATCGGTTCAGAGCAAGGGAATTGGATGGCCAAAGCCAAGAGCTGCTTTGCCTTTTTGATCCTGGGTCACTTATTGTGTTGCGATGGAATAAATCGGCATCACGCACATCTCTCCACCTCTAAATTTCAATTTCATTGCTAGTTTTTACCATTTCACATTGATCAATATTGATCGATGATTAACAATCTTGAAAATTAACAGGAAACTCTCGTTTTCCCTCTAGGCAGGTAGGTTACTGTAATGATTTTAACGTGGTGTTTCACTAACTGTTCATCTAAATCGTTGTAGGGTAACGCTTACACCACCGAAATTATTACATATTAACTTCCCTAATAATGTGAAATGTTGAAAACTTGAAAATCGTGACGAATGCTCAGAATAAGCTTTGACGGCTGAATAGGACAGCCGGTATTTTAGCTTTGAATCGGTTTCATGTGAATCTTAACATTAGCAGAACATTTCACATCGTTTATAATCCTTGATCAATATTGATTAAAGTACGTCAGAAGTACTTACTCTTAGTACATAAAAAGCTATATTTCTCCTATTGTATAATAAATTCATGATCAGCAAAATGGTTAAGCATATGATCATTTTTTGGTTCACTGTTGGTTCAGCTTCCCTATCAGTTCTGTATCTGTTTCATGGTTTTGCTCTAGTGTTCTTCGTTTCATTTTAGAGCTCATTGGCCGAAGTAGTGTAAATCGGAAGTATGACAAATGATATGAGTGATTCGATGAAACTGGTTAAGTTGTGCTGAATTTTGTCAGTTTCATGGTTGTGTAGGTTTGTACACGTCCATATCTACACAACGCTGAACGTAATGAATGTAAAAGTGAAAATGCTCCAGAAAGCAGGCTTTTCATGTAAAATACTTCCTTTTCTAATTCAAAAGTAGTTTCTTCTCCCAATTAGTAAAGTAAAATCAAAATTGATTACACCATTGGGAAACTAAGATTCTAGACAAGTTGTTCTCGTTGTGTGCCCACGATAACGCTGATGACTGTAGGTGAAAAGTAAGCCTAAAAAAGGTAGTTTTCTAACAACATTTAAAACTTCCTTTTTGCTCTATTTTTTCCCCTGTTAAAATTGCTTTACGGAATTCCATTTCTCACAATACGGATCGGAAACGTAACGCTTCTTCCAACAGTATCATCGTAGCGTAGCTTATATTGTGAATCACGGAAGTTATGAACATAGGATTTTAGAGACATAAGGTCTTACACAAGAAACAAATCTTGAAAATTATAAAAGTCGGCTTTTTTGTGCAAAATAGTTGAAGAATCGATCCTTAATGTCATCAGTACAATTATGTTCAAAGTTTGGTAGCAGTAGAAAATATATTTCAGAATGGAGTCCTGTCTATTTTACTCTGATTGGTTTATTATAGCTACGGCGCTTTCGTAAAATGATGATTTTGATACAGGTAAAACTCTAAGACTGAAATTTTCAAATCAAATCAAATCATTTTATATCAAAACTTCTATTTAAAAAAAAAAGCGTCAGCTCATGCTTGTCGTATCCGGATGCGGAAACTTGAATTTCTTACAACCTCGATATCTCAGGATCAATCGGTCTGATTTCCTTCAAATTTGACGATAAACTTGGGCAAAAGTCACTTGATGGTATTTCGTTAATTTTTTGCCACCGAGACATCTGCAAACCGGTGATTGGTTTTAATAAAATGTAAGAGATTGTGCCCGCTCACTTGGTTGGTAGTCAATGTAAATGGGATATTATATTATGGGATTGATGGTAGACGATGCGCATTCTTGAGAAAGAATTAATGCACTATTTTGTATACAAGCATGTAAACATAGATAGTGTTGTTGTAGTGTGGTTCGTGAACTGAGTCTAAACATCCATGTTGCAATGAGTGAAGGGAGCTATACTGCCCACCCAACTTGGCAGACGCCTTTTAAGTACTCGGATGTAACAGATCTTCGCGATTAATCAATTCACAGGCCGGGTAAATGTTTTCTCACGAGCATCCTCGGATTCCCCGAGATTATATAAAATATGCGTCGATGGGCTTTCACTTCCTCTGTTCCACTGGCAAACTGGAAGAAAAAAAGGTGAATATCACCCAAGGAAACTAGTCTGACCTAGTTCAGTTTTTTTCTTCTCGCAGTCTGTCATACGGTATCCGATCGAAACCAATTCCCAACGAGTTCCAAGGATTTGATAACACCACTGAATGTGATGAATAACTTGGCATATACTCATACTCTCGTAGATATTTCATTCATTAGTCAAATGTGGCTATTCTACGTTCCAGGCGGCTGCATAATTTACCATTTTCAAGCTGTTGTTCAATGAGATGTTGTTCTCCTTTTAAGAAATCCAAGTTATGCCGAATGATGCATCTTATGAACAACAGAAGGCGGACAAGAGAATCTCTGAATATGTAGCACTAGAAAATTAATTTAACAATCACTATTTTCCAGCAACAATTCCTAATTATATTACCGATTTATAGCGAATAATTAATACAGCGCTAAGCAAACATTCAAATTAGACAAAATGCCAACAGCTCGCCCCCTGGTTTTCTCATATTTCGCACCTCAAATAATGGATGAGCCCGTTCTGTTCGGTTTCGTATTTTAAATAGAATACAATGGGTCGATTAGTCATCTTGAATTACTTGCTCGACGCCTTTGGTCTCCTGTCAGCTACAACGCTTTATCCTCGATTTGCTATTCCATATTTTCAAATGTTCGTTAAGCTTGCCTCGAGACTATTTTGAAACAACGGGAATCAGATGGTCGTCAATTTTGACAAGCATATAGAAAATACATATATCTAACTGAATTAGGGACCGAGGCCCAAAATTGGTAATAATTTCTGGAGAAGGTTGGGGATTAGATTTGGAAAATTCAGTTTAATCCAAGTGAAAAAATGTTTGTTTGCATCTCAAAATTGGTATACAAACTGCTGCTCACATAAAGATGGCTAAAACGGCACATTCGAAAGTGTTTTTTTTTGCAAACATTTTTAAACCGTACTCGCTTCAAAAACTTTGAAATGGTTAACTGTTGTAGAGCTTAAGAAAACAAAGTGATAGGAAGCAACTTCTCTAAATAATAATCGAAAACAAGGTAGTTACAAACAAGTGAAAATCACGCTAATTTTTGGAGAGTTCTCGCCTCCCCTTCTTTAGGCTACTGTCCTTCAAAATCATCTGTCCACCTCAAAATTGAACTGATTCTAGTTTTCTCAAGTCAATTCGAGTCCGAATCATCAATGTTCTAAGGTTTATTTAGAGCTAGGTTTAGCTTAGACCTATTTTCATCAAATTAGAGATGAACGGTATTACTTCGAGTTACGTGAAATGACATAACATAAAGAGTTTTGCTGTAAGAAATTTAGGAAAAGTCTGAGTTAAATAACTCCACAACGTTGAACCATATGACAATTTTTTTAGCTTGTACGGTTCAGGAATTTTTTGCAAAACGCTTTGGAATGTGCTATTCCAACCATCTGTATGAGGCCACTAATTCGTAGTCCACAAATTTTGAAATGGCAGACAAAAATGTTCACGCTTACAATGAACTAGCTGAATTTTGTACGATTCCAAATCATTTACCGAAATTACTACCGATTGTCGGCCTCGGCTCCTATTAGATGGAAGGTAATGAGTGTCAAAGAGGTAGTTCGCCAGCAAGCCGGATTTTCCAGGAAAAACAAGGTCTTGAACAAGAAGAAAATTTTAAGAGTGGAAAATTCCGAACACTTTTTGTTGCAAATGTAGAGTTGGTATTTGAAGTTGGTCCTTCAGAACGGTAGGCTGCGCTTACACATGTTACTTTGGTCCGACCGCAATACACTTTGTCGAAAACCTTATTGGCACTGAAAATGCTATCAAAATTTCATACATCTACTGACAGAAACCGAGTTTGTTTTCAGCTGATAATCATCATGGACCATATCATTACCGACAGCATGGCGTTCCCAATTCGGTCAGGACGTATGTGGATACAACAGCCATATTCGTGTCTTAATCTATCCTCAACCTTATTGCTTATTCGATCATATCACCCCAGAAGAGAAGACAGATCTTATAGTTGGGAAACGGGAAAATTAGGTCATTTGAAGAAAGGAAGCACTTATTTAAGATGCACTCGGTACTAGGATTGGTGTGTGGGTTCTCATTGTAAAAATCAGGTTTGGAAGACTTCTCAAAAGCGATTAGGAGTGCTGACTAATTGATTAAGATTACCTTACTATTTTCTGATTGTTGTTTATTACTTATTTTGCATTAAAGGATCTCCAAGATAGGATAGAGGGCTGACGGCCTGGTTACCCATAAGCAAACATGTACCCTATTAAATCTCCTCATATCTCCACATGACGCCGATCCGGCTCGTGGAAATCGTACGAGTAGGCGAACCTGTTCCGGTCCCTTAAGTCGTCCGCAGCTTGAAACCGCTAAGTGATTTTCACATCATCTGCAGCACCCCGGGCTGCAAAAGGCACCTGAGTAAATGTGAATCACCCCATCAGCTCAGCAGGGGAGCGAAACTGAGTCGCGGGGTCAGCTAACATCGCCGGGAAGGTCGGTTTTTTTCTTCCTTTTTATTTCCAATTAACGCGAACATGCAGTCGTACAACCGACATTAAAAGGCAGATTAGAGATAGATTCGCACTGCACACCGAAAGTCTTTACTGGTATTTCACGTCACATAAATCTTTTTAATCATATTTGTATAGTGCCGTTCATTGACTTCTAGTGCTTGGGATGATTTTTAGGGCAGGAAAGATTTTAGCGGTTTCTCCCCCTTTGTATTGGCGTCCAAGGACTTCTGCCACGTAGGCCTCATTAGGGAAATATCACATTTATGTACATATTATTTATTTAAATATTAGATATCACAGAATATAGATTGGCCAGGTCTGGATGTTGTGCTATGCTTCTAATTGAAGTTTTACAACGATGCTTTCAATCACTTTTAAAATTGTTTATAGTGCCGGAATCACATGGAAACTCTGTGACTCTGACAACTACTGACTTCAGTAAATGTTTTGTGTACCGAACATGAACAATAGTAGTCTTAAAAAAGAGTACAGTGCCATGACCACAAAGATTTGTTTTATGTGAAAACTCTGCCCCAGAGAAATTCCTAATAATTCGGTGGTCAACCAGGACGGTCCTGAATGTGGTCTGATATGCATATTTACATCTGTGGAAGGGGAACAAAGATAACAGTGACAGCTTGATTCCTTGTGCATTCTTGAACAACTCCCCATTTGCAAAATATTGAGGACCCGACTTCCGAAATAGAGCGCCACCTTCAAAGATTGATTATAAAATTTGTTCATAATTTTGTCCATTTTTGTTTTATGATGAGGTTCCACGAAAACTTTATAGTTTATGACAGAAATAGTTCAATGACGGCTCTTTTTAGTCAATGTGTATAATTTCTTCATTTTTTCAACTTCTTCCACACATTGACTCGGCATTCAGTATAATCGCTAGGCAGCATGTATAATGCCCACGGCGTCTCGGCAGTGTATGAAACAGATTCTAACGAACAAACCATTTCCTCAATACTAATTATGTTATTGAAGAGAAGCAGGTAAACTTCCTGATCTAACATTTCCCAATTGATTCCTTAATATCTCTTTTTCTCCTCCTCATTCTCCAGTAAAGCTGAAGGAACGTATTTTCACACATATTGCCATAGTCATTATGTGAAACGACTAGCCATTGTGTGAAATATGTAGCACTTCATACATTGACTATAACATATTCAAAAAATAATAATAATAAATCCATGTGTTGGAATCGTCAGCGTTTAACATTTGGGAGTAAGTATTTCCCTCAAGCAGAGGAAACCGCAATTGAATCTCCAAACATTTAACATTTTGATGATCTTTACATTCAGGTTACCAAGAAACGACTCCAAGTATGCGTTACACCTAATTTGGCAAAGGTTCTTTAGCTGAAACATGACATTTAGGAAGCCGACTGGGTGCACCCACTTGTCGGTTATAACTTCTTTTATCCTTTTCCTTGTTTACAAAGTGTTCGTAGCCCCCCGCAATCGCTTCTGATCAATGAATCATCTCTTTGCTCGACCCTTTGTCGACTCCAGCGCCTTCCCCCAGCACCGAGACAAGACTGTAATGAATAGTTGTAGCCTGGAAAAGGTTAAGTATTCACCCTCAAGGGGAACTTGTCTCCCTAATACGGGCAACCACTAAATCGCCCTTAATACAATCTACATCGGCAGAAGGTGTGGCATGGGCGCCGAACAACGCTGTTATTAGTTGGTCTCGATTCCCTGTGGCTCCCTCGACGCTACCGGCCTTGGATTTAAAGAGATTTTCTCCTCGCGGTTTCTTGACTATCGCTCTTTCCATCCTTATCCTGTACCGTTTTTCAAAACACATACACGATTCAAATCACAATATTGTAAAAAAACAGCAACAACGAGCCCAACAACCAAATCTCGAACAACGATCTTTATTTTTGAACTCCCAACATCAACTCATTCTAAACTTGAACACAGTTTTTGTTATCGACCAAGAATTTTAGAAGAAGAAAAGATTTTAAACCCTCCCAAAATTGGTTGAAATACGTTTCAAGGCACCCTCGTAGAATCCAAAAATCGAATTAAACAAAATCCGTCCCTCCGTCGTACGCCCAAAATCAAGAATAATACGTTCAAAATCCCTCAAACCCAGAGACAAGCTGAACAGCCTGGTCAATTTCACCTGGAATAAAAAATACCGCAATGACTCTTCTTCTTTTTTTGGCTACTACATGCGTATTTATAGCCGGTACAAAAAATATCACGTAGTACCATTATTAACATTATGAACCTAGTCAGTGCTACATTGTCTAAACTCGCCTCCATAATTTGTCTTGTCAACTCTAGATGCCATAAAAAGAGCCCCATGTACATGTCAGCAAGTTAGATCGATTACGAACGAAATTATCCATAAAGACATTCAGCTGAACACTGATCTCCTTACCTTGTAACTTCTAGGTGACCAAAGGCAGTCGGATGACTTCGTCTTAAATGCAATTCCGTGAACACCCATCGTTGGTATTCTCTTAGTACGAAACCGAAGCTGATATCAAAACATAAGCTCACGGATCTCTGCACTAGGCCATGGATATTTCATAGGTAGCCTTTAACATTATGATACCCCTGGATTCATTGGAGAGCCCTCGATTTACCTCAAATCACCATGTTACCGTTCAAATATCAACTTTTTGAATTGACTAGGGCAAGAAATCGCATTTGGGCTCCCTCTCGTCACATTATAAGACGAACTTATACTAGTATTTACCAGTTGGGCAGGTAAATGGAATGTCAACGCCTACAAGGGTGCTATGCCCAAGCACGTTCAAATATCAAATTAAACATTCGTGTTGCTGTTCGTTTGTCTGTTAAATTTCAAGCCCTTATGGAGACCGGAAAGATGAACATGAAGCGGTTGGGCTCAGTCGATTCTTTGAAGGCACATCTTTCAACAACGAATATAAAAACAATTGTGTTGTCTCGAAAGTTTTTGGATTTTTGATATTTCAGCCTTTTGATTCCACCCTTTAGCATTGACTGAGAACCATCCCGAGAGTTCAGTCCCAACTAGAACCCAAATGATTTTTGACCGAACTTTTATTAACTTTCATTTAGTAGTTCATTTTAGAGAAAAGCTCTGGACGGAGGAAGGCGGACGGACGATTTTTTCGATTTTCGGATTCCACACATCTTGAAACGTAAATTAACAAATTTTGAGTAGGGCTTAACTTTTGTTTCTTGTCGGTGTACTATTTGATTATCAGATTATGACATTGCGCGGAAATTAATTATACTTCCGAAGAGCTACATTAAAACCAATAGCCTGAAGATCTCGGAAGACCAATATAAAGGTTAAGGCGGACTGTGGTGATTAAAGACTTCTACGTTATTATCCAAATAGTACAACACAATACAGGAACTTAGCTAGCTCTGAAACACCAAGGCTACCTAATGTAGGGCAGTTTGCACTCAAGTACCACATTAGCGTAATGAATAATGCGGTTAAAGAGTCGCATATGCATAACGCTGGGATCACTTTCAGTTTTCTCAAGGAGAAACTATATTGCTCTAATAATAGTAGCCAAGGTTGACTCCCTTGATAGTTAATGCCTTTCCACGAGGTAATTGCCTACTAAGATGATTTCAATTATCAAGATGGGCGGCTCACCGGGTATGTACAGCAGGAAAATCAATAAAAAGTTCCACTTCGGGGTTATACGAATGGAAATTCCATCAAAATCGGTTGTAAACTGAAAAATTGGGCTTGCTGCGATCTGTTGACACACGGACAGACAGACAGGTACGAAACGAAAGTTGTTCAGAATGGTCTAAAACGTAAAATACGAGTGGAAGTTTGATTTTGGAGAAAAAATCTCGAAAAAAGAGAAAACTAGGGGCTTCCGCTACGTTTAGGTGAAGTAAATTTTCCTTTAACCATATGTAAAAGTTCCGGTCCTGGAGCAGGGCAATTTTTGAGAAATTTGATTCTTTTATGGGTAAAAACATTGTAACTATCATATTTTGGGGTAACATACTATTTCCTTGTATTACCTGCTTCATAAACAAACTAAAGTACCCTTAACGATTTGTTTAGGAATCTTTATGTGTTGCTCCCGAGTCTACTTGAAGGCACCGGTAGCTTTGCTTTCGCTTCCAAGAGATTTTGGTGAGATTCGAAGGAATGTTCGGGTCAGGCCCTATGACTTTAATTTCTCAGCGTTCTAGTGGTTTGACCGCTCTCATATTTTAAGGTACCAGTCGAGGAAGAACGGTCGAATAAACTATCATTCATTCCAAGCTGATTGTATCATTATTCTATCCGCTACAGAATTACCCGCAGTACATGACGATTAACTTTCTGAAGGCATTGATATCTGCATTAAGATGTCCCGCAGCATTTCTACCCCGAGAACCGTTATAACAAGCTTCTATTATACATCTTTTTAGATTATCTAAAACATTTCAAATGAAGTATACGTTCATGATCCCTTCAATATAAGTCGTACAAAGTGATAATGGAAATTCGTACAAAAACTAGGTCATCTATGAAATGATTTAGTATAGTAAAAACATGTAAATAGTTATGATTATTCTCCATTTTTGATAAGGAAAAAGTACTGCTGTTTTATGCGATATAGATCCAGTTGCTGAGTCGCAAGTCACGCTTATATTGTTACTAAAAAAGATTACTATAGTTGCAATCTGTATAGAGTGAAGTTAGATAAATAAATTATATCAAAATATATTGTCAAAATAGCAATATCCGTCTCTAGTGTCGTATTGCCACGTTACAATAAGCTATGAATGAATTACGGTTCTAGTAGTGCATTGAACGTTATATTATTACTATAATTTAATGGAAAGCATATTAATCAAGTCTCTGATAAATTGATTGAGTTCATTTGTCACGGTAGAAACCAACAAAAATCTATTTCGGATATTTTTTGAGCAATATATCTTTAACCAAATGGTATTATATTGATGCCAACGGTGTCTTTTGAGTATGTCAGTTAAAATATAAATGTTACATTAAATAAACTGTGTTATATAAAAATATTAGATAAAAAATTAAATATTGAATTACCAAGGTACTTGGGTGAATAATATAAATTTTTATGAACTCACTGTTATTGATCAAAGCCGTCATTGGTAGATCATTCCATTCCAGTAAATCGATTCTTACCTGTAAAGAAAGAATGTGATTAGTTGGGAAATTTGAGTGGTTATTACTAATTATGAACCTTAATGAAATTTTAAAATATTTTTATCTAAACGTATAATGAAGTAATAGGAACATTTTATCTTGGCGTAATCAGTAGAAATGGATAAACACACCTTTTTGGTGGTTGGTGAATATAGGCTCGTTAGAGATACTCAAATAACAACGCATATTAAACTAAAAAATAATCGGTCTTGCATATGTATTAGAATAGGGAAAAGCTTGAGACGTTGAAGGTAAACGAATCATTAGCTTATCGTGGAACCCATGAATACGGAACTCATATTAATATGTTGAAACTCAGTGGAATTCGTTGAATTGAGAGCGATTAGCAACTCTGCTTTTATTGATTTAATAATAATAATCATAATAATAGTAAATGGGTTTCCCAAAGACTTCCAAACTTGATAAGCTTGCGAAAAATAAAGTGGCAAGACATGGTTAAAAAAACCGTCTGCCAGAAGTTTTGACTTTCACTTGAATTCCAAAGGTAAGTAGTAAGGAACACATTACAGGAAACCATGACAAAATATTTATTATTGCAGTAAATGGGATCGAAATGCTTTTATTGGGTTATAAATTTATAGTTCATGATGGGGGGATAACGGGAATGATATTTGGTAGCATTTGAGACTGTCGTCCACCTCAAAACGTATCATTTTATTACTAGTACAGTACAGTTCTAGCTTTTTTTTAACTGTCAACTTTTCGAGGCGTGTAGTACAAAAACGCTAAGGATTTTGAGAATCATGTAAGAGAGCAAAGTTGCAGCAAATTTATTAAGCTTTCATTTTTGTAAGAAAATTTCTTCTTCTAAAACGTGCCGTTTTGGAGTTTTACGGTTCTATTTTGACTTGACTATTAACTACGAGAGATATATGAATTGAGTTGTTCTTGGATAAGGGAAACAAAATGGTGGAACACAAAAGCTACGTACGAAAGTACGACAACGTAAAAGAGTACGACGTCATTCGGTGGCTTTCACAGCAACCTGCGAAGCCTTTTGTCGCACTAGTGAAAGCTGCATGTGGACGTAGCTTCATTAAGAAGTGTATATTCCCCTTCCACATCGACCGAGGAAAGTTCTCAACCGAGGTCCTTCAACTTTTAGACATTGTGCAAAAGCTATTGTTCTACCACGACAAAGGACTCAGATAGGTTACCAGCCCGCGAAAACCTTAAGAGACACTGTGCTGCAGATTATCGTTTCCTTAGGGAATCAAAACTGCTGGTCGTTAAATATTAATGTTTGAGGGGTACTAGCTTGAAGGACGTCTTGTTTCAACCATGATTACTACAATGCACGTCCGATGACAAATCATCTCCAAGTACAGTTTTGTCTCCAACAGTATGGGGACATCAACATCATAATTGTTTCTCTGAATCCAAAGGAGTAGTTCTAAAATGGAACCCTCTATCAGGGCCTTTCAGTCAGATGAGTAATTCTCCTGATTTCTATAGTACACCAGCTCTTATTTGCAGAACTAGGTCCCTCTTCAAAATGGAATTTCATACCAAACAAACAGTACCTACCAATTAAAGCTGAAATAATATTTCAAGATGCATTATATCCTCTCTTGGTTATCCCCAACTCTCGTTTTCTTCAACTTTTATACATTGTTCAAAAGCACTACACTAGCATGAAGAGCATCTCACCAACTAACCATCTCAATGAGTGGTTTTGTCTCCATCGTTTTGTGACGCCACCATAAACAGTGTTTCTCTGAACAAAAGGGAGTAGTAGGTACTTAAGAAGAAATTCCTTCAGTCAGGGCCTTTCAATCAGTTAAATAATTCTTCCTAATATTTCTATAGTTCACCAGTTCTTAAATTTCAAAATGGAAATACATGCCGAACCCAACAGTACCCACCTAATAAAACTGAAATTTATCCTTGTTTTGGTTATATCTCTTTTGGGGAAACCAGGTTTTGTTTCCTGACCACTTAACAGTCATCTTCGGCTGAGCAATGCTCATCTGGTGTTCTTTGAAAAGTTATTTAAAAAATTTCAACTATGCTGCTATAGCTAATCTGATCAAGTCTCTTGATTTCCTAGTCATGAATACCTCGGTTTTTTAGAGCTACATGTTCTGAGCTGTTACATGCTGATGCTGTTAACATAAAAAAGTTCACCGTTGGTTTATTTTTCACTATGTTGCATTCCACCCCCATATTCCTAGCTCCATTCAATGAATGCTGCACAATCTTGAAAGCTGCAGATCAACTCCAGTTGGCCGATATAATTATTCATCATAATAATCGTTGAATATCTTAGATTCACCTGCCAGCTAGAAAGCTTAGATGAAACCATTCACCCAGCATATTTTTATACAATTCTACTTCACTTTATAAAATTTATAATATTTAATATTACAACCGTATCTCACATTGATATGCACAGAGTTGAAATTTACGTTCTTGTTTCTGCGATGAGTGCTACGAATACCGTTAGTCTAACAGGGACACCCCCTTAAAGTTGATTCGTATGGCGATTCGCACATTTTTTTTTTAACTTAGAGTAAGCTGGCAAAGAAGGGTCATTGGCGATTTTCAATCAGAGCCTAAATAGAGATTGTAGGGTTAAGTTGATTTTCTGCTACCATGTAAAGACTTGCGTTCTGAAAGTCTCTTTAAGGTCCCATTTCCTTCCAAAAATTATAGGTACCACCGGCACTTATGCTAACTGCCATGACTTATGAATCAAGCCCTCCGAACCCCAGTCAGGTGTACCTCTTCGCACCACGTTGTTAAGAACAAAATCCCATTTCATATAGAGCCTTTTATACAAATAACTCTGTTGAAGTGTTTTGAGTCGGGTATTATTCCATTTTAATATAATTTATAATTATTATTGTATTGACATTTCATGCGAGTAAATAATACTTCCATTTTATTGTATCTATTGGGGTTGCCCAAAAATAATATCACTTGCTACTTCTCGTTCCTTGAATGTGATAATTACAATTGTGTGACTATACAATTATGTGACTTTTGCTCATAAAATATTAACGTTTTATAGGGTTTTTAGCGTGGACTCTTTTGATCTAATTCGTCAATTCATTGAGTGGCGATCGGATGATAATATTTTACGGATGGAGTGGAAATTTACCAAGAATCCTTAATGGAAAAGTGAAATTTCATTCAATCCTTTAGTCTTGCAAACTCTCTAAATAAAAACAATTTCACTAGAAAATGAAACTTTTGCAAATCATGAAACGACAATAACGTGGAAGCACGTAGTTCGAGAAACGCCAACAAAATTTCAATTGCTTGTAGAAGCCGACGAAACTCCCTCAATCTTTCCAACGGTGTAATGATAGATCTTGCTTCTTGGAAGAGGTAGGTTTTCCAATAGTAAGAAGTTCAGGTTACGTCTAGGAAGTTAAGATTGCTTAGAATTTCGAAAATAACTTTGAAATAGAAATCCGTATGACTGCCACAACTTTGATTGTAGGGATAATCAAGTCCCCAACGAAACTTTCTCAAGAGTTCTGTTGTTTGTAAGGTGGGTAATTGAAGCAATGGGGTACAATATTTGCAGAACTGTAGTTACCACATTCATTGGAAAGCGAACTTCTAACGTCAAAAATTGAGCTTAGCTACTATTTTTTCATTAAACTATCATTTGTTTCGAGAACGCGGGTAGAAGTGTGAATTAAAGACTTTAGTTCTCTGCCTGTGGTGAAATCCCTGGACCATGCATAATTTTCATCATAATGATAACGTGCTGATGGTAGGTATATTTTGGACAATTGATAGTATCGTTTTTGAGAAATTTGACATTCTAGTTGAAACAGCAGGAGAGATTTGAAGAACAATAAGGGATTAGCTAAGAAGGCAGGAGGAATTCCTTTGGCGAGCTCAATGCCTGGACGGGATAATTACAACTTGGTGAGGTCTTCTCCCTATGGAACGATTTACTCTTATCGCGGCATCACGTAACCCTGACCACGGCAACTTGGATGTTAAGATGCCTTCCGTCCACATTCCACGAAGTAGCTTGATCGCTTCTACCCACGAGCAAAGCACAGAACAAGGCGCATGACTCGAAAGATGTTCACTTAGTTAGTAGGCTTTTTTTCAGTCAAGCTCAACAACAACAAAAACACGATACGACATGATGAATTCAAGGCAAAAAGGAAACTGAGAAAATAGTATTCTTCTACATTCTTATTTGCAGAAATCTGTGACTCACGACAATTTTAGAGTTATGGTTGCTATGAGGTTTTCATGCTACATTTGTTACCAAACAAGATCGGAGGAAGCTTTAAAAATCGTGCAAATTATTTCACAAAGGTTTATTATTTTTGGTGCCCCCCCCCCCCCCCCCCCCCAGCCATACAAGAACTTTTCTGAAGCTTTATAGCTCTCTGGCTTTTGCAGGATAATCACACCAGTCTTTGGTTCGTGCAACTAGTCCATTCCATCACTGCCTTCTTAAATTCTTCATTGACTCGAAATCCGCAAATTCATGTTAGTGATACTGTAACGTCACCCATAATCATTTGTGCCATTTGTTAATCAAGCAAGCCAGGATAATATGCCCAGAAACCAAATTTGAGGCCCGAAATGTGCATTTTCCACTTGATGGAATATTCAACCCTATTTTGACACTGTAGCATGAAAAACACTTCTGATTACCCTGATTTGATTATGAGATTCTGATAATAACGGAAACGTCTTCCCTCCTCCCTAAAATTCCCCAGGGTCTATCATGTTCCCGCAATGTGACAACAAAAGTCAGTTCCTCGCAAAAAGGGACATAAGTAAAACGTGAATAGTAGCTGAGGTATTTTTCACCCCTTAGTGTACGTAACAGTGAACTTGTGGTTTCTTACTTCCAGTACTACAGGAATAACTCTAACCCCTCGCTGGAGTTAAGGATAAACGCGGAAATGGTTTTACGTACCAAGAAGCAGCTGCCTCTAATTTGCTTACGTCCAACTAAATGGTTTTTTTCAATGTTCATGATTATTTTAGTTACGGAAAGCCCAGCAGCAAGTGTAAGTAAATATTTACCTGGAAGAAACACGACGAGTGTCGCACTACAAACAAATGTAGACACGCAGCTGTGTCGCGGTCGATTCCCTATTCGTTTGTTCAGGGTTGTCGTTGTGTTGTCAACATACCAGGTAATTAGTTGGGTCGACCAGACGTCCTTGCGGAGACCAACAGCCTATTACGCGCACGTACCTTGAAAAGCACCAAACACTCTGCGCTTGATTGCAGAAAGGAGACATTTCCTTACTAAAACCTCGACCAAGAGAAACCCAGTTCACGGTTGAAATCGAAACGAATCTCGGTTTTCAACCGCAGGGCAAGTAGACATCGCAACATGCAAAATCGTGGAAAAACCTTAAATCAGTTTTGTATAAACAACCCTAAACGGTTGAGTGAAACGAATTATGGACCCTGGGACGAGTCTGAAAGAAATTATGGAAAAAACCGCACTTTGTGTTGGAAAATGATATTACCCAGAAAATTGTACCTGTAATAGATCATAATAGTCTGCAGGTCCCGCTAACCACCCACCACGGCCCTTCAAGGTTGTTTTGCGGCTCACAACGGACCGCAAGACAAAGCAAAACGCGAAAAAAAGAACCCCCAAGGTGGGTGTCCACGTTTTCGATGTGAACGAGACCTTCGTCGGATTGTGGCGGTCGATATGATGAATTGGGGAGAGTAATTTTCAATTATCGTAATCGATAATGATATGGCACAATGATATGGCACATTCATGTACACCAAAGTTGTTGTGGAGTAGCTAATTTCAGCATCCTCGAATATGAGAATCTTAGTAAGTGTAAGCAATAAGCAAATAATTTAACTATTTAACCTTTTTATATGCGATTATCAACGGCAATGATGACGAGTAATGAACACGTTGTCGCGAATCCGAAGGAAATTTATTTATTTCCCACCGTTCGGAATGAATTTCGGCATCAAAATTTGTTTCACTGATTTCACTCTCATCAAAATTCCAAATCACATGAGAGTTGGTTGTTGAATGTTTGAATTCAACATTTGAATAAAGATTACTATCTTGACAAACTTGAAAGAGACTATAGTTAATTTGTATACAATAATAGTAAACTAGGCAAAACCAAGAGTAGAAAGAAAGAGTTCGCCTCACACGTCTTGTTTGAACTGTCTTCATGAACAAAATCAATTGAGAGGGAGTCGTAGAAATCTATTTCTATCACGAAAACGGAAGTTATACAATAATGTTGTCTACTTTCACGAAATGAAAAACGTTCGATCGATTTCCACCGTTAGTTATCACTACCAAACATATGTCAGAATGCACTGGTTATACAGGGTGTTACATCTAACTGACAGGTGAAAGGAAGCTTGAGGGAAGGAAGGGTTGGGAGATGCCACCATCAAATTCAATAAAAAATATATTAAGAGGTACAATGATAAAACGTTATCTATTTACACGAAATTTAGAGTTGCAGTGACACATACGAGAAGATTTCAACGGTAAAAACCAATACCTGAACATATTCCAGAGGGTACACTGTTGTCTATTTCCACGAAGTACTTATGGAGTTACATGTTACATAGATTTCTACGGTTAATTCATCATCAGTAACATACAATAACTGAACACACGTCAAAACAAGACTATTTGCTAAGTCACAGGTGAAACGGAGTTTGAACCCCATTGGTCAAAAAGAAGGAAGAGCTAGGAGATCCTACCAATCACGGGCAAGCGATATTAGAAGGGGAGATTGTAACTATGGGTACTCGTCAAATATTTAGACGGGATAACTCCAAGTGTTATAGAATTAGATGTAAAATCCAGTCAAAGATCTCCTCACTATCAGATTTTTATATTTTGTTAAACAACTTTAATGACTTACTTATATGTGTCCTTCTTGACAGCAAGCCAGGGATACTATAAACTGTTTGTTTGTTGAATGACAATTATTGCTACGATTGAATTTCTTAAGGTAATTTGAGAATTTACTTAGTTGTTTTTAGAGTTACATAGTTGGTTGGTTTATTGTTAGTTAGTTTTTGAAGTTGAAATTACTCTTTGCCCTCGGAATCTTCTTCATATTGATTTACTCTTTCCCATAACGGCTGCAGGTCTAACCACAATTGAAAAATTATAATAGATAAATCCTACATTTGTCCTGATCATAGATTGTATTTAAAAAAAAAAAGGTTTTATTCATTGAACTGTATTAGTACGAATAGTAATGAGCTTGTCTCATCAATTTTCAAAGCTTGAATGTATCAATGAGTGCACTAAACTGCTGCACTTTCAAAATTACCTGAAGATATACTTAGAGGGAAGGAGGAGATTGATGGACATTTCCCTACAAAGTATTTACTGTGTAAAATGCTTAAATTCGCTGAAGTGTGCCGTTAAACGCCTCGAGAGTTTCTTCAGGTATAATAATGTAGTAAGATGAGACGATCTTGCGTAATTAGTCAATGATGATCCTTATTGCTCAATAATAACGGGGGTCCATCAACGCCGAATCACCCTGGGGTATGAATCGAAAAACCCGCTCATCGGAGTAGCCGGAATGTGCTCCAATTTTCTCAGCTCGGTCCATCAAGTGCAGAAACCTGTTGGTGAACCAGCAGGCAGCTGGTAGTCAAAGTCGCCATGGAGGGGAAAGTACAGGAATTCTCAAAGAGTGGATTCTAAACGCGGAGGTGAACTGATCGTAAAAGTACCGTGCTTCAGCCAATAGTATCATATCAAGATTCTAATAGAAGATTGGAATACTTATTATGGAAAAAACTGAATAATCAATATTAGTGACACTAAATGACTTGAATATCGATCTGGGGGGAACCCATTTCATAAAGCACATTCAGTTACCTGTAGGCTCCCACTGAAACTCTAAGGAACCTCTCTCTCGACTGCTATCAAAAGTACCCATACCCATAAAATGACTGATTGACAGAGAAAAGACTGACTTGTTAAAAATGACTTTTTACGGAAAGCCATGACTATGAAACTAACTAGTTAACTCAAAACGTCAATTTTAAAAATCTTGCGAAGGCAAATCAAGGAGCATCCGCAGTCAGTCAGAATCTCTGAAAGATTTCTCCTGTGGGGAATTTACAGCAAATCGACGGACTCCCATGGAACCGAATGTATTCAGAAAAATACGAGCTTATTCCACACCTGATGAGAGAATCTTCCTCTTGTCTGATGCTATAGAATTTCGATAAAATTCAAGTATATTTTTCAGCACGAGTTTGTGTACAAATGTTGGATTCTGCTCGTTCATAGTGATTAACTTTTCCTGAGTAATATTATGATGAAAATAAGTTGTATCTTGCACTGAGAAAGTGGTGTTTAGCAAACACACCCTTTTGTGGAATACTTTTTTTGTCATCAGTCATCGTTAGGAACGACACAAAAACGGTAAGCACTCACACAAAACAAATACATATATCGGAAGCATTGCAATAGTGTTTTTCTGGAAATGGCAAAAACCAAATATGCCTAACACGCAGTTATTTCAGATTGACGGTTGTAACTGAACTTGATGATGTATGTAGGGACGATCACAAATTTAATAACGAAATTCGTGGTTCGAGGAGCAGAACCGTTGAAAAACAACGGAGCGTCCGTTGCTTTGATCGGCCAAATCGATCGCTAACTCCGATCGAGCGAGGAATCCCATTGCAAACGACCGGTTAGCCTGTTAATGTTGGGTTGTGGTAATCCACTGATTTGGGGTCCGACTATGTAATCAGCACAACAGTTCTGGAACTATGGTATTACGTCAGGAGAACGAGCGATTTCCTGATGTCAAATTTTAGGCGATGACGATTATCACCCCGTGAATATGCATGTAGGTCTCTCCGAGCGTTCCAAAAAGAATGGACCAATTATGAAAAAAAAACGTATCCCATCGTCTTCATCCTGTTATCAAATGATGCTAAAGTTTTTCTCATCCTCGAATCTGGGTCGAATATGGCTCTCGGTTAGCTAACTAATCCAGCTACCCGTACGATCTAGAGAGGGTCCAAAAGAGGTTTTGGCGACATGATTGAAAAAGTTTTCATCTTACCAAGTTTACATCTTCTTACAATACGTTGCTTGAATACAATAAGTAGCTACACAGCACGAATGATTGTGAAATCCTCGTAACGAGCCGTTTGTCTGCAAATCAAGAAGAGGATATGTGAGACACCAAACTATGTATCTATTCGTGCCAAAGACTTTTATCGATAGTAATATTAAACTGTGATTGGTTCAGAAAGAGGCCAATTGACGATTTTTGTAAAGTCTGTGACGGTTTCAGGGAGCGATTCAACATTGTGTGCCAAGTCAACTCAAAAAAAGAAAGTCTACCCTCCCACATTTGAGATTTTAGACAGCCTTTAAAAACACCATTTTACTTGATTTTACCCTGGAAAACAACAGAAGCCTGTAGGTAATTTGAATGCAAGTCAAGGAAGCAATGGATCATTACACCAGGTCCCATTCTCAACATTCTGTTCTTTTGTTATTCCAAATTTTGCATAAATTGCTGCATCTATTTGGCAGGATTTGTTTTGTAAACTAGTTACGTGAGTATTTACTTTTTAGGATATTTTCAATTGTTTTGTGGGAAAAGGTGCCAAAGCATAGCCAAATTCATTGTTTTTACGGTATAGTCAGTGAACGTGAAGGCATAGTTGTAGTTGCTTATTATCTGTGTCTTTCGTCATGGAAACTTCACGGATACTGCAACTGTATCCGAAATCCTCGGCTGTTTATAGGATCGTATCTCAAAAACCACCCGAATCCGGTCGGAATTTGGAAAATCGACCCCTCGTCGCAGTTGTGGAGTCTACTCAATTTGAATGTGGGATTTAGAAATACCAGTCATCCACCATGTTTTTTATGATTGTACAACAAATAAGAGTGAAAAATGTGATGAGCACGTTTAATTTAATTCATTTTCATTTATAAGTGATAAATTATCCTAATAATTTGGCTTGTATTTTCACAGTATTTCTGTGGGAAGCTTTATGTTATGTTATAATTTGTGTTGCGTCGGGCTTGCCCGCATTCCTTAAATAAATACCCAAAAACTGCATCAGTCGGAAAAATCTCAAATTGAATACAGCATATTCTAAAAGTCATATACAGTGACAATTTCACATTTTTCAATTTTTCAAGTTGTGCGAAAACCACGTTGGTATGACGTGCAGGGCATATAAAATCATACAGGAAATTCTGGAGGCCAAACGTTTATACTGCCAAAAGTCCCAAATTTCCCGTCTGGTTCAGTTTTTGAGTAATTATCTTTTTTTAGAACGGACAAAACCGGTACAACAGACAGAAATTTAATATAAAGCTTCATAAAGAAATGCAAAGCGATTTACTGGAACACATCATTAAACTTTAAAGAATTAATCAAATTGAGTTTGTGTATCACATTTATTATTCTCATTTCCAGAACTAAACATCCAAAAACAGCATTTTTCTTTGGAAATGCGCTCCGCAGTCATGCTGCTTGACTGGAATTTGTTGCTTCCTCATTTCACACTCAGCTGGCATCAAAAGTGGACCTAGGCTAATGATAGGGGTCAATTTTCCGACTTCCAATGAAATTTGGACGATTTTTGAGTTCGTATCCGAAAAATTACCTACGAATGCAGATATAGCTATGGCTACAATAAAATGCATCTGTATCCGAGGATTTTGGACAGCTACAGCATCCGTAAAAGTATACGTCACAGAAAAATGCAACTCCAAGACTTGTAAACGTAATTGCGAGCGGATACAGTAACCTGAATGTAACTGATTCCGTACTTGTAATTACGATTTGTCCAACTTTGTTGTAAACATATCGAGAAGGAAAACTTGCTTCTTGATTTCGACTGAGGAAAAAGTCCTGCCCAAAGAAGGGTCTGGTTGTCCGGGTTAACTCGCCCTGGACTGCACCCCGACCTCCATAACGGCTGTGGAAAGCTGGGGAGCGCCCCCACCTGTTGAGGAATCCGGTGGTCCGGACGTTCCACAGGTCTCCAGGGTCTCCCCCTCGTGCCCCATACTGGGACCTCGTTCAGGATCCCGCCCGCGCGCCGCCCGGGCGATGACATTTCCGAGCGAAATCGAAATCGGCTTTTATTTACCGCTCGACCTGCTGAATCCTGTATATTGTAACCCATAACGGGAATCGGATTGGACGTTTTTTCCAACAGGCCATCTTCAAGGAAATTCCGAACATATCTCATTCGAAATAATTCCACATTTTTCTCACTCAGAAACAAAACAACATCAAAATTCAACTAATTTTTGAATTATTGGGAGCCACCAACTTATTCAAAAAATGAAAATTTCCCAATTCGCAGTTTTTTTTATAAGTTCATACGGATATATAAACGTATCAAGACAAAAACGATCCTTAGAATTAAGATAAATAATCCAATCTTTTGCAAAAAAAAAAAAACTTAAATTTTAATAACAAACATAACCGTTGGAGAGCAAAAAGCTCCTAACATTGCCATGTTTGTGCTAAAAAAGTCACTAAAATCTTTCACTAACATTTTCAAATTTATAATTTTTGCTGCATATATAACTTGGGAAAAGTTATCCGTAGTTCAAATTTGTATCGAAACGTGTGTCGAAAAACATATTCTAGACTGTATGTTTAGTGGTAGACGAGTGTTTTCTAGACTGAAAAAAATCGGAACATGATATTAAAAGTTCCTAACATTGCTAATTTACGGAATTGTTTACAATGTGGAATAATACTTAGAAATGTGTTGGTAATGTATGCGTTCTCACAAATTGCTAAAATTCCAAAACAATGGACAGCAAAGCGGATGCCCTGAAATCCGGCGTCTCCATCCACAGTTCAGCCATTGCAGATGAGGTTAAATAAATAGGAACTATTGAGTTATCACCTGTTGAGTTTGAGATGATGCTTCAGGTATGCTTCGTTATTGTGCAGAAATACCGTAATGTGGAATGTGGCTGATTACTCGTGGTAGATACGCCACCGAATCATTTGGTTTTGGCAATCAGAGGAATGACGACATTTGTGCTCGTCACCACTCGATATTATCGTGGAGGAACAGTACATTTTAGATTCTACGTCATCAAGCAGGAACGTGAAGATTTGAAGATATTCGTGGTTCGACTTCCAGAAGAACGGACATTTTGTGGTGATGGACTGGAGTTCCAGTCGAAACCTGTTTGATTGCCTCAAAAACTGCACATAAAGTGCTAAAATTTCTTAACAATGCCATGCAAAGTAAAGAAAGCATAAGTGATGCCATAAAATCCGAGATGTCCAACCAAAACCGTTCAGTTATTGCAAATGTGGATCAATCGATTGTAATGATTCAGTTATCACCTGTTGAGTTTGAGAAACTGCTTCAAGTTGATATTACCATTCAACAATAACGTAATGTAGAATGTGGCTCACTACTCGTGTTAGATACGCCACCGAATCGTTTGGTTTTGCTGATCTGAAGAATGATGACATCTAGGCCACCACTCGATACTACCGAGGAGAAACAGAACATTATAGATTTTACGTCATCAAGCAGGAACGTGTAGATTTGAACATATTCGATGTTATAGTTTCAGTAAAATTGACATTTTGTGATAGAATAGAGTTCCAGTCAAAACCTGTTTGATTGCCTCCAAAACCTGATTTTTTTAACTTCTGCAAAAGCATCTTAAAATCTTCAGTTTCATGCGAAACTAGAATTAGCAAGAAAATATTAGTCAATAATTGAAAAATAAAAAGACTCAATTTTAAATTCTTCCAGTTGAATTTAATATATGTAGGTAGTTCGAAATTGAAATATTAGAAATATTGGGTAAGGCACCTAAGTTAATCGAAGCTAAAAATTAGCTGAAATCAATGTTATAAATGGTTATCTCTTCTTCTGGTCTTATTCAAATCTGATGCTGGAACTATAGAAAATTCCCTTGTTATTTGTTGAAAGATATTCAATACTTTTACCCGATTCATTTCAAAGATATAACTAGAACGTAAAACGAAATTAACCGGACTAATTACCGCTTTTGAAATGTCAAAAGAGTTGGACCCACTTTCACTTGCATCCTCAGAAACAGCGGTTGTGTCCGCAGCTGTATCCGTCCATTCATTTGAACGGAACAAGAGCAATAGAAAGAAGGAAAGCACTTTATAACTTGTCAGCATTGGGACTTTCATCCGTTGGAGTAAGTGGTCACGACACGGGGGACTTCAAGGTTGCAAATCCACTTTCAACATTGTTTATTGTTGGTATCGACTCGAACGTCCGTACACCTTAACTGGTTTATCCGAGATTGGCTTCATTATGTGTAATTTAGTGGGTAATTGTAATGTATTTGGTTTATTACAGTAACGAACTTGTTGTTTGTTATCAAATAGGAGAAAATATGATCGATAGAAATATTGATTTAATAGAGACAAATCACTACAATGATGTATAGGCACTGAAAAAATATGAAACCACAGTACTGGCGTCAGGCATCAGGAAACAGATTGTTAAGAAATCCAGTTAATCAATTAGTCATGGCATCTTCTAAGAGTACCGACCAAGAAGTGATCTGAAAATTGAGCATTGAAGATTGAGCAGGAAAGGAATAAGGCACAATCAACTCGCAGCAAGTCTGGGCTCTAGGGCACCGTGTCTCTTTTTGCTGGGTGTCCTTGCCCCAGCAGTCCCTGAGGAGCTCCATTTTCAATTACAACGGTGATTACATAGGAAACGCCTTCGACTTCCCACAGCTGATCTGTCCATCATGGATCATTACATTGTCGCCAATTGTACTTGAATACAGGTGGTTGTACAGGGAAGAAATCATCCCCATAGTTCCTTGTCTGATCATCACGTTAGAGCGCCATATGTTACTGCGGAAGATTGAAATACTCTAGCTACTAATGAGGATGTGTCACTATCATTCTAACACAGTAGCTCCGAGGACCGGGAATGTACGTTTAAAAATATAGCTGCCTGAATATCAAGTAACGATTTCTCGGATATTCTATACTATGGAATGAGAGGCCCGTCAAAACACATCAGGGTCCATTTTTTAAAGAAATCACTCCCTCACCCCATCATGTATACATTTCTAGATAATTACATTCAGATAACCGAAAAACCGGCAAATTGCTAAACACACGTTTATAGTACTTCTGGATTAACAATTCTTTCTCAAAAATCAAGACTCTTTCTTGCTGATATGTTCTTGCGAAAACAATGTTTTCAGGCAATAATTCATTGATAAAACTATTGCGCATTTCACAGTCGTGTTATGATCAAATCAGTCTAGATTGTTGTTTAAACTGCTCTCAAATCCAAATTTTCACATGCTTTTTGAGTTTTTGGTGAACAAATTTGGTTTAGATTTTGTGTCAGTTTGTGTCGATCCTTAGTCAGCGCGAAAAAGTTTTAATCCTACTTTGATGACATTTTCTGGAATTTACTTCACTTAGCTCCTTGACGGTCTTTTAAAAGTTTCTTCTTTCCCATCAATAGTAGCGCGTGGGCATTTGCAATCTTACAATTCCTGTAACCTGGATTTTTTATGATACACTTGTCTGAAGACCATTGATGTATCTATTGGTTTTGCACTCAATCATTTTAAATCGCGATTTGTTATTTCAGTGTTACGATAATTTTCGTATGCTGGACTGTGCTCCCAACAACGCGGAATTTTTGACAGAAATCACAAATCAAACGTATAATTTATCAAATAGGCATCTATTTTTGAATTTCAGGTATTGGAAATCTGGAGTCTCTTAGGGTGCAATGGATGGAAGGTAATGCATTACAAGAATCGGTGTGTCACATAATCTATTGAGTCAACTAACCTGTTTGGTTTCAAAATCTAGAGAGATTATGCTGTTTAGTTCCAACATTAGCTGCTAGACAAAATTCGCGACGAAACTGTGGAAACCCATATCAAGAAAAAAAAAAAAAAAACAAGGACTTTGCAGAAAGCAGACCGTTTCCACGAAGATTGAAAGATTTACAGCGTTAAATCGATTTCGACGGTTAGTTCATCATCAATAATAGAACAATAACTGAATGTACAATCGAGAATTCAGTGGCTGCGTAGTGACAGGTGAAAGCGAGCTTCAATACCATTGGTCAAGAGGTGACTGGACCATCCAATCATGTGGTTTCTGTGACAGTGATAGGAGATGCAATCCAATTCTATTGTTTTGGGGAGGTGAAAGGGGGGGGGGGGGGTCGAACAATATTGGCTTAAAAACGATAAAGGGGAAAAAAAAGGAGAAATGGAAAGGCATAACTATTTTAGGAATGAACCTATTAATGAGGGAATGTATCCAGTAATATCCTCGTTCAAACTTTTACCAGGTTTTAATTATTTAAAATTTTTCTAGGACGTTCAGAACACCTCTTTTCTGACAAATGTTAAAGACAACATTGGGACTGGATTCCAATTGCAGCTCCCTTATTATCCCTAAAATCTTCATGATGTCATTTTATTCTTATCCCAAAATATATTCCTGTCTTCCCTGGTATAGCGTGTCTCAAATTAGGGTGGAATAATTGTCAATAAAATCCACTCCACATTGATCAGAGGACGATGTCAGACCCCGCGACAGAGCAGACAGATAATCCAGAGCGTTACAGCCCGTTTTTTAACTATTTTCTAAAACCCACCGACCGCAAACCTCGGCTCAATTAGATTTTTACGCAATTGAGCTCCGCCCTAAAGCAGCGGCGGTTTCTCTCTAACGACCACCTACTTAACTTAGGCAGGTGTTATTTCATTCGGATCCCCGCTCATAATTTTCTCGAGTTGGGCAAAAGCGGGCGAATCAAAGACATCTAATCGTTCCGCTTGAGCGGACCATTCGCGATTTCCAGCGGCTTCGCTCTGGGAGAGAACGTTATCCCGTCAATTGGCTCATGAGATTTGTGCAAGTTGCCTTTTGCGCAACCAAATTGAACTAGTTAAAAATCACCATAGGGCGGAGCTTTTGTGAGCAATCACAGCTTGCTACAGCTTAAACAAACATACGAGTCCGACATATTATTATTCCTTTTAGCGAATTTTATTTGAAAATGAAGTTATTTAGACGGCTCAAATAATTTTAAAATAAAATACTGAAAACTTTTCCTCTTGGAAATTCTTTTTCCGCTGGTATCGTGTAACTTCTCAGAGATAGCAGGATGGTGGTGAATTGGGGCCACGTATCCCCATTTTTTGGCGAGTAAGATATTTGTGTTCCTATTTGGTCCTTCCCTTGACTTTTACAGGTTTTAGGACTCGTTCATTGGTTTTTCTAAGCCTTCATGAGAAAGTGAAAATATTGATACAACCTAAATATTCAAACAAGACAGAGAAGAATTGATCATGCTTATCAACCGCCCATGCATCAGAAGTTTCCGCAACAAACCCAATAAGTTTAACAAACGTAAACGATGGAAGAAAGAACAAATATTATTAACAAATAATACAATAATGAATTTCTATCATTAGTTCACTTTGGCCAAAAAGAGGTGCTGTGTTAGCCTGATTTCATTACCTTGATAGAAAAGTGTGTCTCTTAATACGATAAACCTAGTTAAAAGAAACCATACAACGCGATATTGCAAATCTGTCTCTAGTGCAACTAATTTGAAGCTGAAGTTGCAAAATTTACAGTGTGACCAAGAAATGAAATGTTTTTTGCGAGGATAAACAGTTTTTCTTTAATGATTCCGGCAATAGTCACGGTTAACTTTTTCGTTCGAGGTAGAAAAGTAACCTACCTGATGGTAGTAATAGAAACCAGGTGTCTTAATAACTTGAATGTAACAATTTACGTTTATCATTCTAGATTCAAGTTATTTTGATGTCTAAGGTGAAAAATAATCAATAACTATTGTAGTATTGGTATTTTTTATGAGCCAGTATTGGTCTTATCGTACTGAGAAACGGTACAAATTATTTCACATGTGTTTGTTATTTTTGAAGAATCAATTATAATATACCAAAATCAAAAACTGAATAGCTTTATTATTGTAATATTATCAGTGTTATGTGAACAATTCACTCTGAATAGGGGAGATTATCTAGTCACCTAAAACATTAAAATGTAACTTATAAGTATGTTACTCTTCCAGGTACAGTTAAAAAGAATGGAAATAACAGATGATTATAAAATGTTGTTGATTTGTTTCTAATTTAGAAAAGTAATGCAATGGTTTAGAGTTATCAACGTACTCAATGAGAGAAGGTTTCTAGCTTGTGATCGTCTGTATTCTTACCTGCAACAGATGAAAACAAAGTTAGATGATAGGCGATAAAAAATACGCGATACCAAGTCAATTGTGTAGGATTTTCACCTAAAAATCTATTTTTTGTTATTCTAGCAAACTTTCTGCGGGGCAGGTCCCGCAATCAACTGTGCGCTAATTGAGAAATCCAGATGCCTTGATTAGGAAGTGAAGGGTACAGGGGAAAAAACGTTCAAGTCCACTTTTGGTCGGTTTTGAGATAAAACTGCAATCTAACGTATTTCGGCCCAAGCTTTCAAAAGATGCATCCATCGTATTCAAAAAACGTTCCCATCCTCATCATTCAGCAGCTTGAAATTATAGGTACAGGGGAGAAACCGTTCAAATCCGCGCGCATTAGGGAAAGAAACATTGGAGTCCACATGACCTGACGTCATCGGGTCTCTTCCAGATAACTGGTGGGTAAGGTGTCATATCAGCGATTCACATTTGCAGTGTGTTGTTTGCTTGATTCATATCTGTTCTCAGATTGGTGCCTTTTAGCTCAGTATAATGACTATGAGCAGCGATTTAGAGTTCAGATATAGTGCACCAAAATGGTATTTAGTTGAAACTCAACAATGAAGGTCACGGTGGTTCTGGCGGATCAGACCCAGGCATGGTGAGTATTAGTGGCTGATATCAAAATTTCAAAATTCCACCGATTTGGAGGAGTTTTTGATTTCTGGGCTTGTTACGGATTTGTTATTGCAGGTCCTGGACGATGAAATATTTTATTATCTGGAAGATATGCCCGTGGAACAGAGGAGGGGTCCATGATTCCAAATGGATGGGTGCCCAGCCCACAAGATCGTACCGTCAAAGAGTGGATGATCTCCAACTTTGAGAATCGGTAACAAATATCTTCGTTTAACATCCCCATACTCCAGAATTCGGTCCACTAATTGGTCCATCGACCCAATTCTGACCTCGAACACCTTGGATTTCAAGTTTCCCACGAAAAGAAATCCAAGGGTGTTAGCATGTTTGGTTTTTTTTTTTTTTTAATTCGCACGAATTGTTCAAAATATCAACCGTTCTCGCGGATTCAGAGGGTCGCTCGTCAGCGAGAGTAGTCGATCGCACAATGAACGTCACGGTAGTTCTGGCGGATCAGATCTTCGTTTCATAGGGGCAAGATATGCCCCTGGAACAGAGGAGGGGATGATGAATATTTCGAAAAATACTTGATTCAACAGTGATGCCCTCAAACAATAACATCCATACTCCTCATCCTATTCTCTCACTATCTAATTTTGTTGAGCTGACGGGCTTGTGGTTAACTTTTAGGTGGATCAGCCAAAATGGACCAATCCGGTGGCCACCACGCAGTCTTAACCTCACACCCTTGGAACGGGAAATATTTTGAACAACTCGTGCGAAAAATTAAAAAACAAAATGTGCTTGAAAACATACGTTTTTTTTTTTGCATAAAATCTCAATTTTCTCGAAAAAATCCTTGTAAAAAATAAAAAATGATTACACCATTGGAAAGCTGAGGCTTTTGCGCATTTTTTAGGCTTAAAGGCTTAAACGTATAACTAAAATTAGGGAGGACTAATGATTCATTAAAAAATGTTTCTTCAAAATTCGACAAAATTTACTTTTCTGGCTCATTTTTCACCCTTTAGTTTTCTTAAAAAAATTAATGTTAAAGACTGAAACGATGGGAAATTCAATGCTCTTTCCAACGGTATGCTTAGATTTGCAAATATTTCGAGAACGCCGGAGTTACGGCCGTTTTAGTGAAATAAGGTTGAAAACACGAAAAAAATCTTAAAAGTGAAATACTCGAAAACGAAGCCTCTAAAAAAATCTCTAAGAGTCACTTTTTTGTTGGAAACTAGTTGTAGAACACGTGTGCGAAGTTTTTCGGATCATACGCTGGACACCCTGTAGAAGCTCTCCAACGAAAGATTGGCTGCTGGATGCACGTGGATCATATCAGAATTCTTATTTACTCCCTTCATTCTCCTTTGTATCATATTATTATACTCTACATGTAAAACCTCTCCAAAATTCCACATTTCGGGGATTTCATTTATTTATTTACGGGGACTATTCGTTAGTGGCCATTCCAACTCCCCTGTTAAACCTTGGGAATTCTACAAGATTCTAGAGGCTGAACTACCGACCTAAGTAACCATCAAATTCATACCACTCATACATCCCCAACAGCAGTAATTTTTTCCAATGCTTGGGTTGTCCCACACGCCCCCTGGCTCAATTCTAATAGGCCTCCACTGCACTCCACTCCACTTGCATCAGAGTAACGTTTAAAAATCGGACGAATTCCGGTTCCAGCGTAAATGCGCCCTAATGCACGACGTGAAAGCTGCAACGTTGAAGTGTTGTACTAAAATCACCATCGCGAGAAAATGAGGTTCATCAGATTGTAAGTCGGTAAAAACAGTTAAAACTGGGACGAACTGAAGAGGCGACGAAACGAGATTGACATACACGTGACCGCCAAACAATGGTCCAGTCTTTCGGTCAAGTTTTTGTCGCCGGCACTTGACTCCTCTTTTTCTTTCACAGGCTCAAGCATCTCAACAACAACCCAACTACCGACGTTTCGAGGTCACCGGGTCTGTGGAACGCGAAAAGTCGATGCAGTTCGTCTTTATTTCAGATTTCAAATTTTCAATATAACTACAAAATGAGCACAGGGTAACAGAGTTTGTGAGGGATAGGAATAGAATTCATCAGAATTTATTTGCTAGCTTCCTCCTTTTGATAGTTTTTGGCCTCATCAGGCCTTTATGCTATCGTTTAAGTTTTCGACCCTTAAGTTTTTGACCCTTAGGGTGTGGGCGATTCGGTGATGAAAAATTTGTGTTACCATTATCGTTTATAAGATCTATTTCAGCTGGTTTCTTCAGATATACTTGGATTGATCTGAACTGATTTTCGATCGTTTGCTGTATCTTGAGTTTGAATTTTCTCTGATGATTCTCTCTCTTTTGTGGGCCTCGAACTGCATTTCCTGATCTTTTTGTTTTCAAAATGTTAATTTTGTACTTTTTTTGCAATTTCTTATCGAAGTGTGGTTTTTGACTAGAATGAAACCATTCATCAGCGTTTATTTGCTAGCATAGTGCAATCGCTAGTGTTTAAGCCTCATCAGATCGTTACGCTGTTGTTTAAGTTTTCAAGGTCTCCTTCCTTCAAATCCTACATAAGAGGTTTACTGACCAATATTCTTTTAAATTCAGAAATGGATACGATCAGGGGAGCACATTTCCATACTGGAAAACTGTTTGGTAAAAGAGCTAAGCTAGCAAATTAACACTAATGAAAGAAAAATCCATCAATCTTCTCCTACTCCAAAACCCCATTTCGATAAAAGAAACGGCAAAAAAGTAACATTTTGAAAGTGAAAAGTTCGTGGAAATGGCTTTCGAGGCTCATCAAGTCAGACAAAATTCAAACCCAAGAATCTGTACAACCAACAACCGACAATCTGTACAACCCAAATTGATTATATCTGAAGAAACGAGATGAAATCTATCTTTTTAAATGACCAAAATTTTTCAATACAGAATTGCTCCATCAGTAGAAATAATGTTTTCGGCTCGAACATTGTAACTGATTTTGTACGAAAATGTAGCTTCTGTAATTGCACCAAGAAAGGTTAAAACAAGAATTGAAAACCTATTTCTTCAGTGAAACCTAGTTGAGGCATTCTTGAACGACCCCTGGATCTTAACGGTTTTTTCTGGGTCGATGAAAAAAGATTAAAATCGTCGATTTATAACAATTTGAATGACCTTAATTTTGGAGGTGAAACTGACCTTGGCTCTCAAATAAAAATCTAACCTAGAATGCAAAAAGAAGGCCACATGTAAGCTTTGCTTAATAACATTCATCGAGCTGTCGCTGTAATGAAGAGTGGACTGTGGATGGCGCAATAGCTGACCTACAAATCCCGACGCACTTTTGACGTTACCGAAATCTCG
This sequence comes from Creontiades dilutus, assembly GCA_031894815.1. NCBI lineage: Eukaryota > Metazoa > Arthropoda > Insecta > Hemiptera > Miridae > Creontiades > Creontiades dilutus. Next base: position 1,720,518 of record JAVIWC010000323.1, read on the forward strand.
TGTTTCATCCTATTTGGGAGATGAGGTCGTGAGCGGCGCGTCCTTCCATCAAGTTCTCCCTTCAATCTAAGAAGAGGATGTGCGGGCGTGAGATCTGATTTACAGTGCAATCTCTCAACATGGCCGGCTCACCAACAATAGTATGCTTTCATTGAAACGTTGAAGCAATCACCGAATCGTGTAAAATAAAATATCTAAATCGGTTAATAAGGTACTGAAAAATTGATGTTTCTTCAATTATAAAGGTTCATCATTGGAAATAATGAACCAAAAATTGTGCAACCACTCAAACTCTTTTTCCTTTTGGATCCGTTTCAAGATGTGTAGAATCAGAAAGAAATACCTAAGAAAATTTTTCATTTCGACATTGGACCAAAATAATGAAACTCGTTCGGAAAAGGTCGTTTTTGGTGTCTAGATGGGAATGAATTTTCGGCAACACTTTCTGCTAATCCTAAAGTGAAGAATCAAAGGCCTGAAATATTCAAAAGTTAGAATATCGAAAACGTTTGAAAATTCTTTGAAGATGGACATTCCTTCAATGAATCGAATGAGCCCACTCGGACCGCTTTCTCTTATCTGTTCCATCTTGCTAAGGACTGGAACTTTTACGGAAAAAGTTAACGTCAACACGAATGTGAACATCTGCGAAAATAGTTAAAATCGCCTAGTGCATTGTGAGTACCAAATCAGCTGATAAAAGCGCATCGAAATTTTGTTTTTCAAGACATCCTTTTGCACTCACGTTTTTCACAACTTATTTGCGAACAAGTGGGGTTTTATTTACCTTGATAAATTGCAGTTCTTCTATCCGATTCTCATCGTGTCAATACAAGTACAGCATATTACAGCATTGCGGGTTTAGGTAATTAAAGAATGTTCAATATTTACGTTCTATTTCAACGAGATCCAAATCGGATCGTTATATCGGGAGAGAGATCGGGGACTTTATAAGGATTTCAAGTTTGAGAGTCCAAAATTCCATAACCGTTGTTTGATTCAGCAGTAAATTTATTGCATATTCCTGCAATTCCTCAGAAAAATTGTTTACGAAAATGTCGATAACTGTTATACAAAAATGGGATAAGCTAGGATAATCAGCAAAATTTAATGTCATTCAATGTTCAAGGTATAAACGATACATTTCCAACAACTACAAGCCTAATAATTATTCTGACTTGGATTTAGATCAGGCGATTGTATGACAAAGACAAACCACTATTCATATATTTCTGTTGTTATCTTTGCAAAGTCCGTATTTCTCACTCCCTACAGCTGTCACTAACCAGAGGTATACAACTTCCATCGTCACTACTCAACGAAATATTTATTGGGGCTGTTATATCCACTTACACTATGAAAGAACATACCATCTGCAATGCATATCCGCCTCAGAAAAAAAATTGGATCAAATCAAATAGCCTTATCAGCCCATTATTTCAGTGTCACACGGTTTTCCCTCACTCCCTGCAATGTTTTGAAAAGTAGCCCCCAACAGGCAGGAAAGGGTCTTTATGAAGAGTCTTCTGTTTTGTTGACATCCCTTATTCAAGGTGGTCCCAACGCAGGTGGTTGGATTTTGCCTAGACCTTCCCAGTCAGTTCTACCGGGAAAACCATCCTTGGAGGCGGCAGTGTAGGTTTTTCAACTCTCACTCCCTACTCCAGTAACATTCTGACTGTGGCAAGTGAAACTTGATCGCACTTGTTGACAATTAGTGCAGTTGTTGGAAGTTCGTTGACAACATTTTGGTTCAACCAGTTTCAATTGATTTGTGGCCCCTTAAATTGTAGGGAGTGAGATCTGCTTGTAGTAAGTGAGATTTTGGCAAGGAAACCTTAGTATTTACAGTAGTTAAACATAAGCTAATTTGTGCTGTTCCACTCAGCTAATTGGAAAGACTTGAGCGGCGATCCCCATAGTGGTTGGAGGCTCAAGAGGGGACAAAATGGTAGTATATACCTCACTCCCTACAGTTTTTTTTTTCAAAATGGCGTATCAGCAGTACGGTTTAAGATTATGTGTGCTCATTTGGGTAATATGCCGAGAGAACCGCAGTGATTGATTAGGAACAAGAAAATTGATCTAGTCTCAACTTTTATTTTTTAGAAAAGTCGATACCCAAATGTGACCGAAATTTTGAAATGACCCAAATAGTAATTTCTTTAATTATAGAAATGTTTCGAGTTTACCTTGTATCAGTAATTGGTTATTGACCGATAAGGTAAGAATTCGGACACTAATACAGGGCGACATATTTGAGTTTCCAGTAAACCACTTTTTCTGTTTCGAACATGTTAAGTAACTTTTAATTGTCTCTAAATTTTGTCACTACCGAAGAAAAAAGTAATTTATACAGATTTTTAACTCAAGAAACTGCTTAAAAGCTGGTGGAACAAGATATATGGATGGACCACTAATAAATAGAATAACGTGGCAATAAAATATGAAAACAGGTCTGTGGATTTTTCACTTTTTATTAACCTACAAAAATTTAGTCATAATACCGGAACGAGTTTTATAAGATTATGCAGAGTGGGTGATTAACATGTTGAGACTACTGTTCGATTCACATCATTTCTTCTTCGAGAGTTGGGTCTCTCATTTGAGTGAGGCGAGGCAAGAAAAAATTCGGGCGATCAGCGGGTTGGATCGCTCGAGCGGACAAGTGGCAAACTAACGGTCGGATCCCTTTCGATGTGAAGAAGTTGGGGATACGTTCCCAATGAATGCCCCCTAAATGAGCAGCGCCCCGCATCCAAAGGAATGCCTGACCTTTGCAGTGACGAGAATGAAGTCCCGGCGTTTCTACCCGGTGGTTCTTGAACGGGTATCGTAAAGGCTTCAAGACAGAAGACAAATTATCAAGAAGAAAAAAATGCCAATGTAACGGGAGTAATGGAGATCGGGTAGATGTTTAATTGAAATTAAAGACTGACATCAACAGTTGAGTTTATGAGTTCACTCAGTTCACTATTAACTTGAACAATCAGTGAGTCGATAGTAGCTCCATAGTCAAAGTCAGTTTGTGTCATACGATTCTCACACAGTAATATGAAATGTCATCTTGAATTGATCTACAAATAAGGATACCAAGGCAGATAGTGTGGACAACCAGGCGTGACTCGGAAGTGGGTGCAGGGAAGGCGATAAATGGCAGAAAAAGCTTGTCCCAAGTCGTGCAAGGAAAGTGATGGATTCGCCAGAATCTTGTTGCTCACCTTCTACCTTGACGGCCCATGTTTTTAGCAAGCACAACTCAACTTTCAGTTTTGTTAGCAATGAAGCTTTTCTGTGTTGTCAGAAATTAGAACCAACATATATGAACATTTGTCGATATGCTTCGTAGTTCAACATGAGCAATCTTCGGGACATACCATGTTACTCAGAAGAGCCCAAGAAGAATTATGGAGTGCGAATAACTCACAGGGTGCAATGTTACACTTCATTGAAGATGTCCAACCCTTCAAACAATCCAATATGTATTGATGATGGAGTTCAAATAAATGGTCTATTTATTGTTCTCAACAAAATTTCACGTACTGATGTGAAATATGAACGATCCACTTCAAAACCTAATCAGAAGTTGAAATAAATTGAAATACCGGGCATTAAATATGAATTATTTTCCTATTAAAAGGTTCACTGATTATTTGATGTCACAACAAACCCTTTATAATTGATTTAAGTTGGAACGTGAACCCATGAAACGAATACATATATTGGTATCTCGTATTTATACGAAACGCATAATTTTGGTTGAACCTACGCTCCTGTTTCAGCACCACAGGCTTACATTGCACCTATGATTGTACTAGTAAGCGTCTGCAATGTTGTGCATAACATATATGAAAAAATCATTACGAATGGGAAGGCGGGACCGTGAAGTTTTGTATAATTTCAATAGTTGACCTGTTTTGAAGAAAACGATTTGCTCTAAGTTACTTACTTGTACTTACTCCTACAAGAAACCTACAAATCACGTTTTAGTTTAAATAAATCAACATAAATGTGAAACTATAGTTCTCCACTTTCAATTATTCTGCCAAGCCTTCCAGTTCAATTTGCACTCGTGTTGGTATCTTTAGGAAAAAACGCTGCAAATTATTATTCAATTGGCTTGCGTTCATGATTTGAATTTCTACTAAGCTTTGGAGTGTGCGTGTTTCACAGGTGATAGAGCGATTATTGAATTTCAGGAGATATGCATAGAGCACGTAAATCTGTTCTCAACCAAAATACCTATTTGGATTGTTCAGTTGATCAAATTTGTGTGCCTCCTGAAATTCAATAATCACTCTATCACCTGTGAAACATTCACACTCCAAAGCTTAGTAGAAATTCAAATCAAGCCAATTGAATAATTAACCCCAGTGAAAGAATTTGCAGCGTTTCATGCGTATCAGAATGCTTCCAGCCGATACACGGGTTATCGGCTACAAAGCCTTTTAGGAGTTCGCTCCAGTATCCACATTACTACATCACTACATCACTAGGTTACTGCGATGAAAACATAAACAATAATAAACCAAAAAAACGCAAATGTTGGCACCATAAATCGGGCCGTATATTGGGAATGGTTTGAGCTACGAACCAGGGGAAGGGCTCATTCGATTCCTCATGGAAAGTTCTTCAAAAAGAGTCCAAATTTAGGGATTAGTTTTAAGGGATTTTACAAAACTTCGACAACCCTTTAACGAGCGATTGCAATGCTTTATTATTGAATAATAAACCAAAATATCACACCTCAACTCAAAGATCACTTAGATTCATTATGAGCAGGCTGTTCGAAACGTTCGTTCATTGAGACTCCACAAGCCTTGAAGAGGGATAATTTGGTTGGGTACATACGTGACTGAACAGTAACATCTAAGTATAGTTATTAAATTGAATCTCATAATTCAAAGTTGTTGGCTGGAGTTTCTTGGATAGGTAATGAGAATGGCATTCAAACGCAGGAAACAAGACTGACGAGCTAAGCTTAAATCATCAATTGGTTTGCGTGTTGAGTGGAGTAATTTCAGTAGAATCGAGCAAAGATAGCGTGAGTTACTAAAGATTTAGGATCTTGGGTTTGTGAGTGTGGGTAGAACCAAACATTAATCCATTTGATCTAAATAGCAGGGGATCGCTTTTGCTGAGGCCCATGGATTTGGCCCGAAATCATGTAAATTATCAGCATAACGCATTCGAATGAGGTTATGAATATTGCATTAGTTGAAGGGTCTTTGTTCAAAATGAGGATACTCGCAATCCAGAGTTCTTATCATAGAGGACATGTTGGAATGAAAGATTTCACTTGAAGACGCTGATTGCAGAATTCTCCACGCTGAAACACGAACAATCGTCTCTTCTGTCCTCCCATTTTATTGATGAACATGCGTCGTTGTCAGATGGACAAAACAGGGCAAAACCGCCTAACGACCCCTGGGGAGAACTTTCTAATCCCGAAAGCCGAAAACGTTCTAGGAAAGTTTCGGCCAACCTTGAGTTGGCGAGGAGGTATCACTTTTGAACTGTTACCATTCGATACATGTATCGATATGAAGTTTCGTCTTCCGTCATTCAATCACACCCTATCTCATAACACATTACCGAACACATCTGCCCGACGTGAGGAATGAAAGAGTCGATCACCGATACCCATCATGCGCCACATTCCCCCGTTACGTAACAAAACCATTGGGTTTGGCACTTTCACGTTCAACTTTGGCGTACGTTTTTTCTTGCCGGATCTAGAATTGTAACCCTCAATGAACCGCTTTAAATTGATATCCAGGCTTTCAATATGAGTTCTTTACCCAAAGACGTTAATGAAAAAAGGAAGTCAGAGAGGTTGAGCAAAATCCAGTTCAATCCTCAGAGATTTCTGTGATGCCCAATTGACTTTGAAGAACATGTATGATGTACCGTAGAATGCCCGCAATAGGGACAGATTTTAGAGGTTTTCCACTACTATCCTTCAGAGAAACTTGGTTTTCCCCACTTTGAACCCTCATTCTGCATCCTACAGAGTAACCAAGACATAATGACGTTGGAAAATCATTGGAAATGATTTTCCTTCATATTGTTTATACTACTAAATCTTTCCGCATCTTTACGACTGCTGCTCATTCAAGCCTCCATTCATAAATTAAACACCACGTTCTTCAGCTGTTCCGTTTTTGTATCGCGTGAGAAACCTTGAAGCCATATAGAGATTTTACAGGTTTACAAACATGCCACATCGGGAAATAAACAGGCACTGCGTTTCGGTCAACTACTGTTGGGCAAATAATAAAATTATGCTACCACCTTGTTCGAGACGGATTCCAAATTGTTAACTTAGCCATTGGGTGGTTGAAATTTAAAGGTAACTCGGCGAATTAATTATCAAGCCCTTTGCTGACGACTCTTTCTAGAACTTCAGATCATTGTTTGTGAACCGTTGTCTAGAACCATTTTACGTTCGAAACAGTTTGCTTGAATTTCAACAAAACTGTTGAACTAAAACCAGTTTCTGAATCGTGGCGATACATTCCCAAGGGTTTCAACAAGGAGGAAGTGTTGGGAAGTGGAGCTTTCTGCATCAGAACCATTGCTGCCCATACAAGCCTCTATCTATTCATTCACTATATATCAATCATCTGCTCATCAGCACTTTCCATTTTCTTGTTCACCTAAAAAATTATGCCTATCCTTTATAAATCAAGGCTATCAAGTCGTTGGAACCCGTGCAGCTTTGAGAATTCATTTAGAAAATTGGTTAAAATTGTTGAAATCATTTTCAATAGCTTTTTCAGACGTTATAACCCTATCATTTTCATGTAGGAAACTGTACATTCAATAACCATTTAACTTTATAATTACATTTTTTGAGTAAATGAAGAACTGGTTTGAATAACTTAAAAAGAATACACTTAGTGGTTTCTTTGAAGTACAATTACAGATCAAAGTAATGACTTGCTTTATGATTTTGAGTTTTAGGTTGAAGTCACAGTATTCGCTGTAGCGACACCAGGGGCTGGAAAGGAACAATTGTGATTCTTTCGCGGAGATTGCACGGGTTTCTTGCAGATGAAAAACGTTTCTTCCTGATAGTTGGCAGTTTTCAAGAAGAATAACATTGCGTTGCCGAGATGAAAAAACCTCTCGAGAAGCGTGAGCTCGTCAAGAGTCAGTAATTAGGTGAAATCGGAAAACGCAGAACGTGTGCGCATGACGTCCCGTCGTTGGGCGTCATCAGTGGGTAGAATAGGAGGCCCTGGGGGTCGCCACCGGCCTTCCAGTCTCACTTTCGTCCTGTTCCTTCCACGAGAGTCTGACTAGAATGCCGCCGGCGATTTTCTTTTCTTTTGAGATTTTGTTGTTTTTAGAAAGTGAACGGCGGGTGGTAGCAGGTATATCATACAGAATTATCATACTGTGAATACATAAACGAAAGTAGGAAAACCCGGATATCATTCCAAAAAGGTTTTTTATTTCAATACATTGTTAGCCTTCCACTATCCAATTCGCAATCCAGATTCCTAGACTATCCGAATTGTAGAGTCCTAAGTGATTTCTAAAATGAGTCCACGGATTTCAAATATGATTGTTTCCCTCGTTAGGTTTATGCTACGCCGCTTATTAAACCAAATCACTTGAATGCACGGGCTACTACCATCTCGTTAAGCAAATTAACGCTGAGTGAGTGAAATGGCAACACAACTCCACTAAGATGCGTGTAGTATTCATTTATATTACGTCAGGGTCCATCATCATATTTTCTTAGAAAATGAAGATATCGCAACAGCTCTAAAAATTTGGAAATAAATATTTTCAATCATTTTCTCCCTTCAAATCTGTTTTGAGACATTCTGAAACGATTCCTAGATGATGTCGCCTATTTATACGTATTCATATATTTATGTTTCATTCCAGAGATTTACCTAAGTCGCAATAGAAACGGAAACATCATTCTTGTTCCAAGAAATCAAGCATTCCAAAAGAAGGGGTTGGTTTGCTGTACAGCATGTGAGGTGATGGAATGGTATAGTTGCCCCTTCCATTGAGGTGGATGCGGATATTAATGCTCCGCCACGCTCAGAGGATGACCCAGACGCTTGAAAACGTCTGATTCATCCCCCAAGGCGTCGGATTCTAAAATCGGGACGGGCTAACTAACCATATCCATCACAAGCAATTTTGGAGAACAATAAATTGGTCAATTCTCAAAAAATCACAAAAAACGGCTAAAAACCCAACCAAAAACTTAATTCATTTAAAAATTGAAACTCAAGGTTATGCTGTAAAGTGTGGGTAGTTGAATTTCATAAAATCCGCTAATAAGTCCATAGAAATGCAGCAAATTTTTAAAATCCTAAATCTTTTACTGGTCAAAAGAACGTTATGTAGAACAAGTCATTCGCAATAAAATTTATGTAATATCATTTTGAAAATGTCGCTTATACGATCGTGCTGCATGCTGCATGTTTTTATCTCATGCGAGTTCGGATGAATTCTTCAAAATCAGACAGAAGTTGAGTAAATTTAAAGATTTGCAAAATTTTCTGTTTTTGCTGTCCAGGGGCGCCCATGTAATGAACTCAGGGTTTCCATGTATCTCAAGAATCTGCAGACTTTCATAAATGAAGACCAAGACCGGAGAAGTTTGGGAAATTGAACAGCAATCAATTTTGAAGCAGAAGCAATTTTTCACCTCACAAATGTTATTGCACATTCCTCCTCTGACGGTAGACTCAGAGCAATCGTACTTACAGCTGCGTCAAATATACCTCAAGTTTAAAACTAGAGCTATTCAAGGAATTTTTCAAATGTTCAAATCGAACTTCACCAGGGTTAGGCTTCATTAGATAGCCCAAAATCCGATGAGTCTGCCTGGAAGGGGGTGAGCGGGTATGGAGCGCATAATTATTCACTGACATTGCTAAATAAGTTAATATCGATAAAGAATTTAAATTAAAGTTTTTGGACCGCTAATAAAGAAAAATGAAGTTAACAAATATTATGTATACTCCTAGATTCCATCAACTTCCGTTTTCTTAATTGAGATGGGTTTTCACGCCTTGGATGTGAGTAATGGTTTCGTAATAGACAGCCCATAATCAATGATAGGTAATTCGCTTATCTCTACAGCCTAAATCGGTCTCGTCTTAGAAATAGCAATATAACGATGATCATCTCTTTGCTACCTCAGGAATAATCCTTTGATTGAATCGGCCTACCAAGGAGAAAAAATACGTGCCAAGGTGAAATCGCATTCGGCCATTAGGAATTCTGCCAGTACATGAACAGTATAAGTGGAATTCAGACTCCCACTTGATCAACTTTCCACGAGGATTGTCAAGGTTTTGTCATTACGATCGACCCACTCGCACGAATTCCGGCGGGTTTATCAATATCGACTAATAAAAAGTGAGTCGGTATTTTACAAACCCACGATCTGTCAACTTCAACTTGAATTATGGGGAAATGAGTGAAAGCGGCACAAGTGGAGTTTCAAAGTGGTCAACGACAAAAACGATCGTCATTTTTTGAGTCAACATCTCAAATGAAATGGTTTTTGGCAATTCACCTTGACCTAGGTTTTTTTCGGTACTTTTTGAAACCAAACAAAGTGGATATAGGTTTCGAAATACGTAGTACGTTTCGAAATAAAATCTTTTCGTCCTGTCGAGCCTTTTTCATATGTAACTCCCACGAATGTCCAAGGGGATCGTCGACATTCCAAAGCTTATGTTCAGTCGAAATTACCAAAAACACGTACCAAGTACCAAGCTTTATCAAAGCAGTGGCAGGCAGTTTTTGATGATGACAATGTCATGGAAGCCACCTCGGAGGTTTCACAGGGGTAGCCAACATTCTTCCTGATAAAACTGATATGAACAAACTTGAAAAAAAAAAAAAAAAAAAAAAACGTAAATCTGTTCTCAACCAAAATACCTATTTGGATTGTTCAGTTGATAATATTTGTGTACCTCCTGAAATTCAATAATCACTCTATCACCTGTGAAACACGCACACTCCAAAGCTTAGTGGAAATTCAAATCATGAACGCAATCCAATTGAATGATAAGCCCCAGCGAAAGAATTCGCAGCGTTTCATGCGTATCAGAATGCTTCAAAACGTGTATCGGCTACAAAGCCTTTTAGGAGTTCACTCCAGTATCCACATTATTACATCACTACATCACTAGGTTACTGCGATGAAAACATAAACAATAATAAACCAAAAAACGGGCCGTCCATCGGGAATGGTTTGAGCTACGAACCTGGGGAGGGTTTCATTCGATTCCTCATGGTATGTTCTTCAAATAGGTAAATTTTTAGACCGATTCGACTTTTTTTTAGGTTTTTAGGGAATTTACAAAACTTTGACAACTCTTAAAGGGCACTTTAAATTAAGTGAGCGTGCTGGCTAAAGAATTGGGGCGTTGTCGGACCAATATTGATTTTTACTGAAAATTTCAGCTTTTTTGATTCAGCCGTTTGGGAGAAATTGTGTGTACGGCGTACGACGTACGGCGGAAGAACGGAAAAATGTTTATTGCAGATTCGGATTCTACACCTTTGAAACGTGAACCATGAAATTTTCGTGGGGGGTTAGAATTTTTTCTTTCAAGAGCGATTACAACGCTTTATTATTGAATAACAAACCAATACTGTTTTAATCAATGAACAAGCCTTCAAAAAGGGTTGAAAGATGAAAAATCCTATAAGATAATGGATATAGTACTTTATGCTCGAAATGCTGTAACTAGTGTAATACCCTTTAATAGAATTTTTAATGAAATTTTTCAAGAGAACTTAGTTCTTTTAGCTTCAATCTGGTTGCATTTTTAAGAAGAACTCTGTTCCAAAACCCAGGGGAAGGTAATAACTCGACTTTGAAAAAAAATTAGGTCAGGTCATTAGTACCTTTTGGAAACAAGCTCCTCAATTGTAGATGACATTTGTTATGTTACTCACGTGTTAGAGTGTAGTTATCTTTTGTTTCAATTAAGGAAGAGTTATGTTACATTAACATGGTTGGGAATTACAGGGAGAGGTCTAAAACTGGTTTCAATGAAGCCAAGCCATCGGTACTTGGAGAATCAAGTCAGTCTGTGCTATTAGCCAAGACAGATCATTTCCGTTAAGGGAGAAATAGTTCAAGTAGAAACTGGAATGAACGTGCAACTATGAATGAAAAAATGATCAATGAAGGGTGGCATGTTAATTGTTCTTTAGGTGAGAGAATCCAACAAGGGAAGCTATAGACCACATCCTGATATTTTTTACTCGGGATGACACCGAAAAACCGCTAGGTCTCCCCAGACATTGACAGGTCGTTCGAGTAGGTGACTGCGGCTCTGAAGAAGGAGGTTGGAAGAAGAGCAGGTTCAGAAGAAGGCGTTCACCTTTGGGTGGCGGAGTCAGTCAGAGTGCGAATGGCTCGGATAGGCGATGGTGCGGCTGGGGGGGAACATTCTGAGTGTTTGTCGAGAGGAAGGCGGCCTTTGACGCGGGTGATACCCCGATCGGGTATCAAGTTACCTTTGCAGACCCATCAAGAAGATCTATCTCGTCGAGGCGTATGTGAGGTGGATACTGAGCTACCGGGGAGGGCTTGACCCGCGCAACAGGCCCCAAGCGAAACTCACTTCTTAGCTACGGCACCGAGAGAAAATGAGGGTCTTCCAAAACATCTTAACATCTCTTCCTCTAAGGATTCGAACAAATTATTTGAAGAGATCAATTTCAATTCAATCAATTGAGACTTCCAAATTGATTTACCAGTTTGTATATATAAATCTTTCGAAAATTTCGAGGAGATCTCGAGAGTCAGTCAGAGGTTGATAGAAAACTACAATTTCAATGCCAACGATCATCGGTATCCTGAAGCATGTATGTGATCCAAGTTTTTAGCGACTAAGCAAAGACTAAGCGAACTATTTACTTGATAAACTTAATTTGAAAGAAATTCCACAGATAGATGACGAACCAAAAATTTGATATTTCGAATTACATCTTTGTCAAAATTAGAAGGGAAATTGATTTTTTTTAATAGAGGGCGAGGAGGAACCATGGATGCTGGTCACCATGTAAACTTAACCAGGTTTCATAAGTTGCTCAATCATTGAGGTTGAGACTAGGAGCTCGCATTGATCTCACTACCCACCGTCTGTTGCATCATCCTGTCGTTGGTTTTTTGAGGCATCTTCTTTAAGACCTTCACCCCAAAGCATGCGTCGAAAGTGATGGTGGGGTCGTGAGTCCCCGCATGCATCTTTATTGGCAGTGCCCGATCCTGGTTCAGAGAAGCTCTACGGTTGTTAATCCGCAAGTTTAGTTGGCTGGATTTACCGACATCTTCTTCACACTGCTTACAGATCAGCTGTTAAAATACACATAAGCGACTGACACTTAGCAAATCCTCTTCTACACCTGTAGGTTTGAGAAGTATTTGGAGAGGTGATGAGAAAGTCTGCAATCACTATCTTACATAGCTACACCTTGGACGCCCACAAGGATGCAAACCAGGCTACTGTACTTCTGAATGCGAAAGACGTGGATGCCTGTGAGACAGTAGTCCTCCCAAATTCTGCCCTCGTCAATAAATAACTTGAGACGTTCCTTTGAACAAGTGACGAGTAAAAGGACTGGATGTAAATATCCAATATATATATGTATTCTTTTCTTCTAAATCGAGTCCGAAATTCGATCTAGTTAGCGAGATTTAGGGAAAGTATTGAATGGCGTCATCTGACGGTCACGTTCCTCTCACTCTCTGCCCCAGTGCGCGTGCTGGAAGTCAATTCGTATGAATGACGTCACACTCTTTTTCTCTCATTCTTTTCAACTTAATTAGCTCACGATATTCCAAATACAACTTTTTCTACGCCTGTTAGTCTCGTGTGAAAAAATAACAAATTGGGTGGCTAATAATGTATATTAACTTTCTCGAGCAATTGGTTCCAGCTGAGTTGTATTGGTGGGTCTACATCTTTTGGGGCTCAATTCTTATTAATATAATAGTAATGGTTGAATCCAATCTAATCATTAAATCATTGCTATTATAATGACATAAACCCAGCATACTGGACGGGAAGTTTAAAAAGACCAATAAAATGTTGACAAAACATTAGATTGACGGATATAAATGAGTGTAACATTTCTCGGTATGTCAACCACAGTAGCGAACGTCTTGACTTACGTTAAAGAATCCTTACAATATGAATAGTACTGGTACACAGAGACAAACCGACAACCGATTAGTTTGGTTCCCGGAATTCTGTTATTTATAGTTGCTAACAGCAAGTTTATTGAATCTAGTAGGTACCCTATAAAAATGTTTATTGTCCCTTGATGAGTGTAGTTGCAGTCGGTTCCGCTGAGAAAGATCTTTAATGAACCCAATTTAATCCATTCATCTCAATTACGTTTTCCAGAGATAATTCCAGTCTCTGGATTTACAACCCTTTACTCATCTGTGGAGCAATTGGCTCCTTGAGTCCAGAAAAACCTGCACCTCATTCAATGCAATGGTCACAAAATATTCAGAGTTAAAGAACTTGCCATATACAATGTTGATGAGACATTCATAGATGAAATGAATGAAAATTCGGAGTGTCCCGTATGGATTTTAATTACGTTTTGATTGTAGGTAGTCCTCGCGTGTTTGTAAGACATGAAACTTTTCAAAGACTGATAACGTCTGCAATAAATATCTAAAAAGTTGAGGAATGTGGTTTTCACGATTTTAATCCGAATAAGGTTGATACGAGGACAAACGTAGTAAAATGATCATGTACAGTTAGGGATAGTTCAGTCCAACGCTCGTATTTTAAATTTAGAGCTGGGACTGGCGATAATTGTTTGGTATCCTCACTGTCGAAGGTACTTAGTGAATTCAAACTTCTTAGGTGAGGACCTTCCTTCAGTTACAATATTCTTTAGGGAGACAGATTTTGTCCGTAGTTTCTTTAAAACTGTTTATTCCGTTGAAGCTTTCTACAATCTTCTAATTGTCATCGTCAGCTATATCAGCAGCAACAAGATGGTCTAGTTGGTTGGAAACTACGGACAAAATCTGTCTTCCTAAAGAATACTGTACTTCGTGAAGTTATACGGTAAAGTCGAAAAATATTTACATTACAAAATAAACAGTTATTACGTATCACAGTTTGCTGATCAACTTTGGCTCCTTGTTTGTCTGTTGCACGTCTGTCTGTGGTCATTTCATGTCAAGCCCAAAACTACACTGACGTTTACTCTCCTATACATTTTATTGCCGTCGGGGCAATAATAGCGTGAGCGCTGTTTATGATACTTTCATGAAACATATTATGTTGCCATTGTATTTGGCAATCAATCATTTCGATCCGTATTTTGTCCGTCAACCAACTCTAATGTCCCTGTTTATCATCGCCAAGCAGGTCAACAAACACGGGGTTGAGATTATTGGGAGATGCTGTGGGAGATGGGGTCGGGTGGAAGTTGAAGTGCATTCCTCAAGGAGGACGTCAACGCTCAGTCAAAAGGCCAGTCGGTCAGTTACTTTCTACATCGGAACAATCTTAAATAGAAACCTTGGCTGGCACGCACCAAGTGCGTACATTTCACCGACGGCGCCAATGATTGTAGTCTCCTTCGTCTAACCAGATGAGTCACACACTTTTGGAACGAGAATTGTACCTCGTAGTCTTAATTCAACCACAAACTAGATAAACAGTTTTATCATCATTCCCTTTACGTCACTTTCCAAGCGTAAGCGACTTAGATAAAAACATGAAACTTTTCGTAAGCCTGTGAGGAATATGGTTCACAGTGTGAATTTTATAAATGAAAACGCTGCAAATTATTACACAGAGGTTTTCTGTATTATATTGCCGTATATCATTGATCTATGCACATTAGACGTAGTCTGTGGTTCATCATCTAAATCGGATCTTGTAATTGTATTCAAGAAGAAAATACTTGGGCTGCCGCCAGTCACGGGGTTCTACCTCAGGCCTCCTGTAGAACTGGCTCCTGAGCCCGACAGCCTACCTAACCGATTTTTCAAATGTTGAGCGAACGGATGATTGTACATTAATCAGAGTGGTCCCCTTCGAATCAATTTCTATCTGAATCAAGAAAGAAAACTACCCGTTTACACCGAAAGTTGGTGAGATTTCGATTTTTTTAAAAATACATTAATCCTTAAATGCAATTCTTTGTTATTGATTGATCAACATGCCAAGATCACTGGTACACCCCCTATTTATGTTGGATTTTTGAGCCAAATTTCTTAAAATTGTTCGAAAAGCAGAAGGCGATCGGCAGATAGACGATTTTTTTCTCGACTTTTTAAATTTTCCTATCTTGATTCGTAAAACAACCAATTTCGATGGGGTGAAGCATTTTTTTCTTGTTCGGTTTCCGAGATTCATTATTGCGTGTACAAAACAATTGTAAATACTGAATTATAAGGGAATAATATCCCATAGTATTTTTATCTGCCACTAGTATTGGTAATGACGACATCAATTTGCTCTAGTAGCAGTTATTGGAACCAAACAAGTTGAGTGGATCATTTTCTATGTGTGAGCAATAGCAATATCATAACTCGGTATTCTAGTGTTGATATCACCTTGAATGCTTCTATCAAATGAAGCTCATCATCATTTAATTTACCAAATTATGGGTAATCATTGATAAGCTGCGAAGTTGTTCACAGTTCATTAACTTCGTACGTTATTCAATTTGTGGCGCTACCTCTGCTTATCTCCTTGTTCGAGAACTGATACATAGAACTGTCAAGTCAGGCCCCAGGAATATATCATACAAAATCATTATTCGAACTAAAAATTGTCTTCTTCTTCATCGTTCCACTCCACACCAATATAAATAACAACTTATCGCTGAGTGGAGACGTTGTATTCATTGCGAATTTAATAATGTCGTTAGAATCCATATATCGTTTTAATATGCCTTACAACGGATTTACATGAGGAAAATTCGGGAATACAGTATCAACTTAATTTTCTGTGATAAGTCGGTGCAACTAATCCTCCTTGATTGGTGGATAACAAAGACCAAATACGGTTTCACCCTGTCATGGATTTTTTTTTGCCAAGTTTTGATACCAAATCACGTACTATGTTCGATAAGTAATTCTAATTTGTAATCAGTTCTTTTATCGGGACTCATCGCTGATGCTTGAACATGATACAATCTACGACCCTTGACGTTTAAGTTTTTTTTTTTTTTTTAAATCTGGATTGTTCCTTTCAATTGAAAGTCACGGCTGGCGTCCCACATCTCCAAGTTCGGTGAGCGATTCCGCAAGAGGCCGCCAAAGAGTATCATTGTCAAGACTTGCCACTCCGGCTTCGAGTTGCGAAAAGGAAAACAGAGGCTGCCCATATAGGAAGGCAGAATTCTTTTTGCGGTCTCAGTGAGAGTTAATGATATTGTCCTTTGCGGTTATCTGTGTCATGCTCATCGGACATTGGTGTCTTACAGTACGGCAACGTTCTTTTCACACTCAAGTTGAGCAGTGACAAATGCCGTTACAGTTGTATGATAGTGTGGTGGTGGGGCAAACTCTCGATTTATCACTATCACTTCTTGATATCTCCACACGTTTCCATAATATGAAAGACGACAAATTGTTATCTCACAGAATAGGAACGTGCCATTAATCACAATGTACGATTATTTAAAAAAAGTGAATTCAATAATTTCAATCATACCTTTGCAGGTGTGACAAACTCTTCCTTTCCGATGTTTCCAATTTTTTATACTTACTACTTCTTTAAATCTAATGAACTGCTCTCTTTCAAGTTTGTATCAAAAATGTTAAACTGTAGTATGTTTGTATCATAAATGATAGTTTATTGGTACGATGAAATAAAACATGAAAATACTAGGCAAAGTAACACTAGATGATTTAAAATTTCGTTAGCAGTAAAAACTCCTGCAAATTATTTCACAAAGGGTGCAAATTATTTTGAACCTCCTCCACCTCCATCGCAACGATTCCTGGCTGCCAAGGAAATTCACTCCCGTTTTCAACATTTTCACTAATAAAATTTGGATTTCCTCAGTCAGATGAGCTTGGACTGGTCTGGGACTCTTCTCCGTCAATGTTTCGTCCAACATTGCCTGGAAATGACACCTCATCCGCCTGCGTT
Organism: Creontiades dilutus; assembly: GCA_031894815.1. Lineage (NCBI taxonomy): Eukaryota > Metazoa > Arthropoda > Insecta > Hemiptera > Miridae > Creontiades > Creontiades dilutus. Next base: position 1,737,659 of record JAVIWC010000323.1, read on the forward strand.
AGTAAAATCCCCCCTAAAAAACACGTTTTTGACTAGTTTTTAGCTCACATCATTTATGCAGGTTTTGTGATCAAGTGGGGTGGAAGTTAGGTTCATCTAGACCCCAAAATGAGTTCATGTTATAAAGAATGGATTTTTCACATAAATTATGAGGCTTTTTGTGGCTTGTACAGCGTACGGACATTGCAGATTTCTAATCTACGCTCATTGAAACGTAAACTGCAAATTTTGAGAATGTTATAAAAACTTTTTGCTTTACGATCACAAAGGCTTATTAACGAAAATAATAAACCAATAAATTATACGGGGATTTTGAGACCGAAATAAATTCAAAATAGGAAAATGACAAATCATTTAGTTCGCACTCCCAACAAGAAAACAACCATCAGTTATGCGCATAATCAATGACTGTGACCCGCGGAAGGGTTTCATAATTTAAAACAAACTAGAGTGCATCGTAAGGAATTGATACCAACTTATTACTCCGATCACAAATATTTCTCTTCATATCTGACGAATATGCTCATTATGATATCACTAGTACACTCTGCTTTGAAATACCATTACCAGAGGTCTGCTAGTCCGGGGGATGATAGTTACGAATTAACTAATGGCGTTAAAATCCAGGTATCATTTCAAGATGATTCATACCGGATTTGCATGAAGAAAATTCGGGAAAATTGTATCAACTTAATTTTCTGTGATAAGTCGGTGCAACTAATCCTTCTTGATTGGTGGATAACAAAGACCAAATATGAATCTACTCTAAATTAAAAATGTTACTTGAACTAATAGTGCTCACTGTTTTTTATAACTGTTATAAACATTGCAAATTTTTATATAAAAGCTTATTCTTGTGTTATAACAATTTCAGCGTAGAACAGAAAATCAGTTGTTGGTTGGTTTTTCTTTTGTGTATTTTGGTTGGTTGTTATCGTTTGGGTATTTTTTATTGTACTCTAGGGAAGCAGTCAGTTTGTCGCGCTTACAAGCGAAAATTCACCTCCGGATCACAGAGAGGTATGAATTGAAAAAATTGAAGACTTCCAAGATTTGACAATCTTTACATCTTCAAGATAACTTTTATTCTGTTTAAGCAATTCGAAAAACTTCTGGTTTTCATCTGAGGGATAAGAAATTTAACGCTTTTTTTCAAACGCTAGGATAGAATTGAAGTTACTCTTTAAGTTGATTTAAGGTTGAAATCACAACAACAAAAATCGTAGATTGGACACAGCTCGAAAACTAAGAGAGAATTTAAAAAAAATTGTATAGGGCAACTTTTGTTGCGAATAGTTGTACTAATTGCCCTGTGGGAGGTAAGAAGGGTTAACACCCTCTTTTACAAAAGGCATCTTTGAAATTGGCGTATATGAAACATTGTTTCTACATGTTGCCACAATTCCTTAGAAAATAGATGTTTTAAACTATTTTAACCAGAATCAGCACTCAATTTTCGTTAAGAAATCCTTCTAAAATAATATTGTTCACCTAGGTCGGTCATTCGCCCCGTTGTGCGTGGCATCGGAACCGTGGTCTGACAGATGTGTTACCCTTATACTCTTTTCAATCCAAACATTATTTCCGCGCCCAACATAACTCACATACGAAAAATAGAAATTATCACTGCGATAGGAAGGGTGAGGAGATATACAAACTAGAAAGAGGAATCCAAAATGCCCTTGCGCCTCTTAGCGACATGAAAAGAGCACATTTCCATACAGACAATCCCGAGCTCCACTTTCGGAGTTTATCGTCTGAACGTGACTCCGTTTTCCATTTCGCTCGCTCCGGCCAAACGGTTTGGAAACGACTTGGGACCGTCAAGGTGACCGCTGATTGCGCCCGTCAATTGTTTCGCGGAGGTGAACATTTTCATTTGATATCTCCTCAGCCCCCCAACCGCTTCGAGATTGTCATTCAATGAACCAATTTGATAAACTAGCCTTGACCACGATACGAAACGTACATATGAGACGTCAGTTCTTGTGGTCCTAATGGTTTCGCATAGTAGCTACAACGTGGATATACGCACCCATCTATATGGGCCCATTAAGAAATTACAGCCATACGGTGCGAGCTATAAAAAAATTGAACCGGACCTTTTCTATAGTGTTTTCACTCTGCTTGAAGGTGGTGGAACCCGTTTTTCATTTTTCGATGTTTTAGTGCCTCAAATCTTGTTTTAGTGCCTTAAATTTGAAAGAGAAAATGCATCGTTGAAAATATTTGTTTACAGACTTCGTTTCAGAGTTATTTCACATTTTGCGAACAACAAAAATCGACGAATTCTTTTAGAAAAAAAGCTTTTCTCCAATTATCTCAAATTTTTTAAGATTTGAACCACATTTTTGAAATCAACATCAAATTTCCTATCAACAGAAGCCAGTTTCCATAATCAACAATCATCATCAGAGGATTGACATTTCAATTCTTGCATCAAGTGGTAATAAATAAGTAGTACACATACGAATTTTACTAGACAATTTTTAGTGACACTTTCTATTCTACTAAAATTACCTATGTTTCAGATAGAACCCCTTGCTTCTGTAAACAGATTGCGAGTCGATCTCTTACCGAAGAAGTTGTCCTTCTTCTACCTCTGGTGGAATAGCTAAGCAAGCTTGAACCAGATCACCTATTAATGTCTCTGGTGTAGTGGGTTGTCTGGTGTACATTTTATCTTTGAGATAACCCCAAAAGAAAAAATCCAGTGGGGTGAGATAGGGATATCTTGCAGACCAATTGACCGGGCCTTGCCTGCCAATCCATCGATTGGCGAATTGGTTGTTCACTTCCCTCCGTGGAGCTAGAGAATAGGTTGAACTGTGATGTC